>WBMY01011573.1:31703-66592 GCA_013397315.1 Donacobius atricapilla | reverse complement strand
AAAAAAAAAAAAAAAAAGGAAAAAGAAAAGAAAAGAAAACCCACCAAACCAAAGAAACCCCATCAGCCTCCGTTCCCGGGAACTAGCGATCAGTGATCGTCAGCGTTTCCTCCAGCACTGACAAAAAACGGAGCTCTGGCAAACTCAGCCCCCAGACCCGCCCGTCCCCTGCCGGCCCCAGACCCGCGGGGAAGCGCCCGGGGACCGGAGGCAGCGGCGAGACCGGGAGGAGGCGGGAGGAGGCAGCCTCGGCAGGGGATGTGGAGACCGACCGTCTCTCCCAGCAGCCTCGGAGCCTTTCTGTCGCCGCTTCCCGGGAGCCCTCCGCCGGCACCGGGAGCACGGCCCACCCGCGGTCCCGCACACGGGGCGGACTAGAGGCTGGGACTGCTGTCGGACCAGGCGCCCCATCCCCGCGGGACTCCCGAGCCTGGCACCAGCCACCTCAGAAAAGTGACGGGAGGCAGCGTAATCATCAATTAAAATAAAAATAACAACCGTAGGAAGGGGGGGCTGTCTGCCCCCGAAGGGACAGCAGGCTCCCCCGCGCGGGACTCGCTCCGCCCGCCGGGGCGGTGCCACCTGCCCTCCCCGCGGGTGAGGGGACCACGGCTCGGGGGGAGCTCTCATGGATGCGGTGTTTTTTTTGGTTGGTTGGGGGTTCGAGTCTTCTTTTGTTTCTTTTTGGAGGTTGGGGGTTTTTTTTTTTTCCCCTTTCCTTCATCGTTTCTCTTCTTACCTATCGGGAGCGGCGTTTTACCCTCCAGAGGCAGCCCATTCCCGCTGCGATAAGTGGGATTTTCACGGGTGTAGAGGACGGGTGGCAGGCCGTTTTTACTGGGTTTTGTTGGGTTTTGGTTTTTGGTGGTTTTTTTTTCAAAGTAAAGGCGTTCATAACGGTAGAAAATGCATTTCCCAAGATGCTGTGACACCTGCAGCCCTCCCTGTTTTGAGCGGGATGCCCCCAGCCCCTCCAGGCGACGGGAGGCTCGGGTTGCCTTCCCGCGGTGGGTGCGGGAGATCCGAAGGCAGCGGACCTCCCCCGCGCCGAGCCCTGCCTCCGCCGGCCCCTGGCAGGGCAGAGGGCTCTCGGAGAGGCACGGTCGCTATTACCCGGCCGGTCATCCCCTACCCAGCGCTGCGGGCCCAGCCAGCGCCGGGGGGCCGGCGTGAGCTCTCCCCGCCGTGCTGCGCGTCCTCCGGGGGAGTCACGGCGAGTTGCCCGTGCCTTTGAAACGCGCACGGCTCGGCTGGATTTACGGCTTGGTTGATACGAGCCAACACTTTTTATTAGTGCACAGATAAGAGTGAGGATATAGTCGCGCTCAGTCGGAGCGGCTGTGCAAGCCCACACAGGGGCCCTGGCCAGCGGTGGGAGCTCAGCGGAATATTGTTCACAGGCGAGATCGGGGGTGACCCGAGGCCAGTGGGCTCATGGGGCGGGGAACCGGCTTCTCGGAGCGGCCGTGCCCGCCACGAGCGCGGAGTGCGGCCCTGGGAATGCTGCAGCCCCGCGGGGGAGGCTGAAGGCCCCGGCAGGGCCAGCGCGGAGAAAAGAGAGATTTTGCATTGCCGTGTACCTCGCGTGGTACCCGCAGCCCTGGGTGTTTGGAGGAGGTGCGCATCTCCCCGAGGCGCTTTCCTGGCGGGCCGGGAGGAGAGGGGCCGCAGCGACACGGGGGTTCTCCCGTGAGCATCCCCGGGCGCCCCGGAGGTTGCGCACTCACTGTGTTCGCGCAGTTTACAGGAACACAGCCGGACTGCGAAACAGATGCTGCGCAACAGAGGGACACCTGTTTTTCACATCATGCTCCATCTCAAAGCCAGCTTTCTTCATTATATCCATCCCGACAGATACCATGAAATACATCACTCATTTAGATATGGGAGCCGGCCTCTGGAGGACGACTTGCGCAGAGCACTTTGATGTTGAGAGACAGATTTCCAAAGATAGAAAGCCCCTTCGATGTTTCTAATTACCCCGCGCCCGGGGCCTGCCGCTGATTAGGGCGGCGGTGCCGGGGCGATGCCGAGGCGGGCGGCCCGCGGGGCTCGGCCCGGCTGCGCGGGGAGCGGGCGGGATGCTGCTCCTGCAGCCGCCGGCCGGGGAGAACGGCACGGGCGCAGCGGCCGAGCTCCCCTAAAGCCCGCGGCGAGGCGCGGCCATCCGCCCGTGCCGGCGGGAGAAGGGGCAGCAGCCTGTGCTGCGTGCCCAGCGCCTCCCCGCCGCGGGAGGAGCTTTGGGAGCGGGCGGGATGCGAGAGGCTGCGCTGAAAGCATTACAGCCCTTGCTAACACTTCTGCTCATATGCGAGCCTTTTATCTCGGCAGCGCTGTTGGAAAAGCTGAATCACCGCGGAGAAAGTGAGGACTGAGGGGTATTTTTTCATATGCAACAAGCTGCTCTTTATTTAATCCTCACAGCCCTTATTTCTATCAATATTCCTAAAGCTGAGAGATCAAACACGGAAAAATTAAAACCATGCTACCACACCAAATAAGATTAAGATCGTGGCAATACGTTGGCTGCTCCTTGGGGAAATAATTTTGTTGCTGCAGGAGCCATGGCCATCCTGGAGGCAAAGCTTCTGTTTCAGGAATGGGTGATGGGAAGGACAGTTGGGAGTTGGCCTCCAAACCCCACCAGGATGCCCATGCTCCTGTGCCCTTCTGCACCCAGCCCAACTGTTTGGGCATCACTTGTCTATGGATTCAATGAAATTTGCTATGCTGAGCTCCATTATCCCTGTTTTACTCTCACCAGCAGGCATCTTCAAGTGAGTCCCTCTGTAGGTCTCAAGAGATTTGGACTCCAGGCCCCAAAAAAGAAGTCCCACATTTTCAAGCATTGGTAGCTTCAAGATTTCACTTAAAAAAAAAAAAAAAAAAACACAAATGGAAACTTGCAGCTGGAATAATTCAGAGTTTCTGCTGAGGAAGTTTGTTCTTCTGAAACTGTCCTCTGCTCACATGATTCCCTTTTAACACTTAAGGAATTAATTTTATTTTAAATTTTAGATTGCATCATAACCTTTTGAATTCCAGGCCACCTGTTCTGGCTGCTTATGCGGAAGAAGAGCTTTCTTGGAAAGTCCATCCTCAGACATGAGGCCAGAAGTCTCTTGAAAACAGAGTCTGTGGATTGCATGCCTTTTCGCTGAGAGATCTTCCGTGGTCAACCTCTTTGTCATTCCCTGCTTTGCCAAGGACTTGTCAGCTTTTAGGGCAGGGTGGAAAGCCTCTCTTTCCTCAGGGATGTGGGGCCAGCAGTGGACCCTTGCACATGTACATTTTGTAGCCTTTTTAAAGTTTTCTTACAATCTCTGAGATGTTTTTTTACTTCAAACAGGATTTATTTTCTGATCTTCCTTCTTTTTTCTGAGGAAACCCACTCCCTTGTATATTTGAAGCAAGCTGAGATGCAGCGAATTGTATTAGTTCTGGCAAGAGCAAAAATGCATAATGAAACACTGGATGTGTGGTATGAGTCCAAAATAAATGGTCACCAGCAGAGCCAGCAAAAACCTACGAGCTCAAACAACCTAAAAAAAAAAACAAAAAAACAACCACCACCACCACCACCACCAACAACAACAACAAAAAAACCACCACAACAACCTGGGTTTTACCTGCAGTGCTCTGCATTTTTCCGAAGGGAAAAATGAACTTTGGAGTTAAGAGAGCTTGGGAAGAGACACTGGGGCACTGAACCTTTTTCATTACATTTGTGAATTGTGATGATTCTTGCAGTTTTTGTGAATGCAGCATCTGTAAGAGGGAGAAAGTGTTTTATCTCCTAACCTGTTATTCTCAAAGCACAGCAGTTTGGGTTTTATGTGCCAGATGTCAGTGTGCCCTGATTTTTCAGGCAGCTGGGATTAAAGCTTCCCTGTATCAGAGAGGTGTTATAAGGATAACTCCGTTAATGTATGTGGAAATCTGGTACTGCAGCGATAAAGACCCTGTAAATATTTACACAGACAGACGAGCTCATGGAAATTTTACATTATTAGCTTAACTTCATTACAAGGAAGTAGTTGAGAAAGTCAGCAGTATATTACCTTCACTTTTTTTTTTTTAATTAAACATTGACAACACATCTGGTGCTGCTTCAAGCCACTAGATTCAGAGGGTCACTCTTTTAAATATTTTACAATCTGCAGGGAAATATCAAGTCTCAGGCAAAAGAGAAAAAGAAACATAGCTGCTATAAGAATAAATCTTGCCAGTCAGACCTTTTACACTTTTAAGAGTTAATAAAATAGCGAGTAAAGAACAACCAGAGAGAATAATTTATTTGGACATTCAAAAGCCTTTTGATAAACATCCATACAAGAAACTGTTAAGGAAACTTGGTAACCACAAAGTGAGAGGTAAAGTCCTGTCATGGATTAAAATCTGGTTATAAATGGGTGTGGAATAAATGGCCAATTCTAGTAGGGAAAGAGATTAATAATGAGGTGCCCTAGAGAGCGAGACTCAGACCAATATTGTTTAATGCTTTATTAATAACCTGGGGGTGAATACTGAAGTGGCAAAAATTGATGTCAATAGAAAAGTACTTAGCTTAGGTCAGGAGCAACTCCAGAAGAATTTAATAAAATGGCAGGACCATATGTACACGTACGAGGGCAGCTTGGGAAGTGCCTTCAAAACCTACAGCAGCTCTCTTGCTCCTTCTGGCACATGGATGTGTCTCAATAAAGCTGGGGGCAGGTAGTCAGAGGACAGGCAGACATTTCCAAGCATCTCAAGTACCTTTTGACTCTTCTCAGCTGCTGTTCAGCTGCCCTAGTTAGCTATGCCAGGAGTAAAGAGTGAGCTCCCCCATGGCCCCTCTACCAGTCTCTGAGTAGTACCTCCACGAGCTCCTCCAGTAATTGTTAAAAAAAAAACCATTGTGAGTTGCCATGGCTGATCATTCCCTAGGGACTACCCAACAACTCTGGAGGTCACCTCTCACAGATATTTTAAAAATTATGTGTTTGGTCTGACAAGCATGACATAGTAAGAAACCTCAAATCCACTTACTCTGAGGATGTAAGCCCCTGAGCTGCGCCTGGCACCCAGAAAAACAAAACCTGCCAGCACAGCTGGGGTGCAAACATCTATGTGAACATAGTGGTCACGTTATCTAGTGCATGAAGTGAGGGGTAAAGGCACAAGCAGCTACCCTGACAACTGGGTGAGTTGTTTAGAGGAGATGTTTACTCTATGGCTTCTTCTTCCCACTGATTTCACTTTTGCGGTGTGGCCCCGTCTTAGCTGAACTGTGCTGAAGTGAGCTGTAGCACCTCGAGCTGGCATAGGGCTGGGCCCACACTGCAGGGTCTGTGTTTGAGCCTGCTACACAGACACATGTACTCACCAGCGCTCTGCATGACCATCCACGGCACCTTCTGTAATCCCAGCGCTGCCAGTCCTCAGTCCCAACCGCTCTGGCTCCACAGTGCCACCCAAACACAGCTCAGGCTTTTGAAGGTAATGACATTCATGGAAATTCAAACAGCTGGTTTTCACAGGGATTTAGTATTGTTTTGTTTTTACCCAGTGGGTCATTTCCAAGGATACTGCTCTGGAAAAGAAAGCAACTCATAAAGAAAGATTTTTTTAAATCCTCTTGATATGGCTTATAAAGTGTTTTGAAGTACCACCAACAAAAGAAATTGTTTTTAAATCCCCTCTTTCATTTGATGATTTATATTACATTCGAAATGCCTTGCGTCCCCAGCATTGGAACCCCAGAGGAGTAAGTGGGGCTCTATACCCAAGGGGAACTGGAAGGCATCACACCTCAGTGGGAAGTGGGAAGTGGGAAGTGACTTACCTCTGATGCTGCAGCACCCTGGAGACAGCCCAAGGCTCTCCCCTCTCAGTGAATCACACTGCCTTGCCTTATCCCCATGTTTGCATTTCAATCCTAGCTGTCCATGGCTTGTAGGCACTCTTGGGATTCTTACCTTTACTCCTTTAATTTCATAGTCTGAAATGGAAAACCACACACACATGCACGTAACATCTGGTCAGCCTAATAAACAATAACCTAATACTTTAATGCAGGGGGTGGACTCCCAGTGTGAATGGGCCTAATTTGTGGAGCCTTTTGAATTGACATCAAATGAGGACGTGCTCAGAAGTGAAGAAACACCTTCAGAAGCGCTGGGCTAATCACTCAGCATGTGGAACCAGAGGTTCTGCTGAGGATCACACTGGAAAGGAGCAATTTTACAGGCCAGGAATGGGTGCTGTCTGTGCTTCTAAGCCTCTGGCTCCTAAGCTACAATTCTCTGTCGCCACAGCTCACACATTTTTTATGGGAGACAAAATGTTCAGGGAATATAATGATTGCATTTGCAGTAAATATGATACTAAACAAGCATAGTGTGCAGTCATGCAAACATGAAGGTCACTAAATGTCTTGGGATTTATGGCTTAAAATTGGTACATTTCATAATTAGCACCATCACTTTTCTCCATGCAAAGATAAGCTTTGGGATCTTGTTCTGGGAATTGGGATAGGCCAGAGTCTAGGGCAACCTGTGGCCTTGGCAGCTGCAGAATTAAAGCAAGAAAAACTAAAACTCAAGTATGTGACTTCAGACCACTGAGGCAGAGCCCTAGCATTCCTTGGAAGTGGCTGCCCTCTGCCTGTCTCACTGCCCTGATGTGGGGGGTGGTATGGCTGCCTTCACTGTGTCTTTACCACTCATCTCTTCAGGCTCCGCTTGAAGTCCTCTTATCTTTCCTATCTTCACCTTCAAGCCTTCTTCTCCCAGCACACCCCCTTTTCCTTCATGAAGACCCTCCGGTCATCCCTTCTGATTCTTCCTCCTGTCAACAGAGAAAATGGCAACTTCTCAGCCTCCTCCTCGTGTGCCCTTTTGCAGACTGCAATGACTGCGTGCAGTGACTGAGCGCTTCGAGTGGGGCAGTGCTGGTTCCTCTCCTCCATACTCCCAGACCAATAAGCGAAGGCTGGCATTTTGTTAATCCAGGCATAATTAATCACCACCAATGTTTTTATTTTAATTCATCTGTTTACATAGCATTGAAGAGGTTTAAGAGCTGTGAGCCTTTATGCATGATTGCAGAAGATACAGAATTCGGATATTTTGCCAGGCTATAAAATCCTTTGCAGCAGCAGTAGTTTTTTAGGGGGCTTAAACAATTGTGGATTAAAATCAGCCCAGAAGTAGAAGGGACAGACTGGAGAGGTACAGAAGGAGGCTGTCTGAATCTTCTGTTCAGCAGCACAGAACAATGGAAAGGAGCAGAAGCAGAGTATTCTGTACTCAGGAGATGATTTCCTGCTATTTACCAGTTCACAATGACAAGCAAAGGGAAAGATGTAGATCTGTAATTTATTCCTGTGCCTTTGGTGTCTACCTCCAAGGATGCTGGCAGGCAAGATAATGGCAGCAGTGGTTTCTAGAGATGGGAATGCGGTACTTTCTGTGAGAGAAAAGGAAAGATGTCAGGTCCCTTTACAGCCTTTCCTTTGAATAGACAAGATGTTTGAATTGTTTCTCAGAGTCACTTAAAAAAAAAGGCATGTGAAAATGTCAGAGAATTTCCTCTTTCCCTTTCCCACCCAAATACAAAATCAAATAAAAGCAAACACATGTGACACAAATACAAGAGCAGCCCCCTCTGCACGTATTCGCTGTGATACACAGGCTGTTTCAAGATGTCTGGTTTAGATTTCATCCAACTACTGCTTGAAGCTCAGCCTGAGAGTATACACTGACCAAGTTGGAAGCTTCTGGAGAAACTCACCTCACTCAGCGGTGAGGCTCCTGCCTGTGGATATGATAATGGTCACTGCATCTACTTCGTGACCCTTTTGTCATGTTTCCATTCCAGTTAGAACATTTTCAAGCCTGCTAAAGTATAAATTCCCTGATGTGTGTTTAAAAATGAGAAGTAAGTTATATGGGGTTTTTTTTCTGTATTTTGCCTGACTATTTTAAATGAACTGTTGGCATAGTTTAGGGAACATACATCCCTGTTAGCATGAGCAGTGAAGTACACTCAGATAAACACTGCATCACTGATAAAAACCAGTTGCATCATGTTAAACAACCTCACAAACCATTTGGGATTTTCATACATCATGTGGATGAATATCCCACAAAAGTGCTTTTACTAATTGAATATTTGTGTTTGTGGTTGGACCTAGGATGGGAATTTCTCAGACAAAAGTATGCCTTCAGTATTAGTGAGTATATGGGTAAAAGGGATCACCTGTGCAGACCTGATGCCCGAGGCTGTAGTTATTACTGCCAAACTTGCTGCTTAGTATTTTTGGTCCTGATTCCAATCCTGGTGGTTAGGATTGTCCTGCAATCCAGGAGACCTACATATCTGAAGCCCAGAGTGACCGGAGTTATCCCTTGTCCCTCAGCTGGCAAGAGACTACATGATGGGTTTCCCTCCACCATAAATACTCATGATGGGCTGAATATTACAAACTGCTACAGAAATTATTCTGTACTGCAGTGCTTTTTATCAGCTGCTGCATAAAAGCATTCAGTCAGTCCCTGATTCAAATATGAATTAAAGAAACAGACACACAGCACACACGTTTCCAAAAGTTGGGGCAGGTTTAACACAGAAGGTAGATTTAAAGCCCATTTTGCTGGTGTCAACTTTAGGACAGTTAATGCACAGACGGGGGAGATGCCCAGTGGGTTTCTGCCAGGCCAGTCAAGTCCTGAACTGGCTGCAGAGTCAGGATGCTCACACCTGCTTGGCTCAGCACATGGCCAGGGAAACAGGAGCACCCTGCAGCCTTGGCTGGTGGAGACTGACCTGCCAACAGAGATTGGGCACCGCTGGGTCAAGGGGTAAAGAGATTTCTGAGGATTCTTCAGGTTATAGGCTGTTATTCAGGAGAAAAATAAAACAACCCCCCCCCCCCCCCCCCGCCGAATTGTTTTAAATTATTTTAGTCCTCAAATCCAGGTGAACTCTGAAGCCATCTCTGAATCTAGCAAAATCACTGATCTCAACTACTTTGACAGAAATGCTGAGAATTTTATATTTGTTGAGCACCCCAATGGGTTGAAAATATTCCTGAGAGATTACTAGGCTCTCAGCTACTTCTCCAACTCACAGAAATTAAACCTTCCATCATCTGGTTTTTATATTTGGAAATGTCAGCTATACTTCCTATCACATATTTTGGTGCTTCAATGCACTGAGCCTTCTGTGAATTTCAAAACATATAACTCAGCTCTCAAGCATTTCTTTTGTAAATATTGATAATGGTTTCAAGTTCTTTATTAAATAACTTTTTAATGAGTTTGAGGACAAAGAACTATTTTTTCACAGTCTCACAAAGATAAGAATCATAACATATCTTTCTGTACCAAGGAACACATGGTTCTCAATACCTCATTGTACAGCATAGGCTTTCCTCACTTTAAAAAAGTTTACTTAAGCAAAAAAAGTCCCACAATTATGAGAAATAAAACCTAAGCAGGTCATACCAAAATGTCCAAAATCGCATGCAAATGCTATGTGACAGCTTTGCAGGAAAGTGTGTGCTGACATTGGAGCAGCCTTAGAAAGCTCTATTTAGTCCAACTGCAAGAAGAGCTACAAAATGCCATCGTCTTGATGCCACCCCTTCTTAATAAGGTTCAATGTATAGACCTCTCCTTGCTCAGCATTATTTATTGCCTCTGCTTTTGCCAGAAAGGATCCCTGTGCATACACTTAAGATCAAAGACAATAAAATATTATGATGAAGTTCACCAGGGGAAGTTTCCAGGGGGAGGTTTTTGTCAGTTTACAAGCATGGTCGAAGTCCTGCAGGAGAGCTCCTCTTTGGAGCTGGCTGTAAACAATTTACGTGGGAAGGTAATAGGAAGCCTTTAGGGTACCTTGGAAAATATTAAGTTATAGAAGTTTTGATTTCTGTCTTCTACACCTGGCCCAGAGGACCGATGTTCACTAACAAGTATGCAGCTTTCTAGGAAACTGCACACTGTCAGTGAAAGAAGGGTTATTTTTTTAATATATTTCAATTAAAAGTTGGACTGGGTAGCAGTATACTAAATCAAATATGTTGTACAACTAATTTTCTCTATAAAAAGCCAAATGTTTACCTTTGAACTTAAAAATGTTGCCTTCAGGCAAATCGTGTTCCAACCAGCTGTAGTTTAAATGCCTGGTGCAGGTTCTGTAGCTTGCTTCTTCATTCAACACTCAAAATCATTCATGTTTGCTAAGTGGAATTAAAAGCCAGCTAGGAACAGATTACTGGTCCCCTGACATTAGCCTTTCTTCTCACACATTCCCTTGGAGACTTTCAGGTCTAATAATAACATCTTCCTGTGCTGGTCCTATTGACAGCTTGAAACCTTAATGACAATCCACTTCAAATGTAAATACCTGTTTTTACTTGCATGTTTATTCAAGGGAATTTGTAATGAACCACTTGGCTGGAACTGAAAACAGAGGTCAAGAGACAAACAAGAAAGTTTAGGTGGTTTTAGATGGTGCTTTAGGCCCAGCCCATAGACATGTTGTCCAAGTGCCACTTTCCCAGTAGGCTAAGAGAAATATCTCAGGCTCTCCAGTCTCCACCTGATCAATTGTTCTTGTTAAAATTAGATACAAAGACCTGAATTGGCACTGGTGGCTTAGGTTTTTGGGTTTATTTCTTTTTTTCCTACAGTCAAGATGACAACAAAGCCACAGGATATCTGTATTGAACATGAAACCAGACATTAAGGAGTGGGAGAGGAGCTGTTTATGATTACAAGCTAGCAGGTTCTTATTTGCATCCATTATTTTAATGATGTTGAGGTGTGCCTTAAGTGTTTAGGATGTGTTAGGGCACCAAAAGCATTCCAAGGGTATCTTTTCAGCCATTCCCAGTTAAGAATTCTGTATTACTGAGTTGTGAATCAGAAGAACCATTCAATCTTCCATCTTTGTCATTGTGCCAACACACAGGAAATGGCCTCTCCCTAAAAGCTGAGCACCTGCAACTCTCATTAAGGTCGGTCTAATGTCACCCATTGCTTTTCAGACTCCAAAAAGGGCCTCTTACAATCTACCTGTTTCAAATTCCCTGAGGATTTATTGGCTCAGAACATAGATTACTTGTCTTGGTATCAGGGATTTCCTTTCTTTTGAACAGGCACATAAAAACACAAAGAAAGCCTAAACTCAAGTAACGTGAAAATATTGTGTTTGATTCCAGCCCATATATTCAAAGTTACAGATGAATGCCTGACTTTAACTTGAAATGTGATGCCTTGAGTCTGCACATGATCTTGCGGCATATAAAATGTTTGGAAGCCTTTGAAAAAACGGAAATATTCTTGGCTTTGGTTGCACTCTTATTATTATGCTTTCTTTAATGTGTTTATAGTTGGCTCAATAGATCTTTACGTATATCAAGCTTGGGTAGCAAGTTTCAGGACTCATGAAATCTGTGTTGTTCCTGGTTGTAATGGCAGCACACCGTCGAGTCTGCTGTGTACTTTACACACGTTGTGTCTTTAGGTGAGAGGGTCCCCACACACAAATGGTATAGTCCAAAAGCTTGATCCAAATCTTCCTGAAACATACAGCATGGAAGTTTATTTCACTGATATGCAGGGCTAAAAGCTTGAAACACTGAGCTCTCCTTTCTTAAGAAGTGAGCAGTAAATTACAAGCACCTGCAACTTTACACTGACCTGAAATTGCCCTACTTTTGCCCTTTTAAATTCAGACAAAGCAATAAAATTTAATGTATACATGCACTTACTGCATTAAAATTAATGGTTTCATTTCCAGACTGGTTACTGACCATGAGCTTAAATGAAATTAGTTCTCCTAAAGGATGACAAAGTGCCCTAGAAGTGAATACTGGTTTTAGACATAGTTAAAATGCACCATAGAGGGCAATGAAAATTTCATGCTCAACATGCTCAAATGCCTCAGCGATCTCAGGTTTTTTGATAGATTCTGACAAGAAATAATCTCTGAGCTCCATTCAACAGCTCATTCAAGTCAGAGTTAAAAGGGAAAATACATCAGTCATCTTGAAAGGTTTAAATGTAATCCTTTTTAATGAATATATTTTTTTCCATTGCTGTATGTTCACTTGTAATCCTATCAGAAGACTTCTGTAAGAACATCCGAGCAACTTCATACGTGGCTTCTTTTAAAGAAGAGTTTGTACATTCATCAGGCATGTTCAGCAATGTTCTCCCAAGGGTGACTTTCATATTATGAGAGTAAAACTTTGAGCACATAATTAATCAGCAGTCAGAGCTAGCTGAATGTGAATGGACATGAAGAGTTTGCAATCAGAACAAATTAACAGTCATGTAGTTTGCAGTGCCTGCACACTTACAGTTCCATTCAGCCAGATGCTGTGTGACTCCAGGAAGGATACAGTCCCCACCCCACAAGTACGGGAAGGAAATCCTTTGCCATTCTGTGAAGTGATCTTCAAGGATTTTAAGCAATCCAAAAGCTGATGTTTTTACCTGTAAAAGATTGATCAGTGATTCATTCTTCAATCAGTTGGCTTGAAAGGCATTGAATTGTTCAAAGGCTGGAATACGAATAAAGAGGAACTAGTGTGTTCTCAGATAATAGATGGGAAATGGTGTCTGAGCTAGGAGATGACTGGATAAATAACCCTCGACTGTGATTTCACTGGGACCTCCTAAGCTCTGAAGCCAAGACTGATTACACTGGATGCCGTGTGCTCTCATAAGTCCTATTCCAAATCTGGCAAAGTATTATCTCCACAGTTGGTCATGGTGGGCTAAAGGATGATGGCAATGTTTTTGTGTGGGGACTGTTGCACTTGAGCCCTTTCTAGTGCAGTAATCTTTGCTCAGTGTTGCAGTCAGTACGTGTGGTTTTAACAGAGGAGCAAAGTTGCAAAGAGTGTTGTGTGTCCAGCTTTGGAGATATATCCGGAATACAGGGGCTCTCCCTGAGTATCTTCTGTCTACCATGTTGACAGGCATAAAAGCAGGCTACATACTTAGTTATCAACATCCAGCAGCTTTTGCAAGTTTAACTATCAACATCTGGAAAGTTGGCAGAATGAAGCTTGGGATTTTGATTACAGTTTTTTTCACAATGTGCACAATTGTCCTGGCAAGTAAAGCCCTTAAGCCCCATAAGGAGCTTTAGAGTATGCAATTACTTTAAAGGAAGACCATTTAAAGGACACTGAAAGCCTCACAAAGTTTTATAGCTTTTGTGGCAAGACCTTCTGACTCTTAACTGCCAAACTCAATCCAGTGGTAACCATTTCCCTTCTGAGGGGAAAAATGCCCTGGTGGGTGTTTCTAATCCTCCACATAGTTCAGCAGCTGGGCATCTATGGGTGGAATAGTACAGGTATTTTTTGGTTCCTTCTATTAGGTAGCTGACTGGGAAAAAATGAGTTGTATAGGTAACCCAGCATTCCCCCTCTTTTCTCCCTGAATATGAGCTCTGCAGTGCTGCCAGGGAACAGAAACATCTTTATGTTATATTGCAACAATGGGCCAAAGTATATATACCTGAATCTAATCACCATATGTGAGAAAGGCAGCCTGGTGTCTAGGAACCAGAAGGAAGAAGCCCTTTTGTAAGATGTTTTCTCATGGAAAAGATTTTTTTTTTAAATGCTGTTGAGCAGAGCTAATGTCATATTTACTTCCCTGTTTTTGTTTTAACACAGACCATCTTACGTAAAAGGAAACTCCCACACACTCACCCGGCACTTCTCGCCTGAGGCAGTGAACATGGCAATTTCATCTATCAGTTGCACCAAACCACAGCACGCTTTTCTAAGCTTAGCTTGTTATTGTCTCTCAGTCTGCAGAATAACTGAGGGCAATGGAACAGTTACTGGCACTGTAAATGTTTTCAGACTCCGAAGCTAGTAATATGCAACCTTATTTGAATTAAATTACCTCTTTTAGAGAGTCTGAAACCGGATGACTTCATACAATTCATTATGTTTAAGAAGGCAGTTTAGTGTGGCAAGTTAAAACCCATTAAATTGCTCTGTAGTTTTCTTGGCTGTGGTTGTTTTTCTTAAGTGAAAGTAATTAAACATAAATATTTACTAATATCCCAGGCTGTGAAACTCTATAGCAAGAGAAACAAGGAGAACCAACCCAGTGCTGGCTTCCTGCATTAATGCCCCACGCTGGCTGAAACATGCTTGCTGGCTTTTGCACAAACAAGGCTGGCTAATGTGGAGCTCTGATGGGGAAATGGAATCTGAGCAGTTGAATTCATTTAAAAAAAGAGGAGGAAACCACTACTCGTATGTCATCTCTTTTTTATATGCAGGGCTCTTGCAATGGGCAGTAAGACATCACAAGTAAACTGGCACTTTCCCTGCTGATCCTGGACAAAGACCAGCTCCAAAAATCTTCTGTCAATGAAAAAAACTCCACCAAGTTGCATCAAGGCAGCATGTTTGTGAACTCTGTGAATGAGCACAGGTGAGCCCAGTCACCGAGGCAGCGATTCCTCCCCTGCCATAGCCACCCCACCTCACTGCTGCTCTCCCCACCAGTACGAGCACTGGGGGAGAACCAACACCAGCAAATACCTACCAGGGCTGGGGGCCCCAGCTTAGCCTAAAGTTTCTGCAAGTCAAGAGCTCCCTCTTGCCAGGCTACTGCAAAGTTAGTGAGATGGCAGGCACTAGTAGGGGCAGCAAACTCTTGTTAGTATGGACGAGACAAATTCCCAATATGAATGTTCTTGGGGAGGGCTGTCAGGACACCAGCAAATGGGTCCAGACTGGCCCAGTGTGCCAAGTGAACATCTCAGGGTTAATACTCCATCTGAGAGCTCTGCAGATCTGATTTTTCAAAGACAGGCATAGAGGATTTAGTCTTGAAATAACTCTCTGTACTCTCTCTTTATACCATTTGAAACGAAGGGGCCTCTTGCAACTTTTTAGAACTTCAAGGTAACATAATTAAGCAGACAAATTAGTTCCATTACTTATTGAAAGTTGATCTGTGGACAGATTTTCACCCTTTCTGCACAAATTTGGTCCACTTCATGCTTATGTTACAACCTCGTTTTGCCAGTATCTGATGAAATAATTCTCATAAAAGACCCAAGACCTTCTACACTGTCAGAAAAATATGAACCTGCTTAGCTTGAAGAAGATATCACTTGCTGACCCAGGGGCACTGCTGCCAAAGTGGGGTACCACGCACTGGGAAAAAGAGCAACAAATCCCTAATGCGGATGGTGATTTGGGTCAGCCTTATGCCCTGTCCTCCCCGCTCTCTGTCTGCGCTGCTTTCTGTTGCATGCGCGTGGCGGGACACGAGAGCAGCCAGTGCCTCACAGCATCAGGCTGGACCAGCACAGCCTTTGCAGGGCAGGGGGGGCAGGAGGCCTTCCCAGCCCTGAGGGGGGGTACTGACCCCTCTGGCCCAAATACACCCCTTCCATCGCACACGATTGTGCAGAGACACCCCAGGACCACAGCGGCATCCATTAACGAAGAGCCAGTCCAGCAACATTATTAAAAACACCATGGAGCCTTAAACCTAAGCAGCTCAGCTGAAACAGGTGTCAGGCAGAAGAAAGCTTGAATTACGTGACTGAGGAGGTTTACATGCTCTTAGATCAAGCATTTGCCCAGAGATCTTGTTGCTTCGCGTTTAATATTGCTGATGGGGCGGTGCCTTTTAATGCGAGTGAGGATCATGGAGTGTTGCATTCGTGTTTGCCATCCACATCCACCTAGAAGAGACTGGGGAAGGTTTGCTTGGCAGGGTGTTCAGGGTTTTCCTCTTCTTAGGCAAAGAAGAGGATTAGACCAAGGATTATTAATTTGCAGAGTGACATATTTGTGTCCTGTGAAGTAACAGCCCTGTAAACTATCTCCCCTGCCCAGCGAGCAGATGCCCCATGAGGAGTCGTGCAGCACTTTTACTCCTCCCTGCTGACCTCTCAGAAGACACACTACAAGGGTTCAGGTCACTCCAGAACCAGTGTTTCTTTACATCCCCTGCCAAGCAGGGTGGTAGTTCACACAAAGCATGCTCTTAAGACACATGATGTATTTCAGTCACGGTTAAGTCCAAAATCTTCTGCCAAGAACAAGCTTGTTAAAAGCTGCTTTAGTCAAAAAGATGAAATACTAAGCTGCCTGCCTCTACAAGACAATTGCTCATAGGAGTTGAAATTCAGACATTTTTCTTTGGAATAAGCTGGCTGGATCATTTCAGTCTTTTGGGGGTATAACACACAAAGAAACTGCCAAAACAATTTTAAAAATTAGTTCTATACATGGCTGGGAAGCAATCTGTATGTTCAGCTGGAAGAGGCTGCCCCACACATGCTGGGTGCCTGCAGATCCAAGCCTTCTTCTCCTTGTGCTGGAGTGCTGTGGCCTTGGCTGTTGATGGCCAGAGCACCATTTAACACGGGGCTCCTGTGCTCCTTGGCAGCACTGTAACAGTGGGCTGATTTTTCTGACCATAAAGGCCAGTGGTAAAAGGAGATATCTCACATTTGCTGAGGCTGTTGGGTATATAAGAAGAAAACTAGTTTAAACTATATTTAGTGAAAAAACAAACCCATACCTAATTTATAAATCAGTCAGCCAGAGCATCCGCCAGCTGTGTTAACCCAGGCTGTATTTCTGTCAGATTTTTGTCACCAATTCAGTAGCATTTGATCAAATGAACACATGCATGTTTGACATGCAAGTCAAACTGCAAAAATAATTCAGGTCCAAAAGTGATAGTGCAGTAGATAGCATGTTTCTATCCAAGTAAATATGACTAAATAAATATCAAGAGCAGGCTTAGTGCTTTTATTTGAAATCTGGAAAGCAACTTTCAATAGTCTGAGAAAAGTCTTCTCTTTTTAGCCTTTGGCACACAAAGGACTCCTGGAGTCCAAGAAGCTTCATGGAACCATGGAATTGTTGAGGTTGGAAAAGACCTCTAAGACCAAGTCCAACCATTAATCCAGCACTGCTGAGTCCACCACTAAACCATGTCCCTAAGTGCAACATCTACATTGTCTTTTACACCCCTCCAGAGATGGTGACTCCACCACTTCCCTGGGCAGCCTGTTCTGGTCATTGAAAACCCATTTGGTGAAGATTTCCCTAATACCAAGCTTAAACCTCCCTGGCACAACTTGAGGCCATTTCCTCTTGTTCTATCATGCCTTATGTGGGAGAGGAGTCTGACCCCACCTCACTACAGCAAAGTGTGGTATTGCTGAGCCAGTCCAGGCCGGCTGCATGCTGGTGGCTCTGAGAGCATTGCCATGGCAGTGCTGGACAGAATAGAGATAAAATCTCTGCTAGGTCTGGGAAAGCATTCATGCTTTTATGTCCCAGGCAAATCTGGTTCCCAGTGCAGCCTAACAGAGAGTGAACAGCTTTTTTTTTTTCTCATTTTCTTATCCAAAGGGTCTAACAAACCCTCAGTAGATGTTGTAGCAAATCTGATGCCAGCAAATATGATAATTTCTGTACTTTCAGGGATCCTTCTATGAATTTATCCTTTTACTCTAATTGCTGTGGTTATTTCAATCCACAGTGTGATTCAACCAAGCAAATCAAGGAGAAAGCTGAAAAGGATAAAAGTTTCTTTCCATTGCATTTAATTGGGAGTTTCCCCACAACCTGTGTGGTAGTAATAGGCTTAGAGTCTTATTTGTACAGTAATGCTTGATCTACTTGTTTCTTCTCTTCTTCCTCTCTCTTCCCATGGTGCCACATTATTGTTTCAAACCACTGATCTTTCCTGTGGTCTCTCGTTTCCCACAACTTGCATTGCTGGGATGTTTACTTCCTGGATTTAATTCTAATTTAGCTACTACACTAATCCTTAAATAAATCTTTTTCAGTTCAACTCTTTCCCTTAGCTCTATACATCAATGTTTACACTAATTTAAATAGGCAGGATATTAGATTAAAGTTAATTGAGGGAGTCAACACACTAATCCAGTTTCTACAGGTTTGCACCCCTGAAGAAAATATTAAGAGCATCTATATAAATTTCCATTTCTCATAGAGCAAGAGAGAATATATTTGGAGGGTAACCCACTATTAAGTTTTAGAGTCAACTCATTTGTATCATAAGTTTTGTCAAATAGTCAAATGTAATGTAAGACAACACGGGCAGTTAAGCTGAACTCTCTTGCTTTCCCATTCCAAGACTCAGGAAAGCTGTCTGAACATAGCTGGAGAAACTAAAGGTTTCCATGAGAGCAAAACACAATATATTAGCCAAGTTTAACAATCCATACGGAACTTCCAAACAGTACGACTGCAATGAAAAAAAGAAAATTATTCTCAACAACTTGAATTAAATACTTGGAATGTAATTTTTTTTTTAAAGAGACAAGACTGAATTCTTAAAACCAATCTAGCAGTTCAATTTCCAGCTCCCAAGTTATTTAGACTATTGGTGCAAATTTTCGTCTGTGATTATGTACACAATTTAAAGTATATAAGCCTTTTTCTAAAAGCTAGTACAGTGACATCTGAGCAATAAAAACATCATCAGATTAATATAGGGAAAAAAACCAAAACAACAAACTTGCATTGTGAGGGCCCCAAATGCTATGACAGGGACATGGATGCTGGTGGGTATTTTTTTATGATGTAACACTGGCACTGAAATAGCAGCTTCCAGTAATAATTTCATTATGTTCTATATTGCATGGGTGCATAAGAATAACCACAGCTCTGTATTTAATTTCTGTTTTCAAGAGTTACAAAAAAACCTAGCAAAAGAGAGGGAACAGAACTATATATAAAATACAAATCAATGCTTGTGAAAAGCCTCCTTTTGAAAGATGAAAATCCGCTTTTGACTGTGACAGCCTGGAGTTCCCAGAGCTGAAAACCGTATGGAGTCACACCCCTCTCCTTTCAAACTGCTACCACCTATACTTTTCTTTCATGTCTCCCTGTAATGGGTTAGATGCTAACTTACACCAATTAATAACGTGACCCAGGGTGAATGTCAGCAGTCAGTGTCAGGAGTGTGCAGTTCTGCACTCCTGTCAATCGCTTGCCCATAGCCCAGGCACATATTTATGTAATAAATCCGCTCACTGTACTACGTCGAATCCTGTTAAAGCCCAAATGCTCTGGGGCAGAAGTTGTAGCCTTTCCCTGCCAGGTAGGTGTTTACGAGCCTGGTAGCACCAGAAGCGTTTCTGGAGCCCACAAACATAATTTAGCTGCAGTAATGTGAAATTACTGAGCCTGTCTCGTGCCGACATGTGTTACACGCAATTGTAAAAAGGGAAAAAAAGTTTAACAGCTTAGCCACAAAGGAATGTTTATATCTGATTACACTAACTGCTAATTTAATGGTAGTTAATCAGTGGCATGTAATACAAGCCAAGCAGCCCAATGGATTTATTGATGAATGGCATTTAAAGTTGTTGCTGGAAAACCAGTGCAGCAGTTGGATTACACAAGCAGGCACAGAGCCCTATCACGCAGCAGTGCCTTTGCTAAAGGCAAAGTTCTGCTTCAGCCTACACTACTTCAAATCCTGAGCTACCCCAAACTTCCCTGAACAGTGGGGCAGCAAGAAAGCTCAGGCCCATTCCTGCACAGTTCAGAGGAGATCACCTGGGGTCATTACCAGTAAGTGCCATGCTGCTGAGGCGAGCTCTTAATTTCAGGGGAAGGCAGGGACCCTCCACAAGCCTGTGCACTGCTCCTCCCTGCCTTCCACGACTGGAACAAATGTTACCAGGGCTACAATTTGAAGCTTAAATATTGGGGAGGGATTTTTTACTCTGATTTTTTATTCTGTGCTCCACACAGCTAGAGGGTCTATAAACTACAAGAGGCACGCCTCTTCCCCACTGATGGCAGCAAGGGCTGAGAGATGGATACAGCCCCAGTGAAAATGCAGCATTGGCAGCTAAACAACAGCATCACCTCCCTCCCTGTTCCTGGGCTGGTGGGGTTCAGTTCGGGGCATGATAAAGAACGGTGCAGTTGCTTTATCCCCTTTGGCAAGTATTGATTAACCTGGATGCACACTCTTCAGCCCTCCAAACCTGACCCACACAGCTGTCACGCACCATGGAGCTCATTTTCTTTAGTATGAAATATGAACAAAGGGAGTCTGTGAAACAGTGCTGGGACCAGATTCTCGTGGAATGCATCTATGCCCAAGATTAAAAAGCAGAGAAAAACTTTTGAAGAAGATCTGACTGAGCCTTTTTACTCACAGAGTCTTCTTGGAGAGACTGCTGCTCCCTGCTCTCCCCAGAGTGCTGCAGCATCCAGATATCCATCCTCAGCCTCCTGACCCTTTGGCCAGCTGAAATCATCACGAATTTCTACTCCTGACTTGGTTGGGATGAGGCCAGCTGCCAAGCAAAAAGCATCTGTAAAGGACTAAAAAGCTGGAAATTATGTCAGTTATTTATTAATGGGAGGCAGTTTACTGAATGCTGCCAAAATTTAAGAGCTTCTGTTTCTTTGCAACCTTCAGTTCCTTCTTGTGCAACTGTCAGGAATATGTCCAACATTGCCTATTTCATGAGCAACCTCCTTTTATCATTTAATGAAAGATTTCAAAGACACAAGACGGTGAGTTTTTAGACTATTAGCAATGGCCAAATGAAGAGTAGGCAAAGAACTATTTTACTTGGAGAGATCTGCCAAATAAGGTGGCTTTCAACCCAGCACCACAGTGATGGGGCATTGAAAAAAGGAACAGTTGAAACATAAAACCTCATCACAACCTTGATCTTGTATTAAACTTATCCTGATGATATTCCTGCAAGCAGAAAAATCAGCACAGCAATAATTTCTTGTTCATAATTAAGTGTAAGCCAACCCTGAAAGGAGACAGTCCATTAAATCATCTCTCAGCTCCACTGAAGTCATGGGGAGCCCCAACAGGCTTCTAGTTCCTGATGGAAATAATAGGTGATGCTAAACCAGTCGCACCCTCCTGGAGCTATTAATTTATTTATTAATAAAATCTGGCATTAACATTTTAAGTCATGGAAATTGTGCATGCATCCTCATAAAACTCAGTGGCTGCTACCTCCTTGGTAGCCTTGATGAGGCTGGTGCACATAGGCGTATGTGCACTTGTAAAGGATTGGGAGAGGTAGGATAAAAATCCTCTCCCTTCTTAGGCACTGAGAAGCCAGATACCTAATCCATCTACACATTTAGACTTCCTCTGTAATCAATAGCCCACAGATGAGGTGGGACAAAACCCTTGCCACATGCTTTATGCTCATTTCTGGATCTAATTGGCAGAATCACCCATGGGAAATTCTCTTCACCAGCTGTTAAGGGCCACAGCTGACTAGCAGGAGGTGAAACCATTCCCCTTTGGGTGGGTATCACTCAACCTTATGCCCTTTTCTCATTGTGTTCTTCCCGAGGGCCACAGCTGGGAACCACACAGGCAGCCACAGGCCCCAAATCAAAAGGAAGTCAGATTGGATTTGGAGTTAGATGTCAAATGAGAACACAATTGCTGAAGTGTGCAAAAAAATCAAGCTTACATTTCTCAGAAATAAAGAGGTATTTCTGATCTCCCAGAATCCACACACACTCAGCACAGAATTAAGGTCCCAGCAACATCCACGCAGTCAGCACCTCTCTTAACAGGTTTACTGGGACCAGCAAGATAAGCAAGGATGGGCTTTCCCCTTTTCTTCTCTCCAGCAGCATCCTTCCTGGGAAAGTGCAGAAACAGGGGAGGAATGTCATGGTGGTCTGTGGGGAGCTGGGGCTCAAGAAAGAGAAACACTGAATAATTTTGGTTGGAAAAGACCTTTAAGATCTTCAAGTTCAACATCCTTAATTTTGTGTGAATCCCACAGGGACGGACCCTGGCAGCTCCAATCAGCAGAGCACTGCTGAAAGCAGCAGGACAGAAACCTACCTTGTCCCACAGCCTGACAGGACCCCACTGACCTGTAGCCAAGAAGCTTTTCAGTAGCATTGCAAATGTTTATCAATTACATGAAGGGTACAAACAGCATTGCTCACCCAGGACAGGAGAACCAAGCTCTGTACATAGCTCTGTCAGAGCAGCCCGTGAAGTCACTCAGAAGAGAAACATTCCACTTAAACCTAGGAGGCTTTGCAGTTTTGGACCTGGAACCAGCTACACTGTGTGTGCTAAGTGCACTGCAAACCTGTGTGTGCAACTGCACCAAGTGCTCACAGATGTGTCGTCTGTGACCATGTAGATGGAGACAAACATCAGCTGGGACTGTTCACTTTCTTCTTAGCTCTTCCCTGTCATTTGCCATTCTCATTATGCGGATCCTATTCTCAGCACTGGATATTTTTGAGAAGAACACTAAATACCGATGGTGCTGGTCACATCTGAGGCTAGGAATACTCCATATAGAGGAGGGTTTGTTGCTTATTGATTTGCAGAGCTGAATTTTTTATTTCTTTCCAGCTCTGCGCATGCAAAAAGCAGCAGTGCTGGACACAGACCGTGCTGTGGAATTTGTTGCTGGTCCGGTATAAACAGCCTGTCCTGTGTATTGACCTAATGTAAACAGCCAGTAGCCTGTATAAACAACCAGTAGTTGAGCTCAAGCTAAATGAAACCCCAAAGTGTGTTTGAGCAGCAAGAAATCAAATGTCAATACATATATTTCTAACTTGCAAGCTGTTGTTTTCTGCTTGCCAGAGAGAATGATCTTTTCTGAAAATTTCTTGGAAGTTTGGCATTGTGTTGTTTATTTCTCTAGAAAACAGGGTTGCCAGGGGGCCATTGCTGCTGTCCCACAGTCCTGTGCCCATGGCTGAGCTTCTCCCAAAACGGGGCTGCCAGGGGATGAAGGAACACAGCAGCACCAAATGAGCCTCAAAAGAAAGCAGATCCAACCCCAAAATCCCAAAGGAAAATCTGCAAATTTAAAAAAATTAGGACAAAATTATTTTTTAGACCATATTTTTGCATGTGAGTATCCATATAGTCATCGTGAAGAACAGAACTGTCCTGAAAAGTTGTCTTGTTTCTGAGAAAAATCCTCTTTCTTCAGGGTAGAAGTTTATCAGAAAGCAGCATCCATTCCAGAATTATGCACCCCCCCCCTTTTTTTTTCCTCATTTGAAAGGCACCTTTCTTTGAAAATCCCAACCATTCTTACAGAAATGCATGAAATACTCTTTAAAATTCAGTTCAAAGATTAAGTTTAACCTTTACTGTAGATTTGACCATGCGACTATATTGCTGCTTTTCTCAGAGGGAAATAATGGGCTGAGCTAAAATTAAATGGAAATGGTGAAAGAGAAGGGAGGGGGTGAAAAGGGCAAACAGAGAGGAAAGGAGGACCCTCATATAGATATACTTAGTAACAGCAGGGAAAAAAATAAATAGATGCAGTTATTTTGTGTGGCTGAGAGAAAGTACAGAAAGCAAACAAGCCTTTTATCTTGAAATAATCCATCTGACTTCAGCCCACCTTGGCAGATAGCTGTTTGCTCTCCAAGGAGAAAGGAACCAGATGGTTCTCATATTTCTAATGGCTGCGTATCCACATGACAAACACCATCTCAGAGGTTAGCTGTAACTGCTGGAAGCTTCATCGTTGTGTGTGGGGGTAGCAAATGATTAAGAGAACATCAACACTTGCTTGTCTTCATTTTTTCTGTTCTGTATTTTTGAGTGGGGGTTTTTTGTGGGTTTTTTGTTTGTTTGTTTGTTTGCTTGGGGTTTTTTGTTGGTTTTTTTTTCTTTTAACCTCCTACCCTAAACTAGTCCAGAATGGGAAACACCCTCCCAGCAAGGGCTGCACATCAGACACCCAGGCTGCATCTGCACCTCCATGGAATGGATGGTGGTTTGATTCTGGTTTGATGCCATTTAGCACTTTTCACCAATTAGATTCACTGCACATGTACAGAGATAGTCCAAAGAAAAGCTTTCTACTACAACCATGTCTCTTGCAGGATGGTTGACCTTTTATATCCATACCAAGAGTGAAAAATCAAGCAGAACTCAGCCTGAGGTGAACCCTGCTGGGCCATAATGCATTAGGTTTCCGTACTGCTGAACCATGTAATGAATCCCAGGGTTGGTGCTAATGCAAAACTAGTGGTGATGTGCTAAATGGTTTAACTGCTCATAAAATGGTGGCTAGCCACCTGTCCAGCTTTCATTGGGCAGGGGAAGTTTAGCACTAGTAATAAAACCATACATATTAAATTACAGTGGCTAGCTCTTAACAAAAGCAGAAAATAAAATTAGAAATTAATTAAAATAATTATGTTACAAATAAGATGTCAGAGTGGCAAGCAGGCTGATGTCTTCGCCTCACTGTCCTGAAGGGCACAGGTTCTCATTTAGAAAGTTTCACAGCAAATATGGCACCAAACTACTTTCAAGCTACCTTGAGCTCTGTTTAACTATTCATGGGAATTAATTAGAGTGAACATTTAGAACCCACTTACCCTGAAGCCCATCAGGGTAGCTGCACCATTCAACTTTGCTTGGTGTAATAACCATATATTCATTACAAAACCAAGATTTTGCCTCAAATTGCTGTGATGTGTGAAACAAATGGTCTATGTGGCTTTTGGGAATGGAAACCTATGTCCATCCTACTTTATTTACATTTTCACAGAATGGGAAAAAAAAAGTACTCTCAAAATAAACTTACTTGAATATTAACAGAAGGAAAAAATGCCTTAGCAAGTATCATGTGCAGAATGATTACTGTCCAAACGAGACTTAGAAATAATAAACTAAATTGAAATCTTGTACCAGCTAACTGGGGCATAACCACATATCCGTAACCAGTAGTAAATCCCAGCTCCTTGAAGGCTCTTCAGGGAGTGTATAAATTCATATCTGTTAATTACAGCTGGTTCCTATTTCCTCTACAGCACTAAAGACAGCAAGCTGCTGCCCAACAGAGATGATGAGGTTCACCTCAGGAGAGATGTGCTCCTAGTAGGTCACACTTGCAAAAAAATTTAGAAAAGCTCATCAAGGACATTGCTCTGAAGAGAATCTGAGTATCTGCATGATTTTCTAATAATAACATTATCTGGGGTGTGTGTGTGCATGTGTGTATATATATATATATGTATATACTTAGAGTGTTCTTTATCCATGTACAATTTGTTCACATGAACAAGCATGGCATTTGATCAGGACTTTGCCAAAGACCTCCCAAACTTGGGAGGGGAGCAAGCACGTGATGGTATCTATCTATTCTCTTTTTACAGGTCACCATGGCCATCATCACCGCTGTGCTGTGGTTGTCCCCCCTCACAGGCAATAAGCCACTCTCTGCACTTCTGTAGGAATGGGCAGTCCAGCACCAGCCAGATCGGCATCCTGGGCACTAACACCCCAAACTGGCACTGCAAATAATTACTTGCAAGCACAACAGAGATGCTTAAAGCTGATTTTATCATATTCTTCACTTTGTGGCAAGGGATTTTTTTAACCCAGAATTTCCAAGGGGAGTTTTCAGCAGCATCTTGAATTTGAAATAAATGGGTACAGAAGTGATACAGTTATTTTAAAAGAGATTACTGCTGTTCTAATTATAATATGTTTAAAGGATAAAGGTACCATCAAGGAGCTTTTCTGGTATAGGAACAATAATTTCACCCATGTGCTACAGTGTTAAAGGTTTTCTGTAGGTGAATTAAGTCCTTTTAAATGTCTCAGATGTGCAGAGCCACAGATAAATATATGTCATATCAAGCTAAATTGAATAACTGAAAAACTTTGAGTAATCAACCTAGAATGATCTACTTTTACTCTTCATGTTTTATAGAAAGTCAGCATGACACTGTTTCCAAGTTTTACACCAGGGGTAGTCTTTGGGGACTATTTCAACCTGTAATGAAGTAGTGAAGCTTCCTAACACAGAGATGTCTTCCCACAGAGCCCAAGGGCTCTGAGGGGCAGAGCTCCGAGATGCAGGAGCAGGAGTTTGACCCCAAACCTCTTTGCAGCACAGGTGTGGCCCTCACCCAGGGCAAAAAATTAGCACAAATGAGAAATTACTGTGAGTAAAGATTATCTTGCCACTGTCTTCTTGGGTTTGGACATGGGTTACTGAATCCCGGTGCTCACTCCAGGAGGATCAGTGTTTTGGCATGACTGAATAGAGACACTTAGGCCAGTCTGTCCAAGCTCACTGCAGGCTGGGGTGCTGGCATTGCTCAGGTGCCCTTGGGATCTGACAACACAGGCACCGCCCTAGTGATACTCCTGGTTTCAACAAATTTAAAAATTAAAAATTTTGCAATGATTAAGGAACGCATTCCATTAGAAATGCAGGGGTTTGAAGATTTTCATCTCCATCTTTTGCAATCAACTTTGTGGGTTTTTGCGTTTGTCATTCCAACAGCTTTAGTGTGCTGGATGTGCAGCAGAACATAATGTGAAAGGAGAAGCTAAATAATGTGAAATCAAGAATAACTGAAATTAAAGCTCTACTAGAAAAGCAAAACTCTCATAATTAAGCTCATTTCAGCATGATGGATGTTTTTGATTTGCACAGACAGCTCTGTGAGCATACATCTGGGTAATACCAAACTACTGTCCAGAAAACATGTCAAATGCTTTAGATTAGGGATTATATTTTTAGTCTTTCCTTAGTTCCCTTGTTATACATATCATTTCAAGGCAATTGATTTGCCAGTTGCCATAAACCCTGTTTAAATATTCTCCATGTCTAACAATATTACCAAAGGGAAGCTGAGTACTGAAAACCACCCTGGCCCAGTGTGACCTTTTTCCCCTGGAGTGCCTGTAAAAAGCTGCTCTCTCAGCAGCAGCACCTGGGTCTATAGTGGACTTTGCCAGAACAGTTGGATTTTTAACAATCCAAAGAGTTCAGATCTGGTCGTGTATGTATTGTTTCAGAGGTTTCAATGACAGATCCAAATCTTGAAACTCTATACTGAACATGATGCTTATCATATGGCAAAGGAGTAGAGAGGTTTGTTTATTATTAATAGCAGCCCATACAAACACAAGCCAAGTCCAGTCAGAGATGTTGCTCCCCACCCAGCATTGCTGCAGATTACATTTGCCTGCTGCTTTTTACATTATCATTATTCATAGTCCTTCATTTCTCTCAGTTGTGAATGATGGACAGCAAATGGACAATGCACAAGGGTTTGGAGTGTGGATTTTAAAACATGTGGGAAGAATATAAATGATATATCTATGGATACTCCCTCAGAGGTCTCAGCTCTAATACCACAAGGAGACACTCCAAGCAGTGTGTCCTTTCTGGCGAGAAGGCTGAGGGAGGCAGAGGTAGAGCACTGGGCTTACACTCTTGGAGTCCCAGCATGTTTTTGCTTGGCAGACACTCAGGGCATCAGTACAAGTCTGGCCAGTGTTACCTGCTTGGATGCGTCTTCTGCCTTCAGTGCATGGAAATAAAGATATATTTTGATCTAAAGATACACACGCATACGGGTTTATATATACATGTACGTATGATAAATCCATGAGTTTCCTTCTGGATTAAATATTGGTTTTCAAGCTGGGGCTTGACCCTTTTTGCTTGGCCCTCTCCTTCTTCCTCTGAGAGTCCAACAACTTCTCTGAAACATTTTTCTTCAAAGGACAGCATCTGAAGATGTACATATTTATGTCTCTCAATACAGATATATATAAGTCTCTCTGTGTCTCTCTTCATATAAATATATTTAAATGCTCTGAAGTGCTTACTGACAGCTCTTCAGCTGATGTGCACCACCAACAGAGACAGGGGAAATAAATTCATAGTATCTCACAAGAATCAGATAATTATACATGTAGCTACAAATTCATCTTAGTGAATATTATTTTATAGGCCACCTATCACCTAATGATGATATATCTGAATAGATATAAAGCTTTGAGATAATAAGGTTAAGCTACCATGCTGAGGAATGCAGTATAAATCTACATGGGCAGAAGAAACAGAATCAGATTAGTGATGTTTTACATCTTGCAGAAGGCAGAAAAATATACAACAGTAACTTCTAAAAAAGCTGCACAAAGTTCCAGGCTCAAAAACTGGCACTCTTGCTCAATTGTCTGTCTTCTTTCAGCCTTTCTATTTATAAATGTTAGTGTTGTGTTTGTCTTAATACTTTTGAGAATATCCTTTATCCAGTGTGTTCATAAGATATTAACACAGTGTGTTTAAAAATGGTTTATATTCTGCTATCCATAGGAATAGGTTGTTCTGATGGGTAATTTTGATCAAAGCAGGTAAATTAGAATTTGCAGAGCTGGCAAGATGCATCAAAAAATTGGATGTTTTAGGAGACAGGCTCAGAGAAGGTTTTTGTACCTTAAAATTCCTTTTATTTATGGCCTGTGATTTGATTACACTGTTGGATACCAATTATTCCAAAAGTTAATGAACTGTGTAATATCCCATAAAACAACAATCTCATGCAAAATATGTTAGTAAAGGAAACTATAATTGGTGGGAAAAGCGGGTTTTTTCCCCTAAAAATAATAAAAGGAGATTATTTCAAAGCACTTCTTTGAAATAATGCATGGTTAATAACTGACTATGCAAAACTGCTCAGCATGAGGTAGATTCTCTAAGGAATGGTACAGTGAGGAGGAAAAAATCCTCAAAGCTGAACAGTGAATTACATGCAGCAAAACTGTGGCTGCGGCTCCAAGGACTCTCCCAGGAAGAGTGGGAAGCTGTGTAAAAATGTTTTCCCCTTTCTCCCATGACCTTTTAGGCAGCAGATCTCTAACAGCTGCAGCTCTTTCCTTCCTCTGAAAAGGAGCTACCATGTTCCCTACATGACAGATTCAGCATGGAGACCATCTGGCTGCTGCAAGACATGCTTTTGTTGTGCCCAAGGTGTAATGAAGTGCATCTGGGATTTCATTTCCCCAGCTTTCCTCCTGCCATGGGTGGCTCTGCACCTGCTGCCTGGCACTGGGGAGTAAATCCCGTGGGCGGTGCCTGCACTCCACCCCAGCAGCACTGGAAACAGGCTGCTCAACCTTTGTTTGGAACACCTTACTCTGCATCTGGACATTTTTAATGTAGTAAATTTTACCCATCATGGCTGCAGAGAAAAACCACCAGCTTTCTTCTCCAGATAACTTATGGGAAGAAGCTTGAGCTGAAGATGCTGTGATGAACAGAATGCCCAGGCTAGAGAAAAGATAGTTTTTCTCCCTTCAAAAGGCACAGACCAAAATATTCTCTCAAACACCTAATTATTCTTATTAAGGTAACATTTTGATTTGAAACATCTGCAGGCTCTTGAGACCTGACTGAACCTGACATTCTCAGCCTTTGGCACCTGTGTTAAGCCTGGCATGCATTTGTGTGTACGTGTGCCTTGGGGGAGAGGCGAGGAAGTGCTAAGTGAATCCTGGTACAGTGGGATCACTCTCCAAACTCCTGCTGGGTAAAGAGCACCAGCAACATCCCAGTCACAATCTTTGTGACAGCCCTGATGTCCACACAGAGCAGGACTTGCTCCACAAGTTTGAAGAACCTATGTTATACCTCCAAAAACATTTCCACAGAGATAATTTCTGCCCTTTTACCCAATACACATTACCACTTCCCTTTACCTCTTCTAGGTGACAGATCCAGGCTGAAACCCATCTGGCAGCTGCAAAACCAGATTCCTGCATTTCCTTCCAGAGTAAAGCAGGTATCTTATCTACCAGCATTCTCCTTATCCAAGGTCATGAAGATTTTCATTACAATCAAAATTAAAAAACAACCCCCCCCCAAAAAAAAACCTAAAAAAACTCCACAACAACAAAAAAATCCCCAACCTCCCCCCACAAAAAAAACCCAAACCCAACATAAACAACTAAACAACCCAAACAAAAACGTCAAATCTTATAAACTAACAGAAAAAAAAAATCTTATACAATGATAATTGAAAGCTCTACAAAGTAAAGGCATTTCTGAATAACTGACTAGATTCTTCTCTGGGTAGCATAAAGACACACCTTTACCTATGGCTGCATCTTTGTATAGAAATCCTTGTGGAGGAAAAAATACATTCTCAACAAAATAAAATGTTGTCAGCTCTTTAAGCTTTAGTGGGAACTGAAAATGTCAAGCTTATACCTGTTAGGTATTATTTAAATTGAAATATGGACCTTCCTCTGTCTTCAAAGTACTGCACTTCAGGTGATAATGATGGATTAATGTTGAGAGAAAACGACCTAGCAGCCTGTTAGTTACTTTTTTCAATTGAGTGGGAGCACACCAAATTTTTCATCAATCTGCCAATTGGAGACAGCTGAGAAATGACGACTGTGCTCTACTGCAGGGTTCATACATAAATATTCACTGATGAGCACATTAAATGTGGGAAAGCAGAGGAATAGTTTTTTTGAATTCTGCTGCATCTAGTCTTGTGTTCAAGCAGCTATATATTTCTAAACAGTGAGGGTTTACAAGTTCAAAGAGCTGCCCCCTTCACAGTCAAGTTTCTTATAAGTTTCTTATAACATCACACAAATGCATTTTACAAGGCAACTCTGTTGCTCCAAGATTAATTCAGTGCCCTTTCAAACTGTGGGAGTTGTATTCAAATGTGGTTTAGATTAAAGTGATTTAGCATTATTCCAACATCCAGCAACATGCATGTATGTTTTCAATGGGTGAATCTGAAATCAGCTGTTCTGCATTGTTAAGCCTCTTACAACAAGCTGTTTGGAGTGCTGGCTGCTCAGCACCCCAAAGGGACAGATTAATCTCTGAACTCTGTGGCTGACTCGTATTTAGAGTTCTCAAGCGTCTGCTGCTCATCTGGGCAGCCCTCAGACAAATAAGACAACTTACAGGAATTAATAACAAGCAATTCCAGACACTGGTGAATTGGCGATTACTCTTGCCCATGGCAGACACAGAGACCGTAGCTGCACCTTTTGCTTGCCAAGACCCACCCTTGAGGTTGTGGGGGTCATCCTCCCCGAGCAGGGAAGAGTCATCCTGGAGTACCAAGGACACGCACTCTCACCATAGAAGTGAGGGTTTTGCCTGAAACATGGCACGTGCCATGCAGTCCAATGAGATGCCAGGAGGAGCACATTTACTGGGAGTGTAGAAAAGAGCCCATGGATGCATGCTGTGATACACCCCAGCAGCAGCAGCAGCAAGAACAGAGGTACAACAGCAAAGCCTTCATAGCATCGTTAGTCATAAGTAATAAAGTAGGAACAAAAGTCTCCTTTCATTCTGAAGGGAACAGTTAGCTTTTCCACTTCAGAGACCAGAGAGAGATGACTTTTGTTACCTGGAGCACTGAAATGTGCAGGAAATGGGGCCCTGTGGATCACTCGTGCATTAAGCCTGTGAACCTGAGATCTCTTCCAGAGAGACAAGTAAAAAGCATGAGAAAATAAATGTAATTCAATAATTCTCCAAAAGAGAAAAGCTTTGCCTCTGCTTTTCAGTGAAATGAAACAGTAATAGCAGGTGCATGAAAAGCAAATTCACCACATGAATAAAGGAAAAGCAATGACATTTTACTGACATATTTGGGTCAAAATGTGAGAGGGACTCCTTTAGATCATTCGTAAACAAATTAACCAACCTGTCGATAAAGAAATAATTTGCACTCAAGGAGGTTGTTGTTTCAGGTCATATTTATTACCTACTATCATTCTCTGCCTAGATGAATTCCTATTTCCTAGTGTGGATGTGCACTACACAGCTGCTTACAGCAGCCCCTGTGAGTTGCAACACACATCAGTTTGAGAACGCCAGAAAGAGCATCTTTCCTGGAGGTGAGAGTAAGGGTTTTCTCCTGGGTAAGTCAGCAGTTGCACTGCTCTTCTTCTGAACCTGATGCCTTACAAAGGTTTCCTCACTGCAAACACGGAAGATGGGACAAGGCTGCTGCAGTCAGACAAAGGTGCTGGTGGCTCTGATGCAGCCTGCAATGAAATTCGGAGGCAAAATACCTGATCTATCAAAGCAGGTGGAGATGTGCTCCAATATTCAATGCAAGGATTCCTTCCGTAGTCCTAGTTGAGCCTTCTAATGATCCAGTTAATAATTAATGGCAAACAATTTACAATTAATAACACAAAATCAGCAGAAAATAAAAAGAGCAATGACTGTGACTTATCAGACAGAGAGGGAAGCTTGGTACCCTATCCTTTACTGTTGTTTTTCCCAAATGATTTTTTTTTTTCATGCAGAATGAGTGATTTCAAATCAAGCTAAGGGAAAAATACCCAAGTCAAAGGCAAGACTCACAGAATCTCTTTTTGATTTCTCACAAGTGTTCCTTGAAACAGATTTTCAAATTTTAATAACCCATTGTTTGTAGGAGAGGCAGGATAAGAAGTGCACAGGAATATTTTCAGATTATGGAACTTTTTTGGGATGGTGAAAATCGTATCTCACATCCCTGAATATCTGCATAGGATATCCTAATCATTAGTCCTTTAAGCTATCACATACCCATTCTGAGATTCTTGCTACATCTGGTTACAGAAAAGAGATCCTAGGACTTGTGTCCTCTATGCTCAAGGACATCACAGCCTGATATTTCATGGTTCCAGAGAAGAGATGGAGATGGGAGAAGAGTATAAGGCCACCAAGTCGAATATGGGCTTTTACTAGGCAGAAGGGGAGGCTTTTTAGGATAAATTGCCCTATGGATGTCAGCACACTGCCTCAGGACCTATCTGTGACCTCCCAAGGGTCAAGTAAAGAAAGAAGTCAAGCCCCAGCGGTGACCAAAACATTAGTTTCTCTAAGAATAGTAATGGGAAGCAAGAACAGAGTTCTTTTCTCCTATCGAGAACTTTCCTCAGATTCAATACAGTAACCAAACTCTGCTCTCGTATTTCCACTGCAGTTACCAGGAGAGACCTTCTGGGGCCAATCGGTGTTGAGCTTTCAGAGTAGATCTCTCCAGAGCAGTGTAGCATGGTCGTTTTGATAGGCTGGAGAAAGGTCACAATCTCAGTCAGTGATAAACCTGCCTCAGTGGCTGGGTCTGTGTTTGCATTTTTGTTCTGATTTCTTACCATGACTTCCCCTCACCCCTACCGCCCCCAGGTCACTCCTCCAGCAGTTGCAACAGTAGGAGCATTTTTGTAGACCACCAAACTGTTCACAGCTGGTGCCTTATCACATGGATGCTTTCCCCACTTTTCCCATTGCTATATTTAATGCAGCTCAAGTATAGAATTGCATTCTTAAGTATAGAAGCTGCAATGTACTCGGCTCTGACATGTTTGTAGTTCCCATGTTTTTAACTGTCTGAGTTCTTTATGACATTACCACTTTTAAAAACCTTTGATTTCAAAATAAATGTGAAATATGGCTGGCATAAATACTACCCTGAAACAATAAATAAAATCTGTGCAGCAGTGACAATTTTGTTCCTCCCAGCTGTGTGGATAGTCCTGTGGGGAGCTGAGCAGGCATGAGTTAGAATAGCATTAAGGCAACTCTAATATGCACCTAGGACATTGATGGGTCTCACGGCTGGCATGGGAACAGAAGAATTTCAGGATTACCATAGTTACTGTTTACTCACCATCCCTGGCTCTACACAAAGCACAAATCATGAGGAACTACGGGTGAAAGCCAGAAACTTTAATATAGGATTAAATTATGGCTAGCAAGAAACAAGAATCAGAAGTTTGGCAATTAATTCATCTTACATAATCTCCTCCAAGTCCAGCTGCTTAGCAGAATTATCCAAAGTAAACTGCTGTCGGTATTCCTTCGTATTCTTGGAAAAAAAAAAAAGAAAAAAAAGAATTCTTTTTAAAAATAACCAAAAATAATCCTTGTGTACAGACTTTGTTCCTAATGGGACTTGCCTGTTTATTTTCACCCAAATAAAACTCTATTCAGTGAGAGGTTTGTCTTGGACACAGTTGTGAATTATGTACTTTTCTGTCACACATTTAACTTATAACATTATGTCATTCATTAAAAAATAGGCATTTGCCTTGTGCCTGAGACCTAAGTCCTTGATGTAATAACAAAATCAATATATTCTACTGGGTACAGGACATGCAAATAGGAAGGAAAAAGATTCTAAGTCAATGCTTTTTTTTCCAGGCAAATGTGGACAAAAGCAATGAGAAAAGTCTCAGACACATTATTTCCACTGCCCTAAATTGGCCTAGATTGTATTACTCTAAGTCTTAGGCTGACAAGAGGCTGGTGAACCTCGGAAGACCCAGGGCTTCTTTTAGCTTTGAATGTCAATTCGGACGCGAAATCTGACACTGAGCAGGTTTCACCTGGTCTCGGGTTTCACTGGAAAAGAGGGACGCGGCTGAGGAAAGGCAGGTAGCTGTCAGGAGACAATTAGAGCGAGAAAGGCGAGGTTGTGAGCAGCCTCCTACTGCAAACAGTGCGGCCCTGGCGGGTGAGGAGCATCCCCAGCGCTGGGCACACACTGCTGCCCTGTCTGACGGGGACATGCAGCAGCCGGGCTCAGCAAAGGGCGCCTGGCGCTCCTTAGCCAGATGTGTCTGTCTGTGACCCTGCTAAATGGCAGGGAGGCAAACCACTTCACCCTGTGTCAGGAGGCACAGCCAGACTCTGCACAAGTTTCCCACAAATATTGTCTGCCCTGAAGCCCCATTCAAAAAAAAATGTTACAGGATGATCAAGTGTTTGTCCTCTAGTAAGATAAATGCACAACAGCTGGAATGTGAGGCCTGGCACCAGAGGGCTTTTGCCAGCGGGCCAAGGAAAAGTGTGCAAAGCAAGTAGGAATGAAATTACATGCCTTGTCTGTCCACACTGTGTAGGGTGTACACAGAGCATAGGGCCAACTAACTGGAGTGACAGATCAGCAATTTGTCATTGTAAGGGAAGCAGTTTACAAAGAGCATCAAAATCCTTGAAAGATGTGTAACACATTGATTGAATTCCCTGGATAATATTTTACCAGTGGGGGGGGG
>WBMY01011573.1:100-31693 GCA_013397315.1 Donacobius atricapilla | reverse complement strand
GGGGGGGGGGAAAGTAACCGAGATTTAATTATACACCTGCTTCCTGCAAAAAATCATTAAGCATTACAGCTGCTTCATTCCACCCTCCCCAATTACTGATTGTTATCAGCAGATTAAAATGCTTCCAGCTGAAAGACTAATTAACTGATTCCGTGTTTTCTGCCTGTCCTGATCACAGGGAAAGTCTAAAGTCAAGGGAAGCACAGCTATAAGCGATGGGGAAGGATTACTGGGAATGCTGTGTGATTCCCAATGAAAGAAAATGCACTCAGCACTCTGTTCCACACTCTTACATCCATGCACTCAAAAGCTGCTGTGCCTGTCCTCAAGCTGATAGTGCTCCTTTGTCACAATCTCTCCCTTCTCCCTGTTAAACACTTTCTCTCTTCTCTCCATGTACAGATCCTATTCTTAGAGTAATTCAATTGTAAACATGGAAAAGGTTGGGAACAAGACCTGCTTTTGCACATATGAACACAAGGCAGTTTATGCTGCAGGTTTTCAGGGAACAAACTTGTGTTTATTACTGTAACACTAAAGCACTGTAGGAAGAGAATCACATCCCAGGGTCCCTGCACACCCAGCTACTATTAGTTTTATTTTACATTTTCCAACCATATTCCACATTTGACCGTGTGAAAAATCTTAATCACTGAATCAGACTAAATGCAGAGATGATACAGGTAAATTTTTCCTACACTCTTCACTAACCACTGTAAACTATGTATGTATTTATAAAAAATATCTAAAACTGTCTAATTGGATAAGAGTTCACAAATTCACACATGAACAAAACTCCTTTCTGGCAGACATAGCACTGTGTATGTTTTGGACTAACATCTAGTTGTCTGCATGCTTTATATGTGTGTATACACATACACACACACATATCAGTCCAAAACCTGCTCAGCCTGCATAAGAATATCATGTGGTTTTAATTTTGAGGAATATGTTGTTTTATTTTTACTCTGGTTTCCTCTTCCTTTTTTTCCTTTTTTTTTTTTTCCCCCAGAACATCATCTTCTATGAAAAATTTGAAAGCTCCACAAAGGAACAATCTGGACTAAGTAAGATAAGCTTTTTATTTGAATGAAGGTCTGCTGCTTTATATACTTTATTTCGTATACCAGAAGGTCTGGTGAATGTGTGAAGTGAAGCAGATATTTTGGTAGTTTAATATTGGAAAAGCCACATTCTTCATAAATATTGTGTAGCTTTCCTTGAAATAAGACCAATATTGCACCAATTCAGAATATGGTCCAAATAATTATACAACCTGTCCAAACACACACACTCACACACATATACATATATATAACATATATATATATATATGCATTCTTACGTATGAATAAAATAGATACTGGAATAATATTGATATGATTATTTAATACATCTGTTATTTCTGAGTTTTTCAAAATATACTGTTCAAAGCAGAGCCCAAACTCAGTCCAAACATGAAAATGCACCCTCTGACTTAAGATATTAGTGGCACGTGTTCAGTACAAGTACACATCCCTCCCAAAAACCCCCTGTTGTGCTTCCATGCTTATCATGGGGCAGTGAGCAGCCCATACAGCCACCCTGCTGGGGGATCAGACCATGGCTTACTGTCACCAGTATAGAAGTAGCCAGATCCAGGGCTCCTAAGAGCCCCAGCCCAGATATCACCAGAGTGAGGACTGGTAGGGATGCAGTGGTCTCTACAAAAAACCCTGAGCAGAGATGAGGCACAGCAGCCTCACTGCTCTGCTGCCAGTATTGTATAAACCAGGAAAATATTACTCCTGACATAGGTTCAATATAATCCAGAAAAAATCCTCAAAAAAGAGACAGCTCAAAAAAAAAAACCACCAACATTTAAAAGCCACTAGGTCTATAGTTTGCCTGAAAAATAAATGTTATTTGCACTCCACTACAAGATGTCATCATGACTGTGGTCATCATGGTACATAATGACAGAGCAACTCCGAGCTGTCATCAGAGATGATCCAAAATAAGCTGCGCACTGTAAATCCACAAATAGAAAAATTAGGGCTTCCACTTACTTTTTTATTTTCCCCTGGACATAGCCCAAAATTGGGCTGAAATTACCTTTATCAGCATGGCTTTGAATGACTTAAACAGGTCAGTGGGAGTGAAGTAAAACAGCAAGTGTCTCTGACTGTCCTTCACAGCCATCGCTCTGGGAAGCCAGCTATTTTCAGCATATGAGTGAAAACCAGGGAAAAGCTGAAGACCTTGAAGCACCACATCTAGATCCTAACATTGCATGTTAGAGAGGTCACATGAGAGTTCCAGTGTTGGATTACAAGGCAGATCCTTGCCCACTGTCAGCCTCGGACCCCTCAGACCGACGAGGGTTTCATGGCCACACTGACCTTCACACCCCTCCTCCACTGCCAGTGGTCCCTGATGCCTCACAGGCACCAGCTACATCCAAGCCACTTCTGGAAGTGGGATGGGAGAATTTTTGAATGCAAAATAACTCTTTTACTTCTACATCTATCTGTGCCAGACGTTTTAAGTAGGAATGTTAGGCTGAAATGAGCATTTACAAGGACCTGAGGGCAAAATGTCAGGGGGAAATTTTTACAGTTTGGTACGTGGTTGAATCCTACTTGTGATAAAATATAGTCCCTACCCTTAACTCCCACAAACTTCATGAGGGATTGAGTAACACATGCTGGAAAAAGTGGCAGTGCTTTCTAATTAGATCCTAATGGGAGCTATTTTCTGGAAACTCCATTTAAATTCACCATAAATTAAGTTGTTGATAATACAAGGTATTTTCTTTTGTACGTAGTAAAAGAGTGAAAGGTTACAAATTTGATGGTTTCCAGCCAAGCAGCTCTTTTATACCTTTTCAGCTTTAAGGCTCCAGCTCCACAGAGGCAAAGCATATGTTTAGCTTTATTGCATAGACTCCAATGTGGTTACTTACCATATCTAAAACTTAATCATTTAAAGGCGGCTTTGCCTGGTTGAGATTAATTCCCACATATGTATTGCCTGGGACACAAAGTATAGTTTATTTTATGAGAAATGATTGCTATTTTAATTTAATGATTTAATTTTTAAAAATATTGACAGATGTGCTTTTCAGTAAATGCAAAAATGCATCACCAGAATTTATTCTTCATTTTTGGATTTTAGCCCTGCTAACATCAGCCACGCTACTTACATTTCCTGGTGTAAGACAGGGAGGAATCAGATATAGGGTCTGAAAGCTTAATTTAGTTTTAGGGAGACCATGTAACTGCCTGCAGTCATGAAGAAGTAAACCACTAAAGATTAAACTTTAGTGGTGAGATCTTTCTTTACTTTATTGTTGCTTGTATTAAAAAAAAAAATATTCTTTTGCTTCCTGTGATTTTTTTTTAAATTCTTAGTGACAAAGCTATGCCTAGATGATCATGTTTCATTTTGGTGTCATTTGGCTGTTTATTTTCATCATCCACTTCACTAGACCATTTTACCCTCAAAAAAAATGATGGCATGTCAGCGGTTTTTCCCCACTCAAAAAGCAGTCAGAAGCCTGACAAAGGCAAAAAAAGACACAAAGTACATCCAACTGACTTCCTTGTCTGTCTGTCAGGTGTAAGTCCTGTCACTGGCATCGCTGGGCCACCAGCCTCCCAGAGGAAAGCCATGTTCCAAGGTGACACCTCTGACAGGCATGAGAAGATGGGAAACATGAGTTTCAAAGGCAAGAATCATAGAATCATACAATCACAGAATGTTAAGGGGTTGGAATGGATCTTACAAATCACCTAGCTCCAACGCCCTCTGACATGGGCAAGGACATCTCCCACTAGACCCGGATGCTCAAGACCTTGTCCAACCTGGCCCTGAACCCTTCCAGGACTGGGGCATCCACAACTCCCCTGGGAAACCTATGAAGCAAAGCAGGCTACAGCTGTATTTAATGGCCTGTGCCTACTGGAGACTGGATTAGAGGAGCATCCTCAAGCTCCAAACAACCACTGAAAGCTAAAAGAACATTCCCAGAAGGGCACATAACAGAGTTATGGTGTCCTGCGTCATCTCCGCCAGCCCAATGTGGGCATGAAATCCCCCTCCAGGGCATGGCCTTTCAACAGAGTCCACCACCAAACCATCTTCTCTTGGGGGATCAAAACCACTAGGAATTCCTGGCCAACAGCAACTGGGCTTAGTCCTGGTATTTTAAAATCTGACACTCACGGGAAGGGTGTTTTCTTGTCCAAAATTGCAGATTCAAACTCTTAACAACCAAAGTGCCTACATTTGTAAACCTGGACTTTCAAAACACAGTACAGACAAGAACTCCTAGAAATTGTAGATTCTCACTGAGAATTTTAATATCTGTAAACAATAACAAAAGCTTATGAAGCAGTCCTAGGGAAAAAAAAAAAGATGCTTCCAGGAGAGAGGAGGAGGTTAGGAGAGTCAACAAGCAAAGAGAAAACAGCTCCCAAAATCTTTCAGCAGAAATTAAGTAAGTAAACAATAGTCTTCATTTTTTTATGGGATTTTGTAAAAAAGTTATTTATTTAGGGTTTTTTTGGGCACGACAAAAAATCCCCAACAATCTCACAACATTTCCAGCTTTCACTTTTTTATTTCATGGAAACCTTTGAAAAAATTATGTGCATACACTTCTTATAAGAAAGAATTCAAGGGATAACTTCATCCATCTCTAGGGAGCACCCAGTAGATGTTTCATGTCCTTATTGCATAATGAAAAAGAATAAGTGCCAAATGCAATAAGTAAGCCCTGATTTTTGCAGACAAAATTTTTTCTTGCCAAGTTTCACACTGGAACCAACTGCAGCTCTCATATATTTTCTTCTCGGGAATTTTTGCAAATTAGAAGAGCAGTGTTTTCTTGCAAGTACAACCTGCTGGTTTTGTAGAAAACAGGAAAAACTCAAGCTTGATATATGACCTCCAAAAATTTTTCTTTTTATGAATAAAACAGAAAGCCCTTCTCCAGCATCATCACAGCCCAAGCCAATATAATTCTCAAAAAATTTGAGCATTTTTTCTTGTAACTTTAAACACTCTTGGGGCTGATTCCATAGAAGCACCATGCAAGGGTTTGACAACTTTGGTCTCATACTTTCAGACAGAAGTCAAGAAAGAAATACTTTTTCTTAATTATTTTAATGTGCTATAGGAATCAACATTTAAAAAATCTGGTATAATTACTTTATTTAAATGCTTGTGCAACTAATCAGTTGTAATAGTCAAGTTTTTTTAAAAAAGATTAGCAGACTGCTTAGAGATTTTCTTGATTAAAATGTATTATGTTAAAGTTCGGTTTAAATCTAGTAAGTGCCTTCATTTCTGGCTCTCTAAAGTGGCTGCCAGAGCTCACAGCTTCCTGTAAATTTTCCTACATATGGACACTGGCATCTGAAAGAAGAGCTGTAGTGTTTCTGCTTAACATATTAATCACCTATGCTACTAGTAATTTATCTTTTCCAATGTCTACATAAAACAAATTAGTTGTAATGGCAACAAAAATAGCTATCAAGTATACAGCGCTGTCCCACCCTGTGTTATTAAAGACCCATATTAACAACAAGAGTGCAGATCCTGTTGGTCTCACCTGCTCAGCTATTAGTTTCAGTTTGTCTCCCAACGCTTGCCAACATGCTGGGGCGTGTGAGCAGTCCCAGAAGACCTCTTTGGAAAATCTCACTCCATTCCCACACCTGACAATATTTCACTGTACCTCAGGGTAATGTTAAACAACCTTTGCATTGTCCTATGCCATCTGTTCAGCATTTTTAAGCATAACTGCTCCTCACTAGCGTCTCACGCGTTGTAACCAGTTTCTGTTATACCATACCATTCGTTTTTGTCATACTCTTTCCTTCCAATTCATTTCTTTTTCATCACTAGCCAGCACTGAATATCACCAAATGCGCTGCATGACACAGCCAGGAAGCTGAAGCAGTGGAGGGAGCGTTGGAGGGATGCCCTTTATTATTGCCAGAAGCAGAATATTCCCAGCTCCCTATGCCGGCCAGCTAGCCGACATCACTTCCAGAGGAGCCTGTGGGCACTGGGTGACAAATCCCACAGATAACAACTGGTTCAAATAGAGCCACTGCTGCTGCCAGCTCAGCATGGACCATCCCAGCCTGCTCATGTCTTGTGCCACAGGGAAGGAGCACATCCAGCTGGGTGGCACTTCCACCCAGCAGTCACTGGGCTAAAGCCCTGTTGGGCTTTAAGCTGCGAGTCCCAGGGGCTTTCAGCACCCCACTACTGCCTGGGCTTGGCACTGACAGGGGAGGACAGAGACCCTCGCTCCCTCTTGGCCCCATTAACAGCTGGCTCAGGGTCTTTGGCCTGCCCTTAAGCACCAATAAATTACATCATCCTTCCTTGTTTCTAAAATGAGGATGCATGTCCTTATTTGGGAAATAGTTTGGAGCTGGCTGTGAGGCTTTTATGTAAGTGCTAAAACCATTACTGTTGCACTTGCATTGCTCGAATTTGTCTCACAACTTAAATTCAAAATGTGTTTTATTTAAAACCTCCAAGCACTTAGACTTCTGTAAACAATAGTAGTGACTACTTTCCTTAATAATTCATACCTTCAAGTACTCAATTGGTATCCTAAATGAATGCATTTTCAGTACCTGATGAATAACAAGTTTTCATGCTAAGCTGAGGTCAAAAGGCCTCTGGAAGAAATGGGAGTCCATCTGTAGTCATACTTGAATTCAAGAAAGCCTTAATGTTAATTTTAAAAGCCTAGAGTAACTCTTGATATTTACATATTGTTTATTCAGATCTAGAACAAATTAGAAATTAACTGAAAGTCCTGTTGAATTTGCCTAATCAACATCCTGAACTGAGATTTTTTAAATCCTGACCATATCCCAAACAAATAAATTACTTTTTGTGGGGTTTGTTTTGTTTTAATTTCTTTGCCTTCCCATACTGCTGCTCACTAACCTAAAGCCTGACCATCGCTCTTTTTCCAAATGAGCACATGTGGTGACATCCATCTCCCGTAACCATTGACCTCGGGAAGTTAAGAAAACAAACGGTTTCAAAACCACACTGTGAAATATGGCTGCTGAGATGGCCAGCACATTCTTCTCATTTTTCATTAGCCTCTCTTGTAGCTGTCGCAGGACAAATCATCCAGCAGGAAATGACACCCAGCTCTCCATACAGCGAAGTCTGGTTAACTTTAGATCAATGGATAGTCTTTTTCCATGAAATCTCATGCTAGGAGTGTAAGAAAGTGTGTTTGTCTTGGGCACATCCCAATCCTGGCATTCAGAAGAAAGTGAGTAGATTTGGGCCAAAGGCTTCTGAAGGGTGTATCACCATCATCACCCTGGGATCCCAGAGCTACCCCCAGAATGAGGCTGGCACCCTGCACTGCTCATACCCACCCAAGAGCCCAGGAACCACCTGGCCAGTACCACTCTCAGCTCCTTACATGTGTGTCACTTCCCTTGATTACCCCTAAGTGAAGTTTTATTTGACTTTTTTTGCTGTCTCCCAGTCCCTAGCTCCGCACGTGCATTACCATAGCATCAGGTGTCACATCTAATACCTTTCCTTCCTCCTCAGCTTGGTACTGGGCTCTAAAGTGTACAAATCCTTTCATTTGCTGTGATGCTATCAAACCCTCACCATTTGAGCAGGCCAATAAAGGCTGAAGCGATAGCAGCCCTCAGCTTGCAGAGGGAGAAGTGAGATGCAGCACCATCCCTGGAGTGTTTTAAAAAACGTGTAGACATGCCACTTAGAGACATGGCTTAGTGATGGAATTGGCATTGGTTGGACCTCAAGGGTCTTTTCCAACCTAATTATTCTATAACACAGTGAGAGGGAAGGAGTAGTTTCCTGGCATTTCCCCAGGAACATGTCCTGCAGCCAGCAAGGTGCACCAGCAGCTCACGCCCTGCCCAGGGGCCCAGGCAGGCAGCCAGGCACCACTGGGGGACAGATTTGGAGCCAGACTAAATTACTCTGCAAGGAGATGAAGGAGCACTCTGCTTGGTTACAGCAGGAAGGACTGCCTGTCCTGCACTGCTGGAGAAATGCAAAGCAACCCCCACAGAAGTGGATCATTTCAGCCACAGGGATGCATGGGAGATAACCTTGCCTTGCTCCAAATAACAAAGATAGCTTTGGTCTAGTGCGGCTCTGGGACTTTGTTCATTGAAGGCTTAACTGTGGCCTTAAGGTAAAAGCCTTGTGTTTGGAATTTCTCGTGGAGATGAGTATCCATAGGGAATCTAGGGGGGTGAATTGTTTAATTTTTTTAAAAAGTCTGAACAAAGTGTGGCATTGTTGTTAGGTCAGTCCCACAGGGAATAACAGGACAGCAAGGAAGGATGGATCAGGGCCAGCCACCATGGAAAATAATGTACTTCATACCTAATGGTTGTGAAGTTCACAGGCAGAATGGTTCCAGAAGCTGTACTTCTAATCCGATCCATAACCTCAATATAAGTGGTAGAGGGCAGGCAGGTGTTCAGATCCATTTGAGGCCATTAGTTTATCTATAGTCAGAATTGTCTTATGCCTTACTCAGAGTCAGGGACTAATATTCCCCTATTTGCCTGTGCTAACACTGGTGAGAGTCCTAGGTTATTAGAACTGCCACACAACTATACCTGTTCACAAGAAAAAGTGCTGAGCACAACACCATCAATATTTTAAAACATCTAATCTCAATAATACTACTTCCGTAACAAACGATTTCCAGAAACTACTGCTACCTGTTAGTTTGAATTGGAGAATTCATTTGACTGACATTAGGCTCCTCAGGACAATGAGGTGTCTGCCTTTGTTATTTATACCCAGGCATATGAGGCACAAAATGCATAAATGTGAATAATTCTGTGCAAACCCCCAGGAATAAAACACATGTTTTAGCCAACAGCATGTTTTAATAATTAGAGGACAGCAGCCAAGGAATAGCATAGTGGTATTCAGAATGTATCACAACCACTCTTTCATTCCTTTTTTCCTAAATCTCTCTTCCTCTCTCATTTCTTTTGCTGTCATGCTGCCTTTTCATAACAGAAAGGAAGCATTTCTGAGCCACTAACATTAGGTGCCTGAGGAAAGCTCATCTCCAGCTTCCAAACTGTTCTTCACTCTCCCCAGGTGGGAATGAGGATTTCTATGAAATGCAGCAAAAGCAAATCAGAGAGAAAACATAAGAGGCCCATATCTGTAGGTTTGTGGGACTCCTCTTCCAGAGGCTTCTCAGAACCAGGGTAGAGAAAAGCCAGTGGATTCAAAAAATGTTGAATCAGTCTTAAAAATTCAAGACATTGGCCTAACTACTCCAATGTCTCTAAGAAACAAAGCAAAGCAACAACCCCTTCTAGTTCTTTTATTTGCCTTCTGGTTTTTGAGCAATTTGTATTCACAATGCACATTTAAGCTCTCCTCCTTAAGGTCTAGATGTATTTAAAAATAAAAACAAGAATGAACAAAATAAATCCTAAGAGAGGTTCTCATGTAATTATACATATCCAGGGACTAAGATTTTAAAAAACAGGAGAACATATGGATAGCCTAATAAAATTGTGAGCTGGCAGTAACCAGCATATAAATGTGTGAAAAGAGAACGTAAGCATCATTTACTTTTTATGTGGACTCATGGACAGAGTATTGGCATGTCAACAGGAGAAATCAGAGTTCTTCTTTCCTTTCTGTTGCAAAGCCAGAATAAAATCATATAATCTTTGCATGACTCATTATGCCCTTTCATTTTTTTATTTACTTGCTTGTATTGCAAGCTTCCTTAGGGTATGGGCTACCTCACTATCTGCCTTTACTCTGTCAGCACATCAGGAAATCATTTGGGGTCAGATTTATCAACACTGCTTCATATTGCAATACAAGTACTCAGAATTTAAAAAAAAAAAAAAGTAAAAACAAGCAAAACAAACAAACATTAAACAAGCCACACACACACAAAAAACCCCAACAACAAAAAACTCAACAAGAAAAAAATCATAACCAAAATATGGTCCTCAACTACAAACAGTCCTTTTCCTCAGATGCCTGGCGATAAGGAGGCCTGCACCACAAACTGCAGAAAGTTCAAACAGCAAGAGCCTGATGCAAAGCCATATTTACTGCAACTCTAATCTACCTCTAATCCACCTTCCTCTGAAGACCACTGCACAGCATTACACAGCCTTTAGATAACAAACAGTTACAAAAATCCATTGATTTTCTCGGAGCAACATAAGCTGCCAAAAATGCATTCAGCCCTTGTGGAAAAGACCTTCACCTCTGGACAGAGCCCACGGGTGCACACCCTGTTAGCAATTGCCAGCTCTCAGAAAATGACTTTCATCTGGCTATAGAAAACACAGATGTAGAAGCAAGCCTGGCAGCCCTTCTCAGAGTTTTATTCACTGCAGCTTAAATGAGATAACCATCCGTCATTCCACAGCACGCACCAGTCCCAGGTCTCGATCACACACAGCATCTGCCATACATGAGAGATGCTTTGAGTAGCCTTCCCTTGCTACTACCTTTTTATTAACTCTCAGACAAATACTCATGCCTGGCATTTATTTACTCCTTGCCATAGTCTCCCTGATAACCGAGAGGTTTTGTTTCCTATTTCTTTTTCTTTTGCAGGATGGTACACAGTGAAGGGTCCTCAAAGTGCTCAGCTGTTAGCTAGGCAACGTTTTAACTCATTAAAGATAAACCTCAAGGGATTGAAATTCAGTTCTTAACACATGGAAGTAAATATAATGAGAGTAGAGAAGAAAAGAAGAAATTTTTGTTACAGCACTACTGTCCTGAATAGTTGTTTAATAGTATTTGTCCTTCATTTGCAAGGCACCTGGGCAGCCCCTTGAAAGAGGTGCCCTCAGTGGGGCACTTGCCTCTTGTTCTCGAGCTGCCTCCAGCTCTGTACCTCACTACCAGTTTTAACTGGGCATCAGTGTTTCTTGCTCAAACAACTAAACAATTTGGCAGCTGTCTCTGATGTTTCTCTCAAGCTTTGCCCAGCATCACTAGTGACAGAGTGCTCAGGGACAGAGCTGCAGAGCTTGGCCAACAGACCTCAAACTGCCTCTTGCTCACAAAGGTTGATGTCTTTTAGTCAGTGTCAGACCTTATTCTTGAAGCTGAGAAGGCTCAGAAAAGGCCAGAAAAATGCATCTCTTCTGATAGGTAGGTAGGTGACAGCAAGGAGAATTTGGTCCAGTAGATCCAATTATCTTCTTGACAAAGTCAATAATATGGTCTTTGCCAAGCAGCCTGAAAAACACCTTTTCATGCCATAAACAGGCAAAACTATTCAATAGTACAACACTGGACTTCAAATTTCTGCATAATGTTATCAGTGGAACTCTGCATTTGCTCAATGAGGCAACTCTTTAACGTGAGTAGAAACAATGAATGCTCAACTACTGGTTGTCATTTACTAATGTCATAATTCATCTGAAATGGAATGGTAAGATCAAATCACACAGAGGAAATGGTCAGGAGCATTCAGGATAGCAGCAAGAAATCTCTGAGTTCTGAGAAATTATTCACACCAGTCTTGGGTATTGCCAGAGAAATTACTGAAACTTGTTTTAAACAGAACATGTTCAATAAACACACAAAATTCTCTTGCAGCTGTCAGAGCTTATGCTCCTCCTCACTATCTTGATGCAGACAGAGGAGTTATTAGCCCATGACAGACACCAGAAATACTTGGTCCAGCAAGTGTCTACCTTACCACTATGAGGTGCTATTTTGAAGTATATCCTGATACCTTTTGTTTTCGCCTTAGAACATCAAAGGATTGTCCATGGTCCTGTATCCCAAATTTTAGGGGAGTCACCCTGAAAGAATGGAAGGTCTTTTTTCATTCATCTTAACACTATATGTAGGTTACCAATAAATGCAGAGTAAATAATATATTCATAAGATGCAAATACATATATTTTTGCTTCAACATTGGTAGAGGTAGATGAGCAGACATGAAAAGAATGCTATGGATGACTAAGAAGTATTTGAGTTTGTGTGTATGTATGTACATTCTGTCTTTGTAAGCTGATATTAACAGATATTTTTCATTTTGCTGTCTAGTGAGCTAGTTTTTTAGCAACCTGGGAAAGTAATCTGTCTTAAATAACCCCATATTCATGAATGACTATTAGGACTTAGACAAACATTCTTCATGATACTTGTCCTGGCCTGAAAGAATATTAATATGCACAATTTTCTTCACACTATCCCATCCAAAAATTTCTTCGCCTGTACTCTGTCAGGAAAGATACTTTTATCTTCCATGCACTAATTCCTTGGCTGCTATGTTCATTTTTTATCACCAAGTTAAACTTTCACCCATCCAGAGAATAAAAGGAGTCAAGCAATGAGCATTTGACCAATCCATTTGGCAGTGAATCCATGGAGGAACAGCTTGTGGTGGGTAATAGTCTAATAACAAGGAAGAAAGTTTCTCTTCATGTTATGGACTTTACATCCCCTGCCATTTTCTCCCTCCTTAATCATACTTTAATCTTGCAATCAGACACAATGATAACTAATCCCTCTGGAGTAATAATAGATTTATGGCTCACACTGAAAGATACTGTGATGGAAAAGAACTAGGGACTAATCTTGAACATCCCATCTTGCATTAACAGGGAGAATGGTAAACCAGGGGCAGGTAGATTTCAAATCTCTGTTCCTGTTGCTTTCACCAGGTAGTAACAGCAATCATTACAAAGAAGACAGGACCCACTGAAGGTACATGGGAATTAAGCTCATCATGAACTGGGACTGAACAGTTTAGATTCAAATTGAAACTAATGCAGGTTTTCAAGGCACAGCTATAGGTAAAGATTACAGTGAAATGGGATCAGTACACTTTAATACTGGCATGCAGGATGAGCAAAGCTTTTGCTTGACAACAGAGTTTATGCATTACGCAGCTTAATTCTTCGCTCTGGACCAACACAGAAAGGGTCATGGACTTGCTTACTGTCTTTAGGGTGTTGCCATAGTCAACGGATTAGGACACCAAAAAGAAGTAAAAAAGAAAGAAAAAAGAAAAAAATTTAAAAAGGAGTTTTAAATGGCAATGCTGAGATCCTTTAAAAACCATCCTTCCAAATTTCTCTTTGATCTTCGTATGTTTTTGAAGGCTCTCTGATGAGACAAACCGCTATTCTGTGCTTGCATCCAGCTACAGCTTTGCAAAGAAAAGCTTTGTTTTCCTCCAATATTGGAAGATTTGTGATTGCTGGTCTACACCATTATTCATCTCTGAATGAAGGTATCAGACCCTGTTCTTTTCTGGCTTCCTCTGATGTGCATCAGGAATATTTCCAAAGATACAACACTAATATTGAACTAAGCAAAAGGAGTCCCAGACCTTGCATGTCTCCTTGAAGCTACTTCAAGATGAAGAAACTGTTTTTTCTTCAGTTTTGATTGTTCTTCTGCAATGAATCTAAAACAAAAAATTGTTTCCTAGGCAATTTCAGCTGGCATTCAGTCACTACTCTGCAGGGAGCTATGGAGTAGGTAGGCAAGGTATTGTGTCACCACTGCAGATAAAAGAGTAAGAACATAGTAATATTTTTTATATTGTTGGCTCTAAGATTTTACCAGTCTTAACATACCAGTGATTCAAAATGTCTTACATGCTGGCATTGCTCACTGTAATGCTCTCTAACTCATTCCTGTTGAACCATGCAAAGCAGATGACTGGAAATGATTAAAGTCTTCATCTGCCCTCCAGCCCCAGCGGTGTCATTCAGGCAAGAGGTTCTGAGCTCTTTCAAGCCCACCACACATTCCCCAAATAAGAGATTTTTAGGGAATAAACTCTCATTTTTAGCACAAAGCCACTGGATGCCAAGAACTGCCATTTTGCAAATGACATGGTCCAAGACTCATTTCAGTATTCAGATCCCAAATCCCCCATTTCCTGTTGACTCTCATTGCTTAAGCTAATATCATACAGCCTACTCTTTCAACTGGTTAGAAGGGCTTAGTCAAAATTCTCTGCAGTCAGAAGAATACAGTGCACATGTGTAACAGTAGAAATTGTTGGCTCAGAGCATATTCATTTGTTGTGTGTAACGCAGTAATAAAAAGCAAATGCAGAGACTTCATTTTATATATAATAAAAATACAGCAATATTTTATGTGTCTCATTTTAGCAGCCTGTTTTTAAATAACAACCTTATTTTTTTCCAATTCCAAATCCTCAAACAGGGGAGCAAAACATAAAAGTATTTTTAGTTTATGGGCCAAACGTCCAGCCCAGCAGTTTGCTAGTAATATATGTATACTGATAATAACCACAACTAGCAGGGGATGCAATGCAGCCTCAGTTATTTCTCTCTGCTTTGCAAGAACATACTCCTCTCATTAAGAATTTAGATGTCAGCCAGGATTGGTAATGGCATTGGTTCACACTTCCCTGAAAAGAAGCAAAATGGTAGATTGTTCATTGAAATACCACAAAGCCTTTCTGAGCACCACAGCTCAACTGTTCAGGGAACTGAGGCAGCAGCACTGAAAGTTTAAAAACAACCCTCTGAAGAAAAGAAATTAATCAAGAAACAGGTTACTGTTGGAAATGTGTCATTTTGAAAAAGACACAATTCTGAGAACATAGGATAGTTGGTCTTGATTCAGAGCATGGCAGCAGTACCAGGAGATATCAGGGGACCTCCTGAACTTGAAGAGACGACTGAGAGGGGACCTCATAAATGTCTACCAGTGTCTGAAGGTGGGGGTGCCAAAAGGATGGACACTGCTCAGCGGTGCTGGGCAACAGGACACGGACAATGGGCACAAGCTGATGCACAGGATGGTCCACCTGAACATGAAGAAAAATTTCTTTACAGTGCAGTGACCAAGCACTGGAACAGATTGTCCAAAGAGGTTGTGGAGTCTCCCTCACTGGAGATATTCAAGAACTGTCTACATGCAATCCTGTGTATTGTGCTCTGGGATGACCCTGCTTGAGCGGGGAGGTTGGAGCAGATGACCCACTGTGGTGCCTTCCAACCTTTCTAGGACATTTGTTTTACTCTCCCAGGAGTCCATTTGTCTCAGTGTGGGTCTGACCCACAGCTGCCTGCTGCCAGCAAGAGTTCCTCCCAGCCTGCTTCAGGCAGAGCCAATACACAGGGCTCCTTGAGACATGGGCAGGCACATACAACACCACAGACAGGCAGGTAAAATGCCTGTTTTGCTTAAAGTAAAATGTTGAGGGTGCTGTGCAATGAATTACCATGAGTGAAGTGCCACTGGAGATGTCAGCCCTGAGACGCCAAAAACTTAAGACAATTTAATGTTAAAGTGTGCCACAGCAACATTTTTATACTTTCAAATTGAATTTTCAATTTTCACAGACACTATCCAAATCATCTTGGAATCATTCTGTTAAAACCTGTACTGAAATCTTTCCTGGAAGTGGATGGACTTAACACCTTCAAAAATGAATTTTTCAGCAGAACCAGACCCCAGCTCTCCCTAGCTTACTCCTGAATCACATAAACTTGACATTACACCACCTTTATTCCTCACCCCTGCCCCCATCTAGTTCTTGTATTTCAATAAGGATGCATTTTAGGATACAATAAAAATTGGAAAGGAATAATCATCATCCTCTGAAACAGGTACAGCAATTCCAAGAGAGGTTGAATTGGGAGAATTGCCACTGGGCAGCCGTTTTGGTTTTCCCCAGTGGGTCTGGAGTGAGCAGGATGTATTGTTTCCCTCTGGTTTTTAGAGGTGAAGACAAATTAGCCTTTGCTTCTGACAAACTGGCTTCTTGTTTTCAATAACAAAGTCCCCTAATTGAAAACGTAAACCCCAGTTTGAAAATCACTTGTTTTTTCACACTTTGCTTCTGTCTTATTCGTGTGTCTTCATCATCTTTGGAAAGCATTTATGGAAGGAAAGTGACACAGCCTCAAAGTCTTCCACTAAAATGATAGTCACCACTGAGAGGCATGACTTTACAGGTGGTGACAGACAAATGTATTCAGAATAGCAGACAGAGAACAGTTTTTACCACCAGCCTGACTCCTTTCCCTACTGTGTACTTTTTGGTAGCAATTAAGTTGTCCTGTTTATACAGAGGGGAGTGTCCTGGAATAAAAGACTGGCTGGGCAAAGTGGGAAAACATTGGTGAACCTCTCGCTAGGAAAAGTACCATACCATTCTTATTTTCCCCCACTTAAGTGTCAAAACCAACAGAGCCATGCCCAACACAGTGAGGCGTAGCTGGGAAGCGCTGCCAGCCTCAACAGTCGCAAGGCTCACTGCCTTCTACTTCTCTCCCAGCACAATGCCAGCTCCAAGCCAGCTCCTGACTTCTGATTGTTGCTTCAAGAAAAGGGTCTGAGAAGGCTCTTCTGAAGACTGGTTTGCCAATAAACGTCTGAGAATCTTCCAAAAAAGAGGAGCAAGAGCAGCGTGTGCTCTCCCTGCAGTGGTTTGCTTGGTGTGGGGAGACAGGGTGCTCCGAGAGAGGAACCATAGCACATCTTCTCTTCCTGTTTTCTTTGGCCCTGGAAATCTCTCTCTAATTAGACAGCTGCTCTGCCCCTGAGAAACAATGAGCAAACAAGCCAATTAGCCCCAATTCATTTCAAAGCTTGAAATCCACCCACAGCAGCACTTTTCAGAGCAAATTTCCTTGCTGGTGACTATTTTGTTACCATTTTTACTGCCATCTAATTGAAGCCACTATGGCCAGTTGCTTCATTTATCATCACATTTACAGGCCACACACTGCAATACTAATTAGAGGCCAGACATTGTGCTTTCAGTCTGAAATACTGCTGGTATTTACATGTAATTCCAATTCATTATGTTTCAAAGAAACTGAGAGAGTGGGAATGAGATTTCTCAAAACCAGTACTGAGATAAGGCAGGCCCAGATTGCAGTCTAACACAACTATTTTAAGTTTATTGGGAGAGGGGGTGGAGGATAATTAGCAGTTTCCCCTCCTCCCCACAATTTCTGACACTACCAAGTGCAAGCCCAAAACCCACATAATCAATCTTGTATAAACGCCAGTAGTGAGCTCTGCTCCGTGTGCAGTTCTCACCCAGACCGATTTTCACAGGGAAGTGGTGAATTTTGCACTTGAGGTGAGAAATACTGCCCTAAGGATTTAAATCTGACAAGTGCCAAGGTCTTGTGAAGGTTCCTCTGTTTGGCGTGGAAAGAGGGGAAGGCAGACCTCAGCTTTCTCCATGCATTGGCTGAACAATAAATCACCAGAAGCCTGCAGACATTTGGCAGAGCTGCGAAGAATTGTTGTTTTAACTGAAATCTGATAGATTTTCTACTTCTATGGCATTTTCAGATAAATACCTCCAATTTAGAGCCAGCTTCACTCATCTTGCATGGGTTTCTCTACCAGCTTCACTGGGGCTACCCTGGACTGAAGAATGCAGGACCCAGCTCTGGGCAAGAAAAAAAAGATTATTTTTTCTTGTTGTTTGATATTCTCATATTGCAACTATTCCCTTCCTTCCCCTTTTTAGGTCCCCTACATCCTGACGGGCTCATTTCTCCCTAAATAAACTTGAAGCACAGAAGCAAAATGCATTTGTTGCCTGGGAAACACACAATTCAGTGTATGAGGTGGCCATCCTAAGAGAGCCATAGACCTCCAAGGAAGTTTTTATATCAATAAGTGTAACTCACCAGAAGTACCAGGTTAGTATAACATTCCCTGCTACTTGGTTGTTACTTTTTGAAATGTTTGACGAGTCCCTCATTATAGCCCACTGATTTATTTTTGTTTTACGTGGAGTCTTGCTCTTCATTTCAGAGATGTTTTACTATAACAGTGAGAGCATTTGACAGAATTTCAGGAGGGAGCAAAAAGCACTGCCTAAGGATTACTGGTAAACTCCTCATTGTATCATCGCTGTCTCATTAGCACCACTTTTTCACTTTGATTCACCGTTTTCTGTAACACACCTCTCCTTTGAATCACTTATCTCCTCAGGCTTTCTAAATGCCAGTAAATATATTGCAAAAGCATATGAGATTCTGGCACTGACAGTAGGCTATCAACAACAAACCCCCTTTCTCTCAGGAAAATATTCACACCTCTGTCTCCTAGAACTACTACAAGGAGGGGTGTGCTTCCTTTGGCAGACTGACTGAGCATGCTCCAAGAAACACTCCAGCACGTCACATATGGGGTTCTTTTCTGGTTAATTTATGATGACTCCTAAAGATCCCAGCAATGATGATTTTTCTTCTTGGCAAACAAGGAAACTATTATTAGCAGGGCAATCACATCATATATTTTCTCAGATATGAATCTAGGGGCATACATTAAATTCAGTCATATATCAGTCCACTGCAGCAGAAACTCTGCAGGTATCTTGTATGATGCATCAGGAAAGCAAATTCTGTATCAATACATCATTATTACATTTATCAAGGATTTCTTCCAGCTGGTTCACAGTGTTTGCTGTAACAAAAGCAAAGCCAAAAGGGGCACAACATAAGAGGCAGTCACAATCCCTCAGACAACAGCACAAAACAAAAGAAAATGCAGAGAGCCCTGTTCTTGTGGTAGAGAACCTTGAAATAGTCAGTGTCAGAAGCTAGGGTAACTGCCCCAAAATAAAGGTTACAATGGGTTTAAAAGCTGATCCAGATCTGTGGTTAAGGGATCCTATGTAAGGACTTGTCCTGGTTGAATGGAGCATTTTCTGAACTAGGAGCAGGAGATCCTCAAGTGGTTTACTGGGCCGCCTCCAGCTTTCTTTATCAGTGAGCAGCTTTTCCTCTCTCTTTTCTTCAAGTAAGAGTCAGCTCTAATACTTTTGGATATTTCTATGTCTGTGTGTTAACATTATTGCCACAAGGCTTCAGAGAGAATCCATCTCAGCTGAGAGCAAGGCTGAGGTGACATCCACATATGGATTCCAGAACAGCCAGGAAAAAAGGAAATCTTTAATGCTGTGCAGCACTCACAGTTATACTGGCCAGCACATGCAACAACACCTTTAAAACCTGCAGCATTAAGCATCACCTTATGATATAAAAGCAGTTTTCCCAAAAATCAACTGTCTCTTGATTTTTGGGACTATCTTTTCAACAGGGTTCAAAAGGAAGTTTTAAAAGAAACAACTCATGGGCTTTATCAACAGAGCAGAGACGTAACCTTCCCCATTTCCTCGAGCCTGAACAAGGTTACTGCTTTAAGATTCTTCTCCAGCATCCAAGCTCCATGCCGTAATTTGATCCCTCCAGTGACAATAAGAAAAGCAGCCTACGTTGCTGCAGAAGAAAAATAAACCAGAAAAATAAACCAGCAATTAGCAAGTTCCTATATGTTTCCTGTTTATATAATACAGCTCTTTTTACAGGGCAAAAGCCCGGAAGAAACTGATAGGCCTGGAAAAGATTTATAATAAAGGTTATTTGAAATGCCTACCAATGCAACTAGACTTGTTGTTTCCTGCATTTAGAATGGAAAAGGATGGATTTAAGTGTGGAATTAAATAGCCAGGACTGGCTGGAGATGGCAGTAGGGACGGTTTTCTATAGCTGTCATCTGTGGCAAAGCTGTTTTACTCTACTAGGAGCGAGTAGAGATATTTCCCATCACAACTACTTTATTTGAGAAAGTCTGTGCAAAGTCTATATACTTCACTATGCATTAGAAATTACCATATTTGAACATGAGAGAAGGAAACCGTTGATTGGCTGCTGCTCATTTTTTAAGGACCCTCGAGGTAATACTCTCCTCTGCCTGTCTTGCTACATACCCAGTATGAGAAGTTGTACTTGATCTTCGGTGTACAGTACCACAGATTTTGTCATTTGACTTCTGTGCTCGAGCACCTCATCAAACAAACTAAACTGTGCTTGTTCTTGCACAGACCACTATGTTCCAAGGCCTTCAGTGGTACCCATTATCAATTACAGGTCTCAGAGTTTGGGGTTCCCCCCACCCCTGCTCTTTTTTATGGAGTCTTAGACAAACTACTAACCTATTGAGACACTCTCAGTATTAGGTCCTTTCCACTTTGTCCCAGCCACATTTGATAGTTTTAGTCCTCTCTCTGAGCAGAGTTTGAACTGAGAAAGCGAGTTTTTGTTTCAAGACACGTAGGAACCACAGCTACTGAGGCAGCTTCTGCCTCTTTAGGTGGAGCAGCAGGAGTAGAGTGTGCACGGGCAGACTGCAGCCTGTCTGACAATAACCAGCACCAGCCAGGCATGGGCACAACAGCTAACTCACCATGGAAGAGTCAGCTTTAGCCTCACTCCTGCCATTAGTTTGCTGGATAACCTTGCCATCACACTGCACAGTGATTTCTCATTTAACAGGAGCTTAGCATCACCAGTCCTTTATGAAAAATGCTAAAAAAAAAAAAAAGCCCTGTAGAAGATTCAGGCACAATCTTCTTTGTTACAATTGTATTAGCAGGGCATATTAAAAGACCCTACTCCTGGAAATGTATTTAGTTATTTCTAGCTTGTCGGAATTTGAGTTCAGATACTTGTTGTAATGAACAAAGTTTGTCATTATTCCAGAAAATTTAACTTCATGTCAGAAGATCTAAATGTTGGTTCATGTTTTCCAATTTTTTTTTTCCTGAACTATTAACTCAAGAACCAAAAAGTCATAAAACCACCCAAAGTTTGAAAGAGCTACAAAGTTTCATTCTGATCCTTGCTTTAAGATCAAGTGAGCCATGCAAAAAAAAAAAAATATATATATATAGGGCCAGTCAACTTAATTTTAAAACTTGAAAACCACACAACTGGGACAAAATTTGAGGTGCATATATCAAACAGGAGAATAGTCCAATTTTTAGTTAAAAAGACCAAAGCCCATGCTTGAAAATGTACTTCCCTGAACCTGACCAGAGAGAGAGAGATTTCAGCTAAACTGACAGTCTGTTCTCCCCAGATTTCATTGAGGGGGGAATGAGATCAGAGGCCCTATGTGCCTGAGGTTCCAGTTCCCCATAGACCCCAGCTGGGGGGTCCTCCAGAGTTAGGACTGGCGAGGTGTGATTGTTCCAGGACCGTAGCTCCCTGCACCTACATTAGACCCACTTTTCATTCATTTAATATTTAAGCTTCAGTTTTTCATTAAATTGTTAATCTTTGCTTTGTGGATATGCATTCATGGACTGCCAGACAGAGACAAAGAAGCTGCAAGCCTGAGGACAGTTCTAAGTTCATCATCCAAACTCTTCTGAAGAGATAAGTCCATGGTATTGCACAATAGTAAGCACTGACTTCAGCATTGTTTCTTATCTTTCCAAAGATCTTTTATTCCATTAGCTGTTTATTGTATTTACTGTACATTAAGCCAGCAGTTTCTCCTCTTGCAGTTTGCTTGGGACTATTATTAGCAAATGTTTAACATATACAGGGTTTTCTCAGATGTCCTAGCCAAGTTTGCAGACTGCATTAAGAAGCTTTCGAGTAAACTTTCTTACTGGCAAGAAAGAGCTGGATAAATTAAAATTGGGAAGAAACATTGGCTTCCCATATTCTAGTTCAAAAAATGGTGGAATAGATTTCATTCACATTTCCCAGGACACTACTGAAGAGAATGGTTTTGTGATTGCTTAACCTTAGCTGTAGATTTATGATTTGAATGAGCTATAATCATCAGATTAAAGGGATAAAATTTAGGGAAAGTGTGGGTTGAACAATCCTAAGATATATGGTCAGTCCTGTGATGTGAAGTGGGATATGGAAAAAGAATAGCATAATAATAACATACATTTTTAGTATCTTTCATCCACAGGAATTTCAAAATGCTTCCCAGACCAAACATGAAAGTCCAGATTCTGATTTCTTCTCCCCTGGTGTAAATCCAAGGTGATTTGACTGAAGTTATTAGAGTCAGCTCTTCATTTTCAAAATTGTATTTGAGATCAGACATTTGGCCCTATTGCAGACACACAGTAATGGCATTCATTTGTGCGCTGGTCCCATTCAAACAGTTATAATTTGAAGCAAATTCATTTTCCAGCATTGGGAAAAACAGAACTGATAAACCTGGCACTCAAATACATACAGCAAGAAAGAAGAAAAAAGCAGTAATGCACATTTTTTAATGTTCATCCAGAGATGTAAAACAGGCAAGCATTCCAGTGAGTATAAAATATTATTCCTTTAATTCAGATCAGGCAAAACTTCTCCAAGAAAACACTGAAGTGAAAGAGTAGGAGGAGGCAGAAAGAAGAATTATGTAGAAGCATATGAAGCTAAACCACATAGATGCTGTCTGTCCAGTCCACTCAAGAAATCTTTCTTTACAGCAAAATAAACTTTGTTTTGGTGTAGTATCCCTCATTTCCAGCCACACCCAAATCCCCTCTGAAATGCATGAGGATCTATTATCCTTAGTTCTACAATCACTGACTATGTTTTTACTGTGCTGTGAGAACTAGAAGCAAGAGATCCTTCGTGGTTATCAATATTTTCCAAGCTGACTTGGGAAGACAGTGCAGCTGATCTGCAAGTTGTTGGGCTTGTTTGTTTGGTGGTTTTGTGTTTGGGGATTTTGTGTTGGGTTGTTGGTGAGTTTTTTAAAAGCCTAAGCCATATCCTACATTTTTGCTTTCTGGACCTATCTGATATTTACTGAAGCTCATTCTGTTTCTCTGGTAATGTCAGAAGCTTAGACTGAGGTCTTCTATGATCACGGAACTGAAGCAGATTAGTTGAGGCTTCTTCACAAGAGAGAAGCTGCTCGACCATTTCTACACACCCTGCAGAAATGCTCCCTCAACCCTTTTTCCAGGGCAAAGAGCAAGGGTCAATTATCTTTCAGGGAAAGAAACATCTCTACTTTTTTCTGCCTTTTCACAAAATTGTACCCTTCCTAGTCCAATTGAATGTCAGCAAAAAACCTAAAACTTCCCAGGAGAGTATTTATCCGATCTCAGGTCAGTAAAAGTGGCTTTAGAACTTAAGCTGCTGGTATGTGAAGAGCAACAAACCCTGCTGTTTATTTGAGCAGTAGGGTCAGAAAGCAAGCCCAAACCTAGAAGAAAAAGTTATTAAAAGTTCCCTTTGAATGATGAACATTCAACTATCTTCTGTTATTTAAATAAACAGGGTTTGCTCACAACATTGATCAAGACTGGAAAAATCCTCTTGTATTTCTGGGCTTCTGATTTCAGACAACCAAGGACCACCACCAATACCAGTCACCATTTAGTGAGTGAGTTTGCCAGTTCTTGGCCTTCTGCAATTCATTTCAAGGAAAAAAAGAAGGAAATGCTGGAAATTAAGGATACTACCAGTATAAAGTTCAGTAGCCTAAGATTAAAATTAGTTAGGGTCGAAAGGGAGACAGGGATAATTGACACAAGTCCTTTAAATTTTTTTTCACATTAGCAAAAAAATCTCCATCTAATTAATATCCCAGGAGCAATTCTTCAGTTGCATTACTATGCAACTAAGCCCTGAAACAAAGACTGTGAATTTAAGGAAAATACAGTGATTTATATATAGGCTGTCATTGGGACTGCTAAAATTCAGCAAAATTTGTTCTTTGTGGTGATTTTGTAATGACTAATGTTAATTAAGATACCATTTAGCCATTATAGCCTGTGTATTAAATACATGCTTGCCAACTAAAACCACACAGAAATACAGAGGAATGAGATTTTTAAGAAAGCCCTTCTCTGTCTGGCCCCTGTGTTCCTTCCTGTCTGGCCCAAATACAGAGTCTAAGAGAGTATTCTATTTGAAGAAATAAAATTTTTTTATAGTCTGTTGGGCAGTAACCTTGCCACATCCCTCAGCATAGCAAAAATTTGCTCGAGCAGGGATCAGCACCTGAATATCTCTAGTCCTCTGAGGAAAGGACAAGGGACTGATGTTAAACCCTACCACTTTCTCACCAGGAGTGCACCTACCCGGATTCTGTCACTGGTCTGTGACAGGCCACAATGGGCACTGAGCAGCCCCAGGGAAGGAGCAGGGGGAGGCACAGCCAAGCTATGACTCTGCTAAGCAGCCACAGCCCCCTTGGCTGCTGCCAGCTCACAGCTTGGCCCCCATCCTTCAGCCCTGAATAAGGCTAAAAGCAAGGTACCCTGCAAAAGAAGACTTTCATTGCTGAGAAAAAAAAAAAAAATCCATCCACTTCCGCTTGTTGTGCGTGGAAACACAGGATTTCCCATGTCCTGCCCATAAAAATACAGGACTGCAACGAGGAGGAAAGTTTAAATTATAGTTTGTGCGGTTTTACTTTTTTAATGAAACTATCCCAAAAAGGCCTAAATATTTCTCCCATCATGGGAGTTAAGAGTAGAGAGAGGTATATTCTGATTTGCAAAATAAACATCTTGAGTTTCCATTAACTTCAATTAGAGCTTCAACTATCCACTTCTCTCTCAAGTCAAACCTTCCACTGATGTACAGCAGGGAACTGCTCTGAGCAATCTAGAGAATGTTCAGAATGTATAAAAAACCCCTTCTGCAACAAATACACAAGCTATGTTTTCAGCTAAACCATTTTTAAACATAGCAAAGGCTCTGAGACCTGAGTGTGAATGGCAACATTACACTCTGACAGAATGGGATCTGGATAGAGATGTCTCCTCCCCTTTGCCTAAAAGGTGCCTGCTTTCAGCACATCCAAAGGGATACATGCATCCCATGCATTTGTTTCTTTCCCTGGCTCAGGGCATCATCATAAGTAACAAAAGAAAAGAGACACCTAACACCTCTCTAATGTTCTCCACTTGTCTTTGCTGTATGCAATACAGAAAGGAAAACATTCCCCAGTATCCTGTGGTAATAGTACTGAAAGACACCAATGCACTCTTGTCAAAATTCTTCTATGCTTTTCTCAAGTACAAAATGAACAAAAAAAAATCAGTTGTTATGGTCCCTACCTTTAACTGGGCATAGGAGCAATCTATGGATAAAAGATGTGTTTGATGCAAGCCCTTATCACCTTGAAGCAGAATTTTAACTTAAAGATGAAAAATGTGTAAAAGTGAATTCAAGAGTGGTTGATAAATCCTATTTTAAGGTATATACATATATATTAACCGAACTCAGACTCACTCTCCAGGAGATTTCTTCTACCAAGTTGCATGTAAGCACTCATTTCAGCAGAACTACTTATTTAGAGTACCAGGCATTTTTTTGCATTTATAGTCCCATATTTCAGGGTCTTCAGGGAAAAGAGTGAAGCTTCCTGTCTCATTTGCCCTTATTAACAGTACCTCCTGCCTGTTGCAAGTCCTAATTCACATTTGGAAAGTGTTTGAGGTAGCCAGATGCAGAAAATACTAGAACTACAAAAAATAACTTAGTCAGTAGGGTATCAAACCCAACACTGACTACTCTTTGGCCTAAAAAGCAGTGGTACATTTTCCAGGAAATATACTAAAGCGCTAAAGCTGAAATCTAGTGAATCAAGTCAGGAAAATGGTCTTAAAGTGAGCTGTTAGCTGTACTAAGCACATGCTTTTACAACCGCATGTAAGGAAAAGATGAGATGTACCCTTGTACGCTATCAGTATGGAGATTTGCACTGTCCATTTATAAATATCTTTAGATATTATATTTATAAATATAATATTTATAAGTATGTAAATATATTGTCACTTTCTCATGCTACAGCCTCATTCTAATGGAAATTTCCATTGCTTATATAGTGCTTGAGTCTTGTTAATTTAATTTTAAATTTGGGGTTGTGTGTCTTATGTGTTGATCTTCAAGAAGCAAGCATAGTTTTTGTGAGGGGAAAGAAAGGAACATATTTCTCTGATAAGTTATTACAGAAGTGGTCAGGTTAACACCACCAGTATGCCAGTTTTGCACCACTCAAGCAGCATTTGGAGTATTGGAACAATATCCAGCAATCTTGGCATGCTAAATCCAGCACCACATATCATGACCTGCACGAGGAATAGGAGCAGGTGGCACAGAAGCTCAGCAGTGGGACACTGGAAGCATCAGTGGCTGTTTCTGGAAGACAATCTGGTGGCGTTTTCTCATGCGACACTGTCTTTGAAGGCACTGCAATGGTGCTATGCATGTGCAAACACTGCTGGTGGGGTTGGATTTGCCAAATGCAATGGCTAAAGAGGTCTAAACACTTGCCCAGAACTTTGTCTCGGTCTTTCCTCTCCTAGCAGACTTGCTATTAATGTTTTCCTTATTTTGGAAATGACCCAGAGAAAGAAGAGTGCCACTCCATACCTCAGGCTCACTGGTGATTAAAAGATTTCTTACATCATTGGCAAAGGAGCCATCAGTGTTTTCTTCCTCAACATCAGTCTTGCGCTGTGTGAGCCTACTGCTCCCCATCACCTTCTCTGTCCTCTGGTTTTCTGCTGACAGAACCAGTGACATGACAGTTCTTAAATAAATCAGCCCTCGGTTGTGTTTTATGATGCCGTGGTGAGCACAGGCCTGACCCTTAGTAATCAGCATCTCAGCACACCAGGAAGCTTCCTGCTCTAACCGCCCTAGCAGCCAAACAAACTTGCCTATGCTGCAGAAATTATGTGAATTACCTCACCTCTGTGTATCGTAATAACCCTTACCACACATTATGCCAAATGTTCAGCACTGACCAGCAAGGAGCCAAAACGCAGACAAACCCCCAATAATATCTAAAACAGAGTTCAGGTGAAGCTGGGTCCATGCCAGGCTGCGGAGATCATTCTTCATGTCAGCCTCAGATCTGACTCTTGTGCATATGAACTAATGAAAGGGCAGGGAATAAAATAGCATTTGAGCTATTCTCACAGAGCAGGTACTTAATAATATCCACATTTCAAGCATTTGAACATTATGCTTTTATTAAGCAAAAAACTACTCCCACCAAATATCCCTCAGTTGCAGTAAAGGCTGTGAGCACGATTTTATTTCAGCCTGTGAACAAAGCCATATGGATTTCATCTGAGGGATTTGGGGGTTTTGATTCTTATAAAAGTCATGATGTCAAACAAAACTTCAGATCAGTCCCAAAACATACGCAGTGTGACAACCAGCAGTGGAAACTACACAATGCCATTCTTCGGCCCGACAGCCTCGTCAGGGTCAGCAAGGAACCAAGCACAAATGTGGATGGGCTTCAGCTTTACAAATCCAGATGAAAGTCTGACACTTAAATCATGCCATCCCCCAGCTGGGGATGCATTTTGATAAACATGTTTCTCATGGCCACAAGCCATTCTCACACTTCTTAGATGATCCAGTATTTCGAAGAAAGTGCAGTCCCATGCCCCTCGCCACACAGCCTTCCCTACTTTTGAATATACCTCCATTCACCTCCTCAGGCAGCTCTATGCATTGTATAATGCCCATAGTTTTCACATGCTTCACAGTTCTAATGTTAGCAGGGATATTCCTTGGAGGGTCTGGGCTCGTACTCAGCATCTCTAGCACTTTCCAGTTACCTCCTTGATATAATTCCAGGAGAAAAAGAGGCCAATCCCAAAAGTACATGTCAGAATCTTCAAAAACCAGGCCTCAAGGAGGCCTCAATTTCTCCTTAGCTGTGGCTAGAGCCAGTCAGAGGGGAACGGGTAAAGCAAAATAACGACATCAAAAGAACTTTTAATCATAGCAAAATAACTATCTACTTTTTGCATCTTGAGAGATTGCTTAGAAATGTAGCAACAAATTTAGGGTTATTATGCATTTAAAACAAAATTCAGGACTTGAAACAAGATCTAGTTTTATTGGCTATGTGCTCTCCTATTTAGCCCAGCCAAAAAGACAAAAAAGTCCTGTTTACTTTTAGTGCCAAAAAATTACTAAACCATTTATAACAGCTGGTCATACTACTGAACAAACCACTCAATTAATCAGCCAACTACTGTATGTTTGAAAGAGACAACGCAAGCTTCCAGTCCTAATAAAGTGCAAAATATTGATTAGTTCCGGGACAACACATGAATAAATTACTTGTGCTCATAATTAAGCTTTGCAGTTTCCAAAAATTCTGGGTACTTTTCACACATCATTTATCAGTATTCTTTCTTTCATTTCTCTTTGCTTTTAGCCCAGGTTTTTTAGAATGATGGCCAAAATAAACAAAATATTTCCTTATAGTTCCCTCTCTCACTTCCTGCTTACGAAAGAATTTTCACTCATGGCCCCTAGCACTTCATGGAATCAAATTTCTCCCAGAAATCTGCAGCTAGAATGCACTATTTTAATTATGAGTATTATTACAATCTCCCTTTCACTCCCCCATCCCACATTCCTCCTTCTCTGTCTTAATGGCTGGTCCCTCCCAAACCGGCTGTTGAGAACAAACTACAAATTAACTACTTGCTTCCTATGTCCTCTTTATGCTGCTTTATGGGTGCTGGTCTCTCTCAAAAAAAAAAAAAAATAGAAAAAATAGATTTAAAGCCTCTGAAATTTGTGACAGAGCTCTTCCATGTGGTCTATTTTTAGGTGCATTTTATAGGTTGTGGAAGGCTTCATCTACCCACATACTGATGTGCCACAGCTTGTGTCAGTGGTTTCCCCCAGCACAACAAACAGATGCCAGGGCCCAGGATCTCTGTGCTCGCTGTGGGTTTAGCCAGGCTGCACCTTGGGGTGCTGCAGCCACCAGCGAAGGCCTGTAGGTGACACAGTGCCCATGGGTCCTCTAGGCATGGATCCTGTCACTAATGCCAGCAGTAAAAAGGAAATTCTACAACAGATGTCCAGAAATGCTAATAGCAGTTGAAGGAAATTTCTTGGTCAAACGTGAATTTCCTGGAAGATGAAGTTTGAAAGATTAGGGAGGGGGAATTCCTTAAGAGGACAATGGAGCACTGCTTCCAGAGGCATTGCAAACTAAGCTGCTGAAACCATCTGAGAACTTCAGATTGAACTTGCCAAGGAAGGACTCAGATAACACTGTCTATATGAGAAAACATTCCAGGCAATATCCCATCACATTTTAAGTTTAAACCATAGATTTTATTTCTTCACAGTGCTGACAACAGATGTATTTTAGCTAACAGAACCATCCAGGATGGAACCGAAGGAGACCACAAGCATAACATTTACTCTAATTTCTAGTAGTGCGTAGTCAAAAGTCTATCTCCTGTGATTATTTAATTGTCTGGGCTTTTTTCCCATAGCATGAGAGTGCATGCCAGCTGATATGTTCATTTATGTACACACATATAACAGTAAATATATATTTATATATATATCTTTGGAGGAGACCATTCCAAAACAAATCTGTGACTGACAGTAACAGAGTACTCACTTTCAGCTGTGGTTCACAGAGGGCTCATCAGAATTGAATGAAAACATTTTTTTATCTGGCATTTTTTTAAGTATGACACATGAATTCAATTCCTTAGGAAGACTCTACAGATCTAGAACAAAAAATTTGAATACATTCAGTCATGGAAAAGTTTTTCTTAACCTGCCACACCTATTTCAGAGTTAGTTTCCTATTCACCATATTCTTTATAAGAATGTTGTAAATCCTCATAACTTAAAATCTTGGGGTTAGACTGAGGAAGGGTGATAAAAATATTGGGCTCCTTGCACAAGGAAGGTACAAAAAAAATTGCACTAAATAAGTCTAAAAAAAAAAAAGAAAAAAAGAAAGGGAGATTTCTATAATAAGAGATTAATATAGGTGTCTGACTCTCAGAGTAATGTCTTGACCAAAACTCTTCGGTGACCTTTGCTTCACCAGTTAGAATGTGCCATTTCACACGCATTTTTCAAACTATTAATCCTAGAACCTAGAATTATTTTAAGAATATTATAGTACTGCATTAATTTGACAGAAAGGACAGAGACAGAAGAAAGAAAAGTACATTTATTTAATACTGTTTGAATTCAGGTGTTTGAATTTACCAGTGCCTAAATACTGGCATGGGAGAAAAAGTATTCCTTTGGCTTTGGAGGAATTCTAGTTGCATTTCATTTTCTGCATGCTCTCAAAGAAAATTCTTCTCTGTAAATATCTGTAGAATATATATCTTGGGCCAGTAGCAGAAGCTGGCTTTATAAATAAATTGAATTGAATGCATAGGAAGCAGAGAAGCAGATACACTTTATAAACACATAAATCATCCAGTTAACAAGTAAAATGGAGTTATGATCAATTGCAAACCTTGGATAAGCAAATTCAGAGCAGCAAATACAAACTCTGTATGTGCTGTTCCCAGATCAAATATGTTTGCAAACTTCACAGACTCAAGAATTACGAATGTCAAAAGTAGGATTATAAAGAAACTGTTGAAGAGCCAAGAAAAGGGGCTTATTGAATAAACAGTTTGCAGTGATTATTATGACCAGATTTAGCCTAAGACATGCTGTATGATGGTCCTTTCAAGAGTGAGTAAGGTTGCTAGATTTTGTTAGATTGCCTGGTACTGAACAAACTGGCACACTTTTGAGCACAAAATCCTTTCTTGGAGTTCAAAAAAGAAAAAAAAAGTCAGGTAAATAAACCTTAGGAAAAATTGCTCCAAGCTTCACCTACCTACGTTGCTCACTTGAAGAAAGGCTGCACACTCAGAAACTTTTCTTTTTCCCACCTACACAAAGACTATTTTTCCTTACTAAGGCTGACCAGTCCTGTGTGTGTGCTCAGCCCATCACAGAGCTACAACAACAGCCTACTGCTGCTTTAAGGGCAGAGATGGCAAGAGACCAGCTCAGCATTTTAAAAGTCTAGAAAGATTTTCCATGAACAACTGTCCTTCAAGGTTTCAGTTCGAGTAATTTTTTTCCCTGGAAGTGTCCAAGTCCAGGTTGAACGGACTTTTGAGCAACCTGGTCTAGTGGAAGTTGTCCCAGCCCATGGTAGGGAGGCTGGAACTGGATCCTTATAGTCCCTTCCAAATCAAACCATTCTATGATTCTATGATGAATCAACTTCAGCCCAGAAAGCCAAGGCACTATTCAACCTGGCCAAGTAAATCCATGTCACCTAAGAAAATCTTGAAGTAATATTGATCAAAGACCATACAATTACCAAGTAAAACTGAAAAACAAATTACCATACGATATTAATTTCTCTGTTGGTGTAAAGAGATGTTGGTGTAAAGAATTCCACGGCTATGTGGAATCAGAACATCCTGAGTTGGAAGGGACCCACAAGGATCATCGAGTCTTGTTCCTGGCTCTGCACAGAACAATCCCAAGAACCACACTGTGTGCCTGAGAGTGTTGCCCAAACTCTTCTTGAATTCTGCCAGGCTTGCTGCTGTGACAGGAGCCTGTTCCTGTGCCCAGACCCCTTCTGGCTGAAGAACCTTTTCCTGATATTCAACCTAAATTTTCCCTCACAACTTCAGGCCATTCCCTTGGGTCCTGTCACTGATCACCACAGCGAAATGATCAGTCTCTGCCCCTCCTTTTCCCTACACGAGGAAATTGTACCTGCAATGAGGTCTACCCTCAGTCTCCTTCAGGCCTAACAGACAAAATTACCTCAGCTTATCCTCATATGGCTTCTTCTCGAGGCCCTTCACCATCTTCGTTGCCCTCCTTTGGACATTCTCTAATGGTTTCATATGTTTCTTACATTGTGGCACCCGAAACTGCCCCCAGCACTCGAGGTGAGGCTGCCCGAGAGCAGAGCAGGACAATCCCCTCCCTTGCCTGGCTG
>WBMY01011571.1:144939-270842 GCA_013397315.1 Donacobius atricapilla | reverse complement strand
GGTGCCTGTTCGCCGCGGCGACCCGGTGTGCTGGCGGCGGCTCTGCTCTTGGGGATTCACGCGGGCTGCCTGGAACCCTGCGCCGGCGCTGCCCGGTCATCATCCCAAATCCCAGCCATCATCACAAACACCGGCTGCCACATGCTACTCCCAAAAGAAGTGATGCCACAGCACTGCTGCCTTCAAACAATACTGCTGAAGGCACCCAAATCCGAACTCGTTCAAGATCTCATTCCCAAGACATCAAGGGCCATGGAAACAGCCTCACCACAGCTGCCAGGTACCCCGTTGCTCCCAGCCATGGTAATGGACATCACATCCCTGGCAGAGACACATGGGCTGTATTTTACATATCTTGTTCTCATGTGATGTCCCAATACCCATGGAAACAGCTCCGCTGCCCAAGGCCTCTGAGTGCCACAAAGGCCCCAGAAGGGGCCTAAAACTTTGGTTCCCCATTACAGACCCCACAGAGCAAGGCTGGCGAAATCCCTGCTGCCTGGATCCACGCTGACAGCCTTCTCAGAGCCGTGTCTGCCACATGTGCAGCTGCACACGGTGCCCGATGGATGAGATACTCTCACCAGCACAGCTTCTAGGGGCGCCCACTCACTGCTCCCTGCAACCCCATGGACTGCGGATGTGCCAGGCACTCCTCCTTGGAAAAAGCCTGTCACTCCACTGCCATCACCAGCCCCGACAGGGACATCCCAGAGTTCCAGACCCCTGGACACCTTCAAGCTCCCTGTGTGACCCTGCAGTTCTATGATGCCCAGCACATGCTGTGCTCACTGTGATGCTGCATGGGCTCCCATGGGGAAGGTTGCACATTATCCCTCAGCAGTATGCATACATGTGCTGGCTTTACATGGCCAGGTTTGGGAAACAAGGGTAGTGGTGGCCTCTGTACATCGACACCTGTTCCTATGTTGGGCAAAGCTGGCTCAAGAGGCCTCCTAGACAAATCCACTGTGGCACAGCTGTAGAGGGAGGGAGGAGCCAGAAGATGTGAGAGCCACAGCCCTGCAGGCACCAAGGCCAGGAAAGGAGGGGCAGGAGGTGCTCCAGGCACCAGAGCAGAGACTCCCCTGCAGCCCGTGGTGCAGGCCAGGATGAGGCAGATCCACCCTGCAGCCCATGGAGGACCCCACACTGGAGCAATTGGACATGCCCTTGAGGAAGCTGCAGCCCATGGAGAGCACACAGGAGCAGGCTCCCAGCAGGAACTTCAGCTCTGGGGAGATCCCATGCTGGAGCAGGGGCAGAGTGTGAGGTGGCAGCTGCAGCAGGGACAGAGCATCACAAACTGACCCCATCCTCCTTCCCCATCCCCCTGCAACACTTGCAGAGAGAGGAGGTAGGATAGTCAAGCATAAAGTTGAGCCTAGGCAAAAAGGGCTGAGTGGGTGGTTTTGGTTTTGTGTTTCATTATCCTACTCTGTTTTTAATTGGAAATCAATTTATCTTCCTCAGTTTCTGTCTTTTGCCCATGATGGTGGCTGGTGAGTGATCTCCCTGTCTCTATCTCAGACCTATTTTGTGATATTTTCTCCCCACTCTGCTGAGGAGAGGAGCTTAAGAGTGTGTCTGAGTGACCTGGCAGCCAGCCACAAGCCAACACAATGCATGTTTGCAGTTGTTGCATCCTCCTCCCCCCTTCCTTCTCCTTTACAGATGTGTAGAGGGGAGAAAAAAATAACTGCAAAAACCTCTCATCATCTTAATAATAAATAGTCCTTTTTGTTTTTCCTTGACGTCTCTCTTTCTGAGAGGCAAAGCTCACATGTTCTATTGTCATGCTACAGTAATTTTCTCTTGTAAGCGAACATCCTGTTTTCACTTCTTGGCTTTTGTTAGCAAAGAACGTGTAATGTTTGCTGTCTAATTTTCGTTTGGCTGAGAGTCTCTCTCCACCCCCTCTGGGTGTCTCAGTGCTGATCCATCAGCACTGAAATGAAACTGGCTGAGTCCCACCCTTTTAGAGGAAACTTTATTCTTGGAAGCAACATGACAAGGCAAAACCAGGCCAGATCCATTAAGTAATGCAACCATAACAAAATAATATCCCACCTTCTCCGTTTCCTCTGTCCTACACAAGTGACACACAAATGTCACTGGTGCTTGGCCTTTTAACGAATAATTGATCACCATTCTTAACTTCTAAGCAGAGTCAAAAACTGCCCTATAGCTCTACCTAAAGAAGCTTTTTGGGGAGAGGAAGGAGTTGAAGGACACACATCCTATCCACAGGCTCAATACATCTGGAGAGCTTGTAAAAAAAAATTAAGAGGGAGCTTATTGCATTTGTGCCTTAAAAACAGCAAGGGAGGATTATCCTGAAAGAACAGGACATCTGTCTTGGTGCAGTCAAAAAACTGCTGATTTTGTAACATGAGAGGAACACATGGTTGAGCAAGAGGACAGGGATTACTAGTTTCACTATTGGGTAGCAGGAAGAAAAACTAAAAAATACTGGACTTGTGTGTTGTTCTGAATAGCACAAATTCCTTCTTAATCAAACAAAACACATGAAATAGAGGAAAGGAGGAAAAAGTTATTTTTGGACTTGTTTGTGTGCAATAGAGGTGACCTGAGTACCTCCCCATCCCCACCTGCTGCTGCACACAAAGGAAACCCAGTTATCTCTGCTCAAGCAATGTGGCACACAAACCCAAAATTATGCCAATGAGTCCCCCTGCAATTGTAAACAAAACTCAAGGCATATGGTCAAATTCAGGCTGAAGAGGAATTATTCCTGTGTAAAGGCTCTTTATTTTTTCATTTTACAAGCTTCTTGTACCATGTTCCTGGTGTTCATGGCTGGGATTGGAAGGGACTTAAAACCTTGTTCCAACTGCCCCTGCCATGGGCAGGAGAACCCTCCTCTAAACCAGGTTGCTCAAAGACCCATCCAACTTGGTCTCAAACACTTCCAGGGTTGGGGTATCCACCACTGGATTGATTTCCCGTTGGTGGACTCCATGAAGCAGTGCTACAAACTTACTACCAAGGAACTGAAAAGTCCACAGCAAATTCACTCGTGACTTGGCACCAGTTTGTTCCACAATCTCAGCTGCTTGAGCCCCATATCTACACATAAACTAGCTGAAATTTGTGTGACTAAACCTATGTAGAGCTGTTTTTCTGTGGCTGAGAGCCATGACGGATGACATGTAAGTGAAGACAGACTAAGAAGGTCCTTGCAGTTAAGCTACTGCAGCCCAAGTTCCTTGTGCCTCAGCTGAGAGGCAGCATTGGATCGCAGGAGCACTGCTGTGGTGTTCATGTGCAGGGGAAGGTGGGCTCCCTTAAACCAAATGTTCCCCACTGCTCAGGTGTACAAACCTTCAGCATGAGCCCTGTGCTCCATCAGCTCTGCCCACCCTTGTGGCTCAGATGGAGTCAGGGCAGCATGAGCCCAGGCTGCAGGCGGGTTGGGAACCACAAGTGTAACCTGCCTCTGATGCACCTGTCCTCCAGTGCACTTCTGGTCACTCAAGGAAGCTAAAAAGTTTTAGGAGTTTGGCATCATGTTCATTTGACACCAGTTTTTCAAGAACTGCTACTTGGGAGATGAGTTATGTGCTTATTGCAAAACCTTGATTATTGTAATCAAAGCAATTAAACAGAGTAATCTCTGTTTACTCAGCCTCTTTGGCCTTAAGACACATTCAGCTTCTTTCATCTGAGATCCCAGCACTGCTTACACATTTACAGTTTCCTCGTGGCTTCACATTGTGTCCCCAGTTTCAATTTTTACCACTCCCCAGACATCAACAAAACCCCCTCATGAGTCACAAAACAGCAACACAAAAAGAGTAATTCCTAACAGGAAATTAAAGAGAAAATCAGTTTCGATTCCCTGAGTTGTTTAGTTGCAGTCTAACCATTTTTTCTTGAGCCCACACCTTAGAACAACATTTGGGATGTGGCAACCTATTAACCCAGTGCTTATATGTAAAGAGTTAGCAGCTTTTTGGTATTCTCTGCAGGGGTGTTAACAACCTTTTAACTTTGACTCTCTAGAAAGCTGAGCTGTAGTAAGCTCATGTAGAGCATGGAAGCTCTGGATCCACTTCAAGGAGCATTAAGGAAGGGATATTCTCATTTGAAGAATTTGTGAAATCCCTCGCCCCCAGCAGACAGGATGGTTTGCAAGTCTGGAATACAAGAGCCTAATTTCTGAGTTCAGGCTGCCCATGATGCTGTCCCCTCGCTGGCAGGCTTACTTGCAGAAGGATGTTTGCAAAGATAAAACCCAAAAGCCAGCCAGATTTTCACAGCTACAACCCTCATCATCCCCTTGCCTAGTAACTAATCCTTGGGTACGATTAAGGGACAAACAAACAAACAAAGCTGGTGACTACCATGGGCCACCCAGCCAGGACCATGACACTAAGTAACATCTGTTAATCAATCACCCTTGTCTTTGTCCGACTTCAACTTGCCAGATGTTAACTGGAAACACCACACAGCGGGTACAAACTAGTCCAGAAAATTACTGAAATACTTGGATAACTTCGTTGTACAGGTACTAAGGGAGCCGACCAGGAAAGGTGCCCTCCATGATTTGCTGCTACCAGAGAGAGTCTCTGGTAGGTAAGGGAAGTGGGGATTGGTGACCATCTTGGCCACAGTGGCCACAAAGCAATCAAGTTTAAAATCTCTGATGACAGGAGGAAAAGTGTCAGGAAAACTTCCACCCTGGCCATGACAAGAGCAGAGTTCAGGCCGCTCAAGGCATTAAATCAGTAAGGTCGCCAGGGGAAATGCTTTTGAAGGGGCTGGGGTCCCTCAGTACTTGTAATTTTTGAAGCATCACACCCTAAGGGCACAGGAACAGGCAATTCCCATATACCAGAAGTCAAGAGGCAAAAGGCCAGCTTGGCCAAGCAAGGATCTTCCTCTGGGGCTATGGCAAAAAAAAAAAAAAAGTATGGTCAGGGTGAGCAAGCTTGGTGACATGGGAGCATTCTGCCAATTGCCTGGGGTGATTTAAAGGACACAGACACCAATGGAAAGAATGGTCTTATTTTACTATGAATATTAAAAGTAAAATGATACATTCAATAAAACTACACACTCAGCTTTAGCAACAAGCAAAAATAAGCAAGCTAATGCACCTAATTATTGATATACAAGAGAAAGGATAGTGATTGAGAAAGAAACATCACCGCCTAAACTGTCCATCATCATCCAGAGTCTGCAGTCACTGGGGAGCCTCAAAAATGAGTCCAGCTTTTATAGGCCCAAATCAGCAAGTCAAAATGACTTGATTATATTTTTAGCACAAAACCATCTGGATCTGATGGCACATTTCCCGACCAGCCAGGGCCTCAGCTGAGAGGGTTTTCCCCTAAAATATTCTACAAACAAGCCTATATTCATGTCAGTTGGGAAAGTTTCTTAAAATGATAACTACTGCTTGCAGATAACTACCCAAGGTTATGTGAAAGTTTCTAAAGCAGACGGTTTGGCATTTATCAGCTGGCATAAGCATCTCAGTCATCTATTTTTAGCTAAATAATACTGATGGTGTTAGTCACAGAGTGCCCCGAATTCATCTTGTAAGTCAACTCTGGCTAAGGCCTGCTGCTCAGACCTAAGCACATCAGGGAGGAACCAATCATATGAAGTTTAACAAAGAATAGCGCTGGCTTCTGCGCCTGGGACTCGACAACCCTGGGTGTCCAAAAAGATTGAGGAAACAAGAGGCTGGAGAGCAGCACCACAGAAAGACATCTGGAAGTTTGGGCTGAGGACAAGTGGAACAGGAGCCAGCAATGCGCTGGCAGCCCCAAGGGCCAGCCCCATCCTGGGGGACATGAGGCCCAGCACTGCCGGCCAAGCGAGGGGTGACTGTCCTGCTCCGCTCTGCTCTTGCACTGGGGTGGCCTCACCTCGAGTCCTGGGGGCAATTTGAGGTGCCTCCAGGTGCGAATATAAAGCTGTTAAAGAGCACATGCGGAGGGCTACAAAGATGATGAATGGCATAGAAGGGCCATATGAAGTCCCTTGGTTTGTTCAGCCTGGTGGAGACTGAGGTCAGCTCTCATTGGGTCTGCAGCTTCCTCCTGAGGGGCAGCTCTGATCTCTGCTCCCTGTGACAGGACCTGCAGGAACTGAGCTGTGCCAGGGGAGGATCAGGCCAGGTATCAGGGAAAGGTTCTTCCTCCCCCAGAGAGGGGCTGGGCACTGAACAGGCTCCCCAGGGAATGGGCGCAGCCTCAAGGCCTCAGAGCTCCGGGAGCACTTGGACAATGCTCCCAGGCACAGGGTGAGGAACAAGAGGATCTTGAAGGCCCTCTCCAAAGCAAGCCATTCTATGATGCTATGATTGTTGGAATGTCTTGTGCAGGGCAAGGAGTTGGACTTTGATGATCTTTGTGGGTACCTTCCAATTTAGAATATTCCACAATTCTGTGATTCTACGAACTACAGATTAGTCTTTTAAAAGAAAAGCTCTGACAACAAAGAGTCATTACAGCACAATCTGCACAAATTTGCCTGTTTATCCTCATAGAGCAGATGAACAAGAGTTATTTGAAAAGCTGAGTTCATGCCAACTTTATGCTTACCTGGAGTGACAAAACCAGCATGACACCAGCTGGTACAGATCTGAACCTGTCCAAGGCTGATTCTGAAACACGTCTGGGAGGAAGGCAGCCAGGATCAGCACCTGGAGCTCATGCCTGCAGTGCTTGGAGATTAACTAGGAAGCCACAGCTCAGCTCTGCTGGAGTCACACCTGTCTCTGCAGGCACATCACCTGTCGCTGCAGGGTTCTCTCCCTTTCGGTGCTTTTTGGTGACTTCATGCAATACATCACTCGCCTTCTCCCGGAATCCACACCTGACTGAAGCACAAAACAGTAAAGAAACCTCTGGAGGAAACTTCAGACAAAACACATGAAATATCATGAATTCAAACAGAAAAAAAACCCTCGAAGAAATCTGAGAGAGCATAAAAATTATGAACATCTTTGATATTACAGAAAATGCAGACAGAAGGCATTGTTTAATGAATTAACACAACGAAACAACAGAAAATACAGCAACACAGGTTAAAAAACTTTTTAGTTGTTTATTATAAAATACAGATTTACATAGGAAGGCACTTTGAAACTGTTACAAAATTTCCATGTAAACTATTGTTTTAGCTGTTCAGCAAGCCCAAAATAGTTATTAGATTACCTAAAAAGGTGAAGAATTCTGAACTGCATCCAGTTATAGTACATCCATTTTCCTAATGAAGAAACACTACACCTAACAAGTTAATAAGGAATTTGGCTCCATCAGTTGTCTACTGTCAGAGAAGGCAATGATAGTGTGGAGAGCAGAGACTCCAGGAGATTTGCACATGATAATCAATTAAAACCATGTCTACTAAACTCTCATCACACAATACTGTGGAAAGACTGATGCTGTCATGCCTAACCATACATTTCCTATCCAGAAAGGCTGCAATCCTCCACTTTCTATCTCAAAATCTGAAGACAAACATTAAAACTTGAATAACATTAAAGGAAATTAAATATCTACATGGAACCTACACACCACTGCATGGCCATTTCCTCATACTGCAGTTCTCCATAGGCGAGCACCTTTTTGTGAAAGTAAAAAAAAAATTAAAAAAAAATCAAATATTCAAGTAGCTAACGACTCAAAACCAAGTTTGTAAACTTTCTACTCCTTGCTGAGTAGTGTCCCTGCACACCTACACTTAGTAATCAATTTCTCCTTCATCATTGCTGACTAGATTCAATAGCTGAGGCTGCTCAAAATCACAGCAGTGTTCTCCCCTAGAGCTATGGATCTCACAGCCAATGAGAACAGAGCCCCTCAAGTTAGTCCTATGTAATTGTTCTTTTTTTTTTTCCCAGTTCAGTTACACAGAAATGGAAAATTACAGTGCTGAGAAGTTTATGGCTCTAACCGTAAATGCAATTATAAAACAAGATCAAACTACTGATTTAAAGTAATGAGTAAACCCTGACTATTCTCCATTTTGGTAAAATAGACCCTACCAAATCCTTAGCATTAAAAACTCAGTCACAAGAATTGGATGCTGGAATTTATACTTTTCCAGTGAATCCAAACCTTCAACAGCTATAAACCGTCACACATACATACTTCCTTATATGATGGGTTTATACTCAGTGTAGATACTACACAACAGGCTAAATGTCTTCAGAAAAAATAAGAGATCCAATTTGTTAAATTAATTTGTGCATTTGAACAGCTTTGAGATTGCCATGCCCCAGCTGCTGATTTCAGCTGTATTTCCTCACGGTGAGCTGCCATCTGTATGAACAGCATCTAGGGCTGCTCTGTGGCTTCCAACATGGAGCACCACTGGCTCACAGGAAGGGGAATTCAGGCTCACAGAACTGTATCTCAGTGCTTTACCAGAGTCCAACTTAAGTCACCTCTATTTGTATTTTTAGATTATTGCCTTTGTTACCATAAAAGCTGTCAGATACATGTCACAACCTACACTTTAACAGAAGTTCTGACAGTTCAAAACTGCTCAGCTCCTCCTGAGGCTAAATAATTAATTTCTTCTCCCTCCAGTTACTCTACAGTAAAATAATGCATAAAATTCCATATTTTTTTCAAATAAGGCACTTCACAAGTTTCTTCTCCAAATATCAAAAGCTTAAGGAAACTTCACTGATTTCACCCATTTCTTCATCACTCTTATTCCAACAATAAAACCGGTATTACAAGCTGAGTTACACTCAGAACTCACGATGCTCTAAATGAGGCTTGAGAACATCCAGTATGGCTTTCACAGAACACTCTTTTGCTAAAACAGCTCAGAGTAAGCTATAGCACAGTGTGGTCTTTGGGAATGAAGATCACTGGCATTCCCTAGGTAGCTCTTACATTTTGCATGCTGTGCAAGTCAGGTGAAGGTTCAGTGTTGAAGAAACTTGGCAGTTGTCAATATACAAAACCAAAAAATAAATAGCACAACAGCTGTGTCCAGCTCTGTAACTTAGAGATCCCAAAGAAAACAGAAGTTTTTTAGTGATTTGCTCTTTCACTGACAACATCCTGCAGACGTTTCAGTAGAACATCATCATTTTCCTGGCAGAGTCGCTTTGTGGGGGATTCAGTGTCACTGTCAATTGTTATTGCTCGCTTCTTACTCCTATGTTCACCTTGTTTTATCATATTGTTGATGTCCTTCAAACTCTGTGATCAAGACAAAAATAATGAGTTACTCTGACTCCCTGTCAATCTTGCTCAGTGTCTGAAATATCAGAGAACAACAGATTATCCTGCACCTCTGAGTGATGGAGTCTACATACAGAATTCTACCTTTCAGTGCAAAGTGAAATTCATTATAACACATCAGAACTGCACTAGACCTGCACACCGAATTAGAAGATTAATTAACCCTTTCTTAAACCAATTGCTTTCAGCCTTGTTTTTCTCTGTACCTTGGACGGGCTGCCATTGAATTTGTAGAGCAGAGCAGTTGGAGGTGTGAGGCAGGCGCCGTTCTTGTGCGGCGACACGTACACGGAGTGCTGCTGGGAGATGCGCCGCGGAGACACCGCCTGCTGCCGGATGCTGGGGAACGGTGACAGCGGAGGCACTTCCACCTGCAAGAGAAGACACGTCTGCACAGCTCAATCAAACATCCTGACAGCAGGAACTTCACAGAAGAGATTAATACACTTACAGATCTTCTTTAGAACATTTTATCTTGTGACAGTGAAACAACAGAACAAGTAACGATCAAGCGACAGAATTAATCTTCCAGATGCCTTACACAGACAGTCCACAGGCATTTGAGCAAAGAGGTATTGCATCAATGTAAAGAAGCTGGAACGGGGTTTGCAAACTGAGCAGCATCTGCATTTGTTCTTTTGAAAGGCTGTTAAAGCAAGTGCTCATATCATTACCTCCAACTATCTGACTTGACCCACACCAGGTGACAAGACAAAGTTATTGACATATGTCAAACTGCCAGGAAAAATGACTCTTGTGAGTGTTAATTGCAAAATACTTTACTTACCACATGATCCTGGTTTGTGATATCATACTTCAGTGCAAACGACTTTACTCTTCCTACGTAGACTGCATTGTAAAATTTAATAAGATCTCCTCTCTCCTCTGTTTCTGACTCACTCAAGTTCTCTGCTGCAGACCGTCCCGAGGAGCTGCCAGCTTTCACAGATGAGTCTAACAATAAGAGAGCTTCAGATTTCAAAACTACAGCATTGGCAAACCAGGCACTTCAGAGTTGAACTTATGATGTCCAGCTGGCAAGAACTTGTGCATAAATTGACCAGTCAATGAGAGGCATTCAAGAAATGTGCTTGAGCCAGGAGCAGGGCGTGCTGCAGGTGGTTATAAACTCAGGTGGAGCAACCAATTGCTATGAGCAGGCTTGTGGGTTATGCCTAAAAAGGCCAGCATCAACCTTTATTCCAGACTTGGAAATAGTTGTAGCAAGAAACTAGCACAATTGACCTCATCTTCCATGCTTATTTTGGGGAGTGGTACAAAGCCATTACTTGCTCTTAAAACTAAGTTTTAAGCAGTCTGACAGCTCCCAGCTTTTGGCTTCTCTGAAAGTCTCTTGTGATCAGCTAGCGAAGAAAAACTTGGTGCTCAACTCAGATCTGCCCAAGGAACTCATGACACCATTTGTTCAGGCATGTTCTGTGGGAAAAGCCTCAGCCACACAGCAAGTGTATTTCTGTTAATGTTTACTCTCCCCTAATTAAGCTGAAGTGCTACTGAATACAACCTTCTTTGTCTCCATTCTGCTATCTGCCAAGTAAAACAGAGCAGCCCACAATAAAGTCTCTGGCAATCAGTGCACTGAGAGGAAGATCAAAAGATCCAGCTGAGACCCATAAGTGACTCCTTTGTCTGTCTGCCTTCCTTCTCTCATAACACAAGCACAGCTTCTGTGAATTGGTGTCAAAAGAGCAGGAGTTAATACTGTGTAAAGGAGACATGAGTCCATAAACTGAAGAAAATCTGGTAGGAAAAGCCAGTGAAGAACTTTAGAACCAAGTATATTCATTGGACAAAATACCAGAGCCCAGTGTCACTTCAGCTACTCCAAGTCATCCAGTAACTGTGGAGGTGTCAGACACGATTTGGATGAGATCAGCACTTTCCATGACCCTGGCAGAATCCTCATCAGGCCTTTAAAAACGGCTCTAATACTCATTAAGGCAGATGAATCCCACCCAGAGGGAATTTGCCACAAAGAACAAACTAAATTCCCTGTGTCTCCTGGCTGCAGATCTGCTCACGGGTTCATATATGATCTGCTCTGCTCATACATGGGTTCATACATGGGCTTTTTAGTGATCTCTCACTTTCCTGACATGCCACTCAAAACAGGCATGGCACAGTTCTCATTCTTCTCTCAAATACTACTCTTAACCCTTTTCTTCTTTAACCCAGAGCAAAGAAAGCATTACCTATTGAAACGAAACCTGAATATAAGAAAATGGTGGTCCTGGAGAGTTAGCATTTTTATTTTCTGAAACAAGTTCTCCCTACTTCAGTCTTCAGAATAGGTGATATTAAAAAAACCCCACCATAATATTCCAGGTACTGTTAATCCTCATTCTTCTTTGATATCAGTGTTGCTGTCCAAGAAGAACTACAGTATCATTGACATACTAAGAAAATACTTCCACCCTGAGCAACCAAATTTAAGTAAATAATATTAAACATTCTTTCCAACTAGGAAGTGTATTTTCCATATCTAATACACAGGACAGCTACTTACAAGATGGTTTCTTTTTCAACAATACATTTATTTTTCTTCAATGCACTTAAAACCATAAAACTTCCTCCACTTCTTATTACTTGACAGTCCAGTTCTTTAAAAGCCCCAAGTATGTTACTGAAAAGAGCAGATTCCTTTGCTGTACTCACCTTCTGTCATCTCCATATCGGGGTTTGCATTTTTGTGCAATAAGACATCATCAGAAGTATTTCTCAACAAGACACTCCTATAAACCTACAAGACACCAGGGAAAAACACTCTTATCAAGGAAAGCAAGGAAGCCAGGAGACTAGATGAAATCCAACTGAACAGGAACAAGTATTACACTGCAGAATATTTGACTTCTCTTATGAGCACAAAGACTTCAAAAACCACCTCTGAGCTTTACAGAAAGTAAAGGCAAGTAAAAGCAAGTCAATGCTATTGACTTACATGGCTGTTTGCTTGTGGCTGATTTCTGTAACTTTTCATTATGTCCTGAAAAGTTCTTTCCTCTTTGGTTACCTGGAAAAGAAAAGGCTATTGAAGACCAAGTGCAAGCATGAAGACCAAGCTGCTCAGGTCCAGTATGTAGCTTTTTGAGAAGTATTAATATAAATGCATAATTTTAAAGTTTATCTCTGATGATGAGAGCATGAAAAGAACAAACACTTTTCTTGTTCAAGAATTCCTTGTTTCTTAGCTACTAAAGCTTTTTGTTGCTTATGATGCTTATGCATTACTCCTTTCCAGACTTTTCTTTCAGTGACACTTAAAATTAAAGAAAGGCAATATTAAAAAGTCAAAAATGTGTTTTGCGAATTTGGAAACCAGATCCCTAACTATTCTAAACAGAAAGTGGGGAAACCCTGAACAAGACATTAAGCAGGTATGTACACACATGCAATTTCACCTTGCTTTTTTTATTTCAAAATACCTCATTTGTTAAAGCGCTTTGTTTTTCAGTCATACCTTTGTAATTTCAAGAGCAGACAAGCAACAGTTTTTGTACTAGGAGCCAGGAGACAATGTATCAATGTCTCTGGCTAAGCAGTCAGGTCTCACACTGCACTGGAGACAGCATTCAAAAGCCTGTATTATAAATAACCCCCAAACAACTGACAAATTACGTGATAAAATACAGAGCACTGACTATTAAATGGCTTTGCTATCAGTATTGACATCAGGTGAGCCTAACCCATGCTGCAGTTAAGAGCAGAGGTAGTCACAATTTAAACACCAGTTTCGCTCCACATAGCGAAAGTGTAGCACATAGTGCTTCCTCTTCATTTGCTCTCAAGAAAAGGTAATCCAGCCTCCCGAATTTTGTGTCTGAATTAGGCTTGGTGGACAATGTAACCCTCAGCTGAAGTCTGAGTCAAACCAATACTCCAGTTCCATAATTCAATTTAACACCACCTTAAATTAAAGCTGGCAAATCGAGTAAGAAATCAATTCTTCAGCCTCAATCATCAAAAGCTAAAAGAGTTTTTGTGAATAGAAACTATCTTACATAAATTTGCTCCTGCAAATTTCTGCACTTGCCTGATTCTGTAATTCTAATGGAATTTTTAGTTCAGATTACAGAGATTGTCATGATGACAAATGGGACAGAGAACAAATACAGCGCAATAAGACTACACAGTGCTTTGTCTGTGTCAGCCACTGCTCACTGTGAATGCACTCAAGAAGAGAAGAAAAACTCTGTCAAGAATTTCCATTGACAAGCCAGTGAGCTAATACATGCAAAACAAGGAAAGAAACCATACTGGGACTTCATCCATTTCTTGGATGGACCAGGAATATGACATGAATGAATCAGTCGAACTGTAAACACTGAACACACCTGATCTTTTCAATTGAACATAAAATTTCACAAATTTCTTAAAACTGCATGTTACCTTTGCCATGATATAAAAAGCGCAGAGGAGGAGCTGGTCCAAATGCCTGTCTTTCATAAGATCAGCACAATGAACCAATGTGAATTCAAAACATGTCCATATCTTCCTGCGCAAGTCATTGGAAACATCCAGTTTTAAGCACAGATCACGCAAGCGCACACTTGCCAGATGATATACCTGGAAGGAAAAGACACACAGTAAAGAGTGAAGCCAAACATGTTTATCCCAGCCTGCAGAACTAAAAGACCTCAAAGCAGAGCTATTCTATAAGGGCCACAAAGATGATTAGAGGGAAGGAACACCTCTCCCATGAGAGAGGTTTGGGAGGGTGGGGGGTGTTCAGCCTGGAGAAGAAAAGGCTCCAGAGAGGCCTTACAGCCTCTTCCACTGCCTAAGGGGGCTCTAGGAGAGCTGGAGAGGGACTTGGAACAAGGGCCAGAGGGCAGGGTTAGATGGGATATTGGGAGGGAATTGTTCCCTGTGAGGGTGGGGAGACCCTGGCACAGGTTGCCCAGAGAAGCTGTGGCTGCCCCGTCCCTGGAGTGTTCAAGGCCAGGCTGGATGGGGCTAGGCCTAGTGGAAAGCATCCCTGCCCACGGCAGGGAGTAGAATAATTTGATCTTTTAGATCCTTTCCAACCAAAACCATTCTGAAACTCTGGGATTCAAAGACTAAGCTGCCCACTCTTCAGCTGTTGAATCTCTAATACTTACAGAAAATCCACCTGAATACATTATGCCTATAGCTTCTATACCATCTCCCTCACTAACTAATTAGGCACTTTCTTCATGCTGGAAAGCAGGAAGTGGTAGTGTCATTTTCACTTGGTCTACTGAACAGGAACAAGAAAGGAAAGTAGAGAAAAACTATCATTGTGAGTATGACGGATCACTGTAAATGGAAGGTCAAAATTTAAAGACAAAGGTAAGTCAAGGTTTTAGTTCTTCATAACTAAGAAGAATTATGTTGCCTATGTCATGGTTAGTCAAAGACTCGGCTACACCTGATGTACTCCCCAGCTAAGAGTAAAGCTTCCAAAATGCAACATTCCTGACTGGCAGGTGGCTGATCAATTCTTAGTTCTTTCTCATAGAAACCACCTGTCACTGGCAAAATTAAAGAACCAATAGTTCAGACAAAGGATGTGGCTTACAAGTGTTTCCAGAAATTAATTTTTGTATTAGGACGTACCTTAAAGATTGCTCATGGTAGAACTCCTAAAGTACTATTGTATCTATACAAATACCCTCAAAGGGGAAAATCTCTGAAAATAACTTGCCTAGTAAGAAAATAACAGCAAAAAACCCCAATCTTCTAATATTTTTGAGAGAGACAAATTTAGGGATATATTCTTTGTAGTCATCTAGACAAAAATACCCCACTTCCTCCGAAGACCCCTCACAGCATTCACACTGAAAATGAAAGCAACTAGAAGTACGTCATGAGAAGTTTCTCTGAAGCACACCCAGTTCTTAACCTTAATCTTTAAATCCTGCATTATTTCAAACTCATTCTTTCTAGAAACCTTTAGCTACTGTGTTATTAATCACTGCTTTGTGAGCCCCCCAGCCCAGCAAGATCAGCACTGCTGGGCGGACTTAGAAGTGGCAAAGGAGCATCTCCAGTTGCTGGATCCACAACAGTGCAGCTTTGAATGAGCGAGAGAAGGGAAAATCATCTCATGTCAGATCTGTCTAACCCTTGCAAATGTGGGGGCAATCAAAAGAGCCAAGTAAAATCTGAAGTAAAGTATGCCTTTGATATTCATTTATAGAAGCTCCTAATTAAAGAAAAAAAATCTCATGGGTGGAAAGGCAAAAACTAGACTCTCTGCAACACTCAACATTTTTTCCCTTCTTCTTCAAGGTATATAAGAACTGCATTTGCCACATGAAGACCAAAGGTAATAGGAGCTGCACAGGGAGGCAGTATCAAGCATGGCCCTGAGCACATGTACAGCATCACCTCTGAGTAAGGACACTCACCTTCCTGTAGAACAGTGCCAAGGAGCCCGTTCTCCTCGGTTTGCTGACCACTGGCAGCTGCACTTCCTGTGCTTGGTTTCCAGGAGGGTGGCAGGGAGCCTGTGCATCCACTTTACGTGGCTGGCCTAAATTAATCGAAATGGGGATCAAGGTGATTCCACCCATGTCATCTGCAATACCTGGAGAGGATATACATACCCAGAAATAAACTGGTTGCTCTGTGCATGCTGCAGAGTCAAACAGCAAATCAAACTCATTTATAAACATCTGATACTAAAGACATCTCATGCTCTGTACTACAGTCTAAGAAGATTCTGTCCCTCAAGAGTCTTCAGAAATGGTAAAAAGGGAAGGCAGTCATATTCTCCATTCCAAAGGAGGCATCTTCCTTGCCAGACAACTGTCTTTCAAACCAACACAATTGTTGTTGACAAAGTAACTGTTTTGTTAGAAAGAAAAAGCAATACACTTTCAAGAGGGATGGTTGGTCTAAACATATCTTAAGAGCAAAGAAAACATGCTAGTAGAGATGAAAAACAGCAGTAATTCCTACCATGCAGTGGGATAGTGACCTTCTGTCTTGCTTTTCCTGGTCCTGTAGTGGTTGTCATGGTCAGCACCGTCTGGGCAGGAGACGCTGACATGTTTTCAGCACCAATGCTTGATGCTGGAGCAATTGTCAGCTTAGTTCCTTTTGTTAGGATTTTTTCCATCTGCATTTCTTTGGGGCTGTCATCTCCAAAGAGCCTTCTCTTAGCACTTCCAGCTGTAGGAGAACTGTAGCGCTCATGAACGGAGATTGGAGACAATGGCTGCATGTCTGGCATGTCAAGGAAGAAAAAATAAACCCAACAAAACCTTAACAACAGCAGCTTAATGGAAATACTTTTGCAGAGAAGGGGAAAGGATACCTTCGAACTACACCAGCAGAGATCACTTGTAGCTCAGGCCTGCTCTCAGAGGTCACTGTTCTGAGGAGGTAAGAACAGGATCTATAGTCTGACTGACTCCTGCAGTCACCCCAGACGGCGCAGTTCTGCCATCAGGTATCACATGAAAGTTGAGCAGCCACTATGATCCACAGAGACTGAGGAAACACACAGGAGGATCACAGCTACTTACTCCAGTCAGCCTATCAATTAGTAATATTTGCAAGTGTTACTCCTGAGAACACATTCCTCTACAGGAACCCTGACCACATTCCTTGGATGTGCTGTTTTCCCTATGTTGTGGCTTTCAAACTGTCTAAACTGTCCCCAGTCGGGTGACTCCGCCCTCCCACAGCCCCAGTTCCTCTCAGGCTTTTCTGTTGCTTTCAAACATTTACTCCAGTCGTAAGCCTGAAGTACACAGCACTAGAGTACCGGCTTCTGTTCACAGGCTTTTGGCATTTCTCCTGCAGTCTCTGACAATAAGAGTGACAACAGTTTCCTATTTCCCATGGATCAGAAATTATCTGGATAACTGGCCAGGTAAGATTGATTGGAGACCTTACTTCTAATGCTGCCAAGATGGCTCTCTTGGTACCAAAGACAAACATTTCCAATCCCCACCATCCTTCAACTGAATTTAGGAGAAGCCTCTAGTAGCAGATTCTCATCTACAAAGCTGTGTCTCACATAGCCTTCCCCATATATGACACCATCTCCAATTTGGTTCCTCATACATCAGTGAACCCTAACACTTACAGCAACTGCTTGTACATCTCCTTCCTAAGGAGAATTATAAAAAACACCAAACAGCCTTGTTTGTTGCCAGACAAACACCAAAGGAGACAACATTACACAACCCACCCACCAGTCCATGGTGCACCTGCAAGAACATACAGACCAGTGTCTGGGAACTACGAAAGCAGCAATTCCTAACTAGAGAAGCATGCAAAGGAAACAGCAGTGCTGGCACTGCTTCTGCACCCTCACTGTCAGGAGACAGTTCTGTGTGAGATCTAGGAATCTGCCAAGAGCAGTTGTTCAGAGAACAGAACACAGCAGGCAAAGCATTGTCCTCCACCTCTGCACAATCAGTTCTGTAGGAATCAGGAATAAATGTAGCTCTGTCATTACATGCAAAAAAAAAAAGGTCACCTAAAATCCAGTCAAACTCACTGAGTATAAACTAATAGAAAGCAGGAAAAAACCCGTCTGAAAAATCTGAACATCAACGGTGTTGGGGCTAGATTTGTTTTTTTCCCTATAGAATTTTTCCCCACAAAGTCGCTAGGAGACTAATTACTGGGTGCTTGACCAAAACAATACAAACGGCTGGGAAAGCATAGCACCAGGCTACACCCTTTTTTTTGGTCTCTGACAGTTTTTTCTCTCCGAGGGAAAAAAATAAATACCTCGAGGGTTTTGGGCAGGTAAAGGACAGGGGTTGGGGCAGCTTCGTTCTCTTTGCTCTCGACATCGGAGAGAGGATGGTCAGGCCGCTCTTGCTGCGAGAAGAGTTTTTTCACTGCCACCACCGGGTCCGTTCCTGAGGAAATCCAGCATCATCTCCTCGTGTGCCCAGGAACTCTGAGCTCTCCTCCTCCTGCCCTGCTGGGGTGGGCCGGCCCTGTCCCACCGCCACCGCTTTTCTTCGGCACTGCTTTGGATAAGCTGTATCCCTGCACTGCCCTGCCCTGCCAGGACATCCCTGCCCTTCCAGCTACCACCGTGGAGCTTTGGTACATCCCACCCACCAGCCTGGGATTGTCCACTGTTCCAGCTTGGTGCTGAAGCACCAAGGGAGCCCTGCACAGAGACCAGACTGCCCCGGGTTTTTGTTTCACAAAAGCCCCCTCGACGTTCCTGCTTTTGCTTATCATTAATGCTGTAGTTGTTGTTGTTTGTTTGCCTTGTCATATATACTAGTAAAGAGCTGTTATTCCTATCCCCATATCCTTGCCTGAGAGCCGACTGAATATCAAAGTTTTAATAATTCAGAGGGAGGGGGTTTGAATTCTCCATCCCAAAGGGAGGTCTTGCCCTCCGTAGCAGACACCTGTCTTTCAAACCCAGACAAACAGATAAAAAGTGATTAGATGACAACCCATCTCAGAGTAAGGTCACCCTGGCATCAAACCAGCTACAAAACCTACTCCAGTCCAGAAGGGAAGCACTGCCACCACTGTCTGCTGCCAGTGAGACACAGCACTGGTTTGACTGGGTGCATCTAGACCTTTGTTTGATCAAATAAATGTCACGATTCCCAACACTCAATTCAGATTCAAGGTTGCTTTTTGCAATTACAAAGAGGTTTAAAACCCTTCTCCCCAAATTCACACATTCAAATAATATCAGAAGCCTTGAACCTACCTCGTCTTAAACTCCCACCAAGATCTGTCCGAACTTCTTTCACTCGAGGATGAATTATGGGAGATAATGGCATCATGGGCAAGTGCCCAAACCCACTTCCTCCATTGCTGGCCTCAAAATTACTGGGAAATATTACCTGAGAAATAAGAAATGTCAGTGTAAGATAAATTAATTTCCTTTCTTTATGACAATCTATTAATAGATTTTCTGCAGTAATGGTCTCATTTGAACAGTTTTCTGTACAAAACAACAAGTGAGAAAAAGAACATGGATTTCCTAGTAACAGGAATGAGATCACATACTTCTTCACAGGTTGGGACTTTGTTTTCTGAGGCCTCGAGTGCATTCCAGAGTGCCGAGTTCCGAGTCCAGGCCAGACTCTCCAGAATCTGTTCCTCAATGCTATTGAGGTGCTTCACCATGTCTCTGGAAAGTCCTTCCTCAGACCGAATTAGCACTTCAATAACCTGACGGCAAAGACAGACACACAGAGCAATGTCACACCGCTCATGTTTAACACCATCAAACTGTTACTTATTTCAGGCTCCTGTTCAAAACGTCAACACAGTGCTTCAGCCTCCTCCTTGCATCTTCATCTTCCCCAACCCTCTTCTGATCCCTCTTTTTTTAAACCCCTTTCCCAAAGCAACCTGGGAGCTGGAAGAGGGCAGCAGATATGCCATCAGTGCAGAACAATCCACTCCAGGGGTTGTTAGGGCCCTCTCTCACCACTGGTAACTGTGCACAAGTGAAAGCACTGGGCACACGCAGCACTTACCTGGGAGATGTGATCAGGTACAGCTGCTCAGCAGGGGATGTGACAGCCCCTGCATTTCAGCTCTCCTTCCTCGCAAACAAAAAGCCCATAACATGAGGAGCTGAAAACCACTGCTTTAAAGTTGCATTTAAGAAGCACTCAGAACCCTTAACATGGACAAATAGGGGTTGAACAGAGCTGACTCATCTTCTGCAGTATCATACTCCAACACAAGATCCATCCTGTGTTATTCCTGTCAGAGGAGCATTGAACCTGTTTTTCTAAAGCTCTAGAGATGGAAATGCCATAAAAGTTCCCTGGAAGAACAGCTGATATGTTTAATTATTACTGCTACAGAAGCTACACGCAGAGAACAAAGTAATAAATATCACAAGTCTCTCTTGTGTGAGACCCTTGCAATAGCAATTTTTGTCCAAATAAGAGTGCTGCGAGAATATACACTGAATAGCAGAAAAAAATCAAATCAAACATAAATCTATTCCACAAAGCTGGATGTGCACCAGTTTTGACAGAGGCTACCAACAACCACAGCAATATTGACAGATTTGCTACAGCTCCAGTACTGCCCTACACATGAGGTGTAAAGGAAAAAGAAAGGATAGAATATAAACCACCTTTCCCAAAGGCTTCCATTTTTTGGTTGCTGTCATCTAAACAGAACTACTTAATTTATTCAGAACTAACCCCAGTAAGGTGCAAGGCATCCAGCAAAACCTAGAGGCATATGGATAGGTGATAAAAGGATTGAAGTAGTCAAAAATCACGTTACACTTGAAGTGGGGAAAATGCAGTTAAATAAAGAGCAATACCAGAGAACACCCTGTAAAAGATATTCTATGTTCTGTTACATAAAGGAAAAAACCCCAAACTTAGCAAAGCAAGCCTGTAATAAGTAGCAGCAGCCAAAGGTAACATTTCAGATCTGTATCTGCTATTTCAGAACTAAGTTGCAGTCAATAAATATAAATATCAACAAAATATATGCTTGAAGGCTTTAGTCTAGTAGAAGTTGATCTGCAGTATATTACAGATCAGTACCGTTTACAAAATGGGGTTTTTTCTTTATATTTCAGCTTCAGCTTTGGCATTACACTTTCCAAGTAATACCTTTCAGGACAGTCAGCATTTAGGCCTAATGCACAGTTAATATCAGTCCTCGTCTTACCTGATTCCCTAGGGAGGAAGAGCGTCATCCTCTATGACTCTCAATCCAGTAACATGTCATTTTTAATACAGAGCCTGTTGTAAGCCAATGTTTATTTACCTTATAGAAATAGAATGGCCTGAGGTCAAGAACTTCAATGATCCAGGGGAAGGTGCGAGGGGAGCTGTAAGCAAAGAGCACAATCTCCAAGCAGCATGCCAGGAGGGAGCGGTGAAAGAGATCCTGTTCCAGGAGAGCCTGGGGAGACCACAGAAAATACCACTGGCCTCAGATCTGGGAAACAGAAATTGGAATTTTGTGGCACTAGCACTACACAGCTTATTGTTGGAAGGACGCTGGCTTCTTCTCCCATCCACAACCTTCTTTTTACAGGGAAGGAGAGGAGACCAGAAGCAGAGTAACAGCACCAAAACTGTTACATTTTGCATGCTATGGACAAATGAACTGGCCTCCTTGCTGTGCACCATAAAGCAGAGCAAACGCAGTGCTGTCTAATATGGAATAGTGATACTGTTCATTGGGTAAAGAAGAGAATAAAAGTTATCTGCCCATAAAATTGTGATCCTAGAAGGCAACAGAAATTCAGATATTTAGTTATGACAGTTATACTGGTTTAAACAGTAGAAGAAAAATACATTTTGGCAGCTCCCATGTATTCCCCTTTTTAGTATTAACAATATACACAGAGTGTTTTACACTGCTTTGTTCTGGAACTACTTGAAGATAAACGCCAAGAAACAGTTACAAAAAGTGTTCAAATATTTCACTGGTTCTTTACTTACAGTCAGATCCTTCCCATGCAGTCTCCGTGTTTCTTGCACCATTATAGTCTCCAAGATTTTATAGTACAAGATCTCTGCCAGTTTTAATCTGTTTACAGCAAAATCTGAAATTTAAAATCAACAGAGATGAAATCCAATGCCACTGGCACAAACAGGGTTAAGACTAAACTGACCAGCACCTGTCCTCATCCAAAATAATAGTTCATGTGTGTTGTACAGACTTTGTGAACAAAAGAAAAGTTCAGAAATCCACTAGTCCCAAGTATAGTATGAAATTCCATAAATACTTTAAAGGATTACTTACTGTAATATTTCTTGCGACGTAATTTTGCAATAATAATTTTTATTATTTGCTTTCACTTTCTTTTAAATTTTAAAGCTAACAAGAATGTGAGTTTATACTTGTTAAGAGTTGCTTTTCCATGACTTCTTGGTTAGCCCAGTTTGAACTCCAGCCCTGGGTTTACTCTGCCATAAATTTTAATTCTTTACAGTGTGCTGTTTGACAGCAGCAGTTTTCTGCTTGGGTGTATCCTGGGATAAAACCAGCACCACTATATTAAATACAGAAAACAGTATAGGTATGCATTCTGTTTGCCCTGGTTTAGTATTTCGAAACACCCCATGCCTTTCACTCCATACCTATGTGAGATCCTGGCTGCTCATCTGTTGACTGAGTGTAGCTGTAACAGAAGGTCTCACCAATTTCCTTCACTCTGCTCAGTATGCTTTCCAAGGGGCTGCGGGCACAAGACCTGAAGCCGGAGGCAAAGAAAGGCTTGTTTGTATAAATTAATATCCAGTTAAAAAAAATAAATATCAAGAAACAACAACAACCATAAAACAAAAATAAAAAGATAAGCCAATTTTACTAAGCATTCCTCATCAGCAAGAACCTGTATTACACAGAGAGAGGAAAACATAAAACATACACAAGTACTGTGTCCTCTCTTCCTAACAGGGCCAGGGAGGATATGCAGATCCTGGAACAAACACAGGAGAAAGCAAAAACTACAGCAGCACAGTGAGGAGAAAGATGAACCTGGCAGGAGTAAGGATGCTACAACAGGCAGGCAACTAACCAATCAATGGCACTCATGACACCACACAGGCCAGGCTCTGTTTGAAGGAGAACAGAAAAGCTTAGAGGGAAGAGGCAGCAGCATCTTCCCATTTCCTATCAAGACTGGGAGAACTGATGAACACCACATTGTCACTGTCATAAAAAAGGGCCATAGCATCTCTGGCTGGAGATGCTCTTTCTGAATGCTTCTGAATTTTCCAGCAACTCTGTTTTAGAGGACAGTGGTCCGTGGTTGGTGTCAAATTAAGACACTAAACTACTCTGAAAAGCTAGAACTAAAATCAGCTAAGGTTTCTCTTTGAAGAAAGCTTTTTAATTAACTTCAAAGCTTTTTCCAAGGAATTTTAATTTGAAAAAGAAAATACTGAAAAGCATAGAATATTACACAGTCCAAACTACAGATCCTCCATTTCTTCCAGGGACACAGTATATATACCCCAGTGCTTGCTGAACTCGTATCCAAGATGAGCAAAGTAATCCTCACAGCTCTTGCTGTTTATTCAATTTATTCAAAGGTTTATTCAATTCTTGTTCCCATTTTAATATTCACCTCTCTCTTGGTTTATTATTTGGAACAAACACATGCTTTATTAGAGATTACAGACACATTAATGTCTTAATTGTATAGTATAAATAGTATCAGTCCTTGTAAAAACAATCAAAGAAACATTCAAAACAAATACATCCCACAGAGCAGTTGTAAACTTCTTGAAGAACTGGTGCTTAAAAAACTAGCAAAACTTTCAAATATACAGAACTCCAAGGATGAGAATGGTAAGTTAATATTTTTCACCTGTTTATGATGGGTACTTTAAAAAACATTGCTTCTGCATGTCAAATATTAAGTGCTAATACTAAATGTCCATTCTGATTTCTAAAAATACACCTGGGAGACCTTATACCATAATACAGCAGAACCTTAACTTGGAAAGGTATTGAGCAAACACTGAGCATCTTTACAGGTATTTACTATTCAATTACTCCTTTTTATGAGCCATGCTCAGGGAAGAAGGCAGTAATCTGAAGTGTGCTCAGGGAACAACCACCTGACCATCCCGAGTGGGAAACATGGCTGCTGCTATTCCAGGTCAGCACTGACAGTGACCAGGGTCACTGCGAGGCTCATCCTTGTGTCATGGTGTTAGACCAACACAACCTGAAGTAGTGTGAAGGAAAAATGGGCAGCCTGTAGGCTGCTTTTAGTTTTATCTTCCCAGCTGAGGGCAAAGACTGCAGCTTCTTCACCTGAACATTGCCACCATCCTCCAAAACCTCTGCCAACATGGTTATTACCACAACTTTCAATTGAGAAGTACTTGTTTAAAATGTAAACAAACAAAAAAAGGCATCTGGCTTTCAAGCAGACAGACAAATTAACATCAGCAAAAGCCAAAGCTCCATTAACACAATGGTGGTGACAAGTCAGATGGGGGTTTGTGTGTTCAGCCACACTTCTCCACATGAGATCATCTAGAAAACAGAAGATCCTTCAACAAGAAATAATACAGAAACACAACCAAAATATTCTGCCCCAAAGGGAAAAAAAAAAAGCCAAAAGATGATTTTCTTTGTCAATGAGAGCACCTGAAGTAGACATACTCACTCAAAAATAGCTGTAAGTTGCTCACTTGGTGCATTTTTCAACCCAGCCACCATGCTCTGCAGACGGCTCACACTCTGTGTGGCCGAAGCCACAGGAGTGATGGTAGCTTCCTTTTCTTGCAGGTATCTTCTGCCAGTCAGGGGAGTTGAAGGTGCAAACGACCTTTTCTGTCAGACAGAGAAAAATAGTAAATAGAAATCAGCCAACAAAACTGTTTCAATTACCTTCCAAACTAGCATCTCCTGCAAAATTCCTTCAAAGATTAAAATGACACCACTAATACAACCATGTGAAGGCTTCATCAAACCTGTGAGCTCAGAAGTGACTAAAAATGAGCCAGTTTTCCCAGGACTCTATAAATATAACATCTTTGAGCAGCCAAAAATTAACTCAAAGGAATTTTACACCTAAAGCACAATAAAACAACACCTAAAATCTTAAAACCTGTAAATTTTTAGGCTCATTTGAACATCGAAAATACGGGGTGAGGAAGAGGAAGCACACGCTTCCATTCTCAGTCCTTGACTGCATTAGCTGGGTGACACAAGGAATAGGTGGCAGAGCTCCCCAGGAGAGGTTCATAGGAGAACATTCCTTGGGAGATGGGCCTCCCTTCATCCAAAGGATGAAGTGGCACTGAGCAGATGGAGCTGTGTGGACTGCACTTACCTATTTGTATGCTCTCTGGAAATGACAGAATAAAGTTTTTGGATTTAATTATCTGAACTGACAACATTCTGAAGATACAAGGCAAATAATAAGAAAAGGTTAAGCCTGTAGTCGTTATGCCTAAACAGTAATATTAATATAATACAGAAACTGAAGCCCAGATTTAATAAAACCCATTCCAAACTCCCGTCCTTAATTTGCATGAATATGAAATACACTTATATTTGGGAGAAAAAGCTAAGACATGTGATTCATTTACACTAGCACCAGCACCTTAGAATAAGAATTCTTACTTTTTAATCGACATGTAAATCAAACAGCACATGGTTCTTTCACACAGCCAGTTTTTCCCCTTATCCAAAATTAAAAAGTTATCAAGCAACTGTTTTCCTCCATGTCAACTTCATTAAATACATTTTACATTTTTAGACATACTGAAACATTAACTCTGCTTATAGGCTACTTTTTATATTGAAGAGACCTTTATTGAAGTTTATGCATGAATCTTATTTTCCATAGAAGAGTAGGAAAGTTGACTTTTCCTTTCCTAAGAAAGGAAACAGTGGGCAAACAAATTAATTCAGTGTTGTGGTATGATTATGAGGTATAAATGAAGCTTAATCAAAAATGAGACCTACGTATTTGAGTATTTATTACTTACTGATTTTTCTTGGACAAAACCAGACTATACACATGAAAGTGCTCTTACTCTGTTTAAGGAATAGTTATTTGAAAAAATCCACAGGAAAGAAAATACCACCTTTTCTCCTTAGCAAGACAGCACTGAAGCCTGTGTTCACCATCTTCCTCTCAGGAAGAAGAAATTTCAAGTCATCTCAGTGATTCAAGGAGTGTATAAGGGTGGGAAAACTTGAAGGAGAACTTCAGGTGAGCTTGCCATGTTAAATGAATCACCTTTTCAAAATGCTGCTGCAGGTGACACTCCATGTGAGCTCTTGCTGCTGTTTTCTCTCCTGGCACATCTGCAGGGAATTTTCGAGTGCCAATTTCTTCTTCAGCTTCAGCTCCCAGGAAAACTCTCTCATCAAAGTCACCCACGGTCAGAACATACTCTTCATACTCTTTATTCAGTGCTTTGCTGAAAGAGAAGCCCAGGTTTGCTATCAAAGGTTTAACTGCTGAGGAAACAAAGAAGTTGCCCCAGGGAGCACAATCCCAAACCAAGACAGGGTCAGAGTTTCATGCTCTGGACAGCAGTGCTACTCTCCCTTCCCTGAGCAACCTGCCCCCAGTCATCCTTGCTTGCCCTTGGAACCAAAACCTCTCCAAGATCACTGCAGGAATCACTCTTCCACCAGCATTTGGATCTCAGTAAGAAGAGGGGAAAAAACAATTTTGTTTTCAAGCCAGGTGTAAACAAACCAGTCTGGAAGTGCTCAGCTGGTCAGAGGTTACATCTGTGCACACATGGAGCAAGCAAGGAGAACCGCATCCAACTCCCTCTGCTGGATTTCTGGGTTTGCCACTCTGTAGCCTATAATATTCCTAATGGTGCAGAGGAGGGCAAAGTGAGGAGTTACCTGCCTGGATTTTATTTCTAAAACCACCAAACAAATCCATTTTCTTTATTCCAGCAAACCCAACTGGAAAAATAGACCACTTAATCCCATCAAGGTTGCAAAGCTTTAAACATATCCTTGGGAAGTAGAATAGAACTTCTGGATGAAAATCAGAAATGGCTTGCATCAATAATCCTGCCTGCAGCTGGGCCAGGAATGCAGTTCCAGCATATACAATAATGGAATTTAACAACGTATTCATGACACAAGCAACTCTGCGATCCCACAGGAAACGTGACTATCACAGGTTCAGCGGTCCCATGTCTTTCAGGAAAAAGTAAAGGTCTGTGGAAAGTTGGACAAAAAAAACCCCCAGAGATGCTTATAGGCATCTTTGAGATGTCAGACTACTTGCAAAAGAACAGGGAGTCCTGTACCATTCCACCTGACAGTGTTACTGAAGAAATACGATCAATTTTAAAGTAGAAATACTAAGAGAAATTCAATGTTCAATGATCAAAGAAATGAGTTTATGCCTAAACCGAGGTGTTATCTCCATTTTTAAAACAATTGAGTCTTTTCACAAAATTCCCAAAGCAAAGGAACAAGTTAAAACCTCAATAACAAACAGCAAAAAAAATTAATAGGTATTTTTGAAAAATTTTTATAAGAAACTGACAAGCATTTTTTAGAGTTTGCATTTAAAGTAGCTTTCAGAGGTGAATTCAAAGTTTCTGAAACAATTACACTTGCCTCCCACAAAAATTCTTCGCCTCTTTTTTGTGGTTTTGCAATTGTTGCTTCCTTTTCTTTTGAGTCCATCTGCCACATCCACAGATTTATATACTCAATTAGAGACAGAGAAATAAATTTAGAGATTTCCCTACTTGGGCATAATATGTGTATAGAAACACATGTGTGACCTTCAGAGACAAGGTTATGATTTGCATACATTACTCAAAGGTTACAATTGCCAGAAAATCAGAGCAAGCACCAAAACACCTGACATGAAGAATCTCTGCAGCTTGAACCCCTGACATCAGCCACACCTCGGATCCAGAAAGTGTTTCAGCCAGAGAGCAGCTTTGATGGTCAAATAATCAAAACCCATTAGATATGGCAGGACAAAGGAACAGGAAAACTGAGATTTAGTACACGAAGGCCTGTGTTTTAGACATGAACCAAGCCCTATGATTAGGAACAAAATCTGTAACTTACCTGTTTTCTGTAAAGTTGCAAAGATCCAACAGACAGTCTCCTTTTAAGATCTAAGAATAAAAAGCAGAAATATAAATAAAATCAAAACTGTTTCAAATGTGAGGGCATGATGGTTTTAGTCAAAAAGCAAACAAGATTTAGGTGCATAACCGGACTCTTTTTTTTGCCTAGACCAAAGGGCTACAGTGCCATTACCAAGACAAAGTACAAAGCCCAACTGGATCCAAGCTCCAAGGCAAATTCACTGCTCAGAGCCAGCCCTGCAATGTGACATCTGATCACTGCTGGCTTAGGGATTGGCTTGATGAGCAATTACCAAGAGGCTTCCACAGAGCTTGGAAAACATTTCCAGGATCAGAACTAGACAGGCTAATTTGTACATCTGCAACCTCAGCCTCTCCTTCCAAAGCATTTTGCTCAACTTCAAGACAAGCAGCAGGACCCACACTCCCATGACAGACATCCCATACAATTATTTCACAAAGAGATCATTTTTTTTGCTTGAAGAAAACACCATCCTACATGATTCAGTTTCACACTGCCAAGAAAGGAAAGCAAAGATTCTGCACTGACATAAAAAGCTGAAACAGAGGAGACATTATAGCACACTGCATTAAAAGTGTGAGGGAATTCTGCTCCTGCTAAAATACAAAGAAAACCTGAGCTAGCCTGAGTTCCTTTGCTCATTAACAAGTTCCTTTGCTCTTTTCCTTTGCTCTCCCCTGTGGAACCTGCAAGACTTAAATGGTCTTGAGTCCCCCACACGTTCATAAAACTCGCGAGATGTACCTTCCTATCAAACAGCTTTGCAATGTATGGTTTGAAGTAGTGCTCCTTTATGCCCTTTGCTTCCACGAGGAGCCCGTCGTGCAGCTCACAGAGCATGGCAATGATGCAGGGAGGATCCTCAGAGGCTTTGATCTCCAGAGTGTGGAATTCCACTGGTAAGCCTGGGAACCAGGGGGAGGGGGAAGGACAACCAACCTTCAACTTCATGTCAAATGAGCCAAAAGAACAAAGCATGGTTGATTGCAAATAATCTGTCCCTACCATACCTTTAAATGATGGATTTAGCAAATCTCTTCTGTTTGGACACAGAAGGGCATTGGCAAAAATCAGGTCCAAGCAGCACAGAAGTAAATGATAGGAATTTACTAAATCATCTCCAATCATACGGAAATTACCTTTAAGAGACAGCACATCACGTCAAGCAACACAACAGAAGTTCACAGGTGGGAATGTATATAAACCATGCAGGCAAAGCAAGCAGCCTACCCTTAGTGTACACAAAGAGAGTCCAGCAGAAGTTGAAGAGATCTTTGACGCTGCATGGCACCCGCCTGTCAACGAGAAAAATGGGGGGAGAAGTTACCCTTCAGTTCCAGGAAGCCAAACCTTGTTCTACAGTACATATTTCATTCAATTTCCCTGCTCAAAACAACAGCTGAAGCTGCTCTCTTAATTCCACACTAAGGCACAGTCTAAGCTACATGTCCTGAGCTTAGCTCTCACTGCCTGGCAGATAGTGCCTGACCTGGCTCCACAGAGTGTGTTGCATACATCCACAAGTTCCCAACCCTGTTCCCAAGCCAAAGGTTGCCTCTGGTCTCTGACCTGGCTATGCTATTCTGCTGGTGTCACACCTCCCACAGAACCCTCCTGCAGCCACAGGTGGGGAGGTGACAAAAGCTATATATATTCCAGTGATGGTTTTTTCCAAAATCTTTTACTAAAGCATTGGCCAACCCTTCAGAACAGGCTTGTACTACAGCTCAGCTGCTGACTCCTGTTTGGAGCAGAACTATCCAAGCCCATGGAGCTGAAAGACCGAGGAAGACATGACTCAGCCCACAGAGCAGCCAAAGCCACGGCGGCACCAACCAATACCGCTCTGAGAAAGGAACACGAACAGAGCACCCGACAGAGCACGTTCCCCTGCACTCTGCCTGTGGAGCTACACTGGAGCAGTGCACCAGAACAATTATCCCTCCTCACATCCAGAGAACCCACATGAACTGACAAAAACACCTTGCAGATCCACAGCTTGGCTCCCTCATCCCCAAGGTTACATTCTCACTACACAGCTGTCACACCTACATATTCTTGCAGGGAGTATGGACAAGCGCCTTTAATAAGGCAGACGTTCATGTGTGTGTGTAAGATGACACCATGCGTTCCCAAATCTGTCATAAAAATGAGCACATCAGGTGTAACTTCCTCCCATTTGGTGTTTCTACTCATCTGGCAACCATGGCAAACAGCATGGAGGTCACAGAGATGTGACAGCCCCTGAGCAGAGGGATCATGGCCCGATACCAACCCACCACCAGCACTGTGCTGAGACAAAACACTCCTGTACTACTTCAGCTATTTCTGCTAAACGTTTGAAGCGTTGATCTCACTGTACCTTGGAGATACCTCATGGTACCTCTCCCCACCACACCCTGACATTCTCACTGCAGGACAGTTCCTGCTGCAGCAGCTGGATGTGAAGCCCAGCTGACCTGAGCTGCACCCACTGGGGTCAGGGGTGGCTCTTCATTGGCTGCATTTCAGAGTCAAAGAGACACCCCATCAATTTCGAAATAAATTTTCATAAACTTATATTGGGTGTAACTCTTTCCATGGAAAAGTCACATCAAATCTAAAAAATACCTCTGTTTCCTGCTTCGATGTAGTTTGGAAGTTTCTTCATACGGGTTTTGAAATATATCAAAAAATATTGGTTCAAACTTTTTGAAAATCACGGTTGACACTTCAAAATTTCTCTCCAGCCTCTCAACTCGTTCTCGGAATTCCTGGGGCAGGTTTGACATGTCCATCCACTTCTTCATTTTGCTAAAAAACTGAATTAAACTTAAAAGAATAAAAAAAAGTCAGCTTTGAGCTTTAACTACCATTCTAAAATTTTAAAACGCCAAAATGCAACATATTTATTCCTTTAATGACTGACGTGATTACTATGTAGGTTTACAATTTATTTTGATATGATTCCCAAACTGCATATGCTACCAGCTTTTTGCCTTTTATCACTCTGGGGTTCTCCTTGACTCTCTAAGGCATGGGAATATTTATGTGATGTGGAGGCTGCCAGCATGGCTGTGCGGAGCAGGGCAGTGGTGGACAGCAAAGTGCAGGTGCTGCTCTGCATGTGTTGAGGCAGAGGCAGAACAGGCAACGAAACAAGCCAAGAGTCGATGCCTGTAAAAGTTACCCGGACAAAAACCTGTCAGCTGGGGATGTAAATAACTGACAACCCCTCCAGCAGCTCAGCGGGGAGCAGGTCTTTAAATGGAACGAGCAACATTCCAGGCTCTGCATTTCCAGGTCACAGCCACTGCGACAGGGGAGCAGAAGGGGAGTTCTGTGATCACCAGTGCTGTGTTCCCGTTAAAACCAGCAACAGCCAGCACTCTGTCGGGATTTGGCTTGAATCCTGCGTCAGACACGCGTTGTACCGGGATGGCACGCACCGAGGGGTCTGTGGTCAAATTAACTACGGAAAGAAACAAGTGGCGCGTGTAGAGCAGCCGCTGCTCCGACAAAGGTGGTTTCCCAAAGGCTTGAAGTTGAAAATTACGTATTTGCATCTAATTTCCATCTATAATAACAGCGAATTTACTGCTTTTACCCCGCCGCGGCTGGCAGCGCTGGGAGCGAAGGAGCGGTACCGGGATTAGCGGCTTGGGCAGGGCAGGGCAGGGCAGGGCAGGGCACTCCCGGCGCTCAGCCCCGGCAGGGGCCGGACCGGCGGGCGGGGCGCTCACCTGAGGCGTGCGGAACGCAGGATGCGGGTGAGGGAGACGCCGTTCCCCTCCATCGGGCTGCTCCCCACGGTGGGCACGCGGCTCCGGCGGCAGGCGACGTACAGCGCGCAGACCAACCAGTGCAGCGCCTCCCCCTGCGGGCACGGGCGCCGCGGTCACCGGGGCAGCGCCGCGCCTCGCGGGCTCGGCCGGGGCGGGACCGGNCTCGATCCCGGTCGAGGCGGGCGGGTCAGAGCGTTTCCAGGGGCCGCTTCCCCCGGACCGGGCGCCGATGGACCGAGTCCCCTCGGGAGCCCCGCGTGTCTGTCCGGTGGCCGTGGGGACACCGCCCGCCCCCGTGGGCGGGGAGCGGCTCCCGCGGCTCTGGAAGCGGCTCCAGTCACGCAGCATCCACAGCGCTGTTTCGGGCATAGGGAACAGGACCCTGAACCCGCCTGTCCCTGGAGGATACCTGAACCATCTCCCTTCTACTGGGAGGACGTGGGACGGAGAACACACGGAGCAGGCCCGGGGGGGGCGCGGCGCATTCCCACCTCCCGGTACGTGCGGCGATGCGAGGATGCTCAGAGGCGCGTTCAGGACCCGGTACCGTCGCACCCGCTCATTCGGCAGCCCCGGCGCCGACCCCCGGGCCCACTCGCACATCCCGGGTGGATTTTCCTGAAAATGCCTTTGTGCAAAGCGCAGGGATCAGCCCGTGGGATCTGCAGGCTGCTGGGGCCGCTCCCTCACCGAAAATCAGGTCAGCTCCGTGCTTTCCAAAATGTTACTTTCCACAAAACCCAGCCTTAATCCAACACCTAAATCTATTTGAAAAAAGATTTGCCATAAGAACATGGAAAACTGCCTGTCATGAGCAGACAGGAAATGTGTTTCATGTGGGGTAATGAGGCTATGGATCCCACAGGCTTATTTATTCCTTCTGGACCAGAGATGTGTCTTCCTCTGGGTGAGCCAAGCTTTGTTTTTCTTTACATCTCTTCCTCTATCAGAAATCTCTGTCCTTTTCTGGAGGGAGAAAAGTCACTGTGAGGTTTTCCTTTAAATTTTTGTTTTTCCAAAAAGTACAGGCAATTCCTGTACAATGTCTCCCTGTGCTATATAGCACAGCCAGCTGAAAAACTTGACAACCAGTGCTTGGCAGGAACCCAGAGACAGGAGAGGCTGGAGTATCTGCCATGGCTCTCATTCCCCTCAGCTGCTCCTGCAACAGGTCCAGGACACTGCTATTTCTTGAAACTCTCCGAAGGCTCATGCTGCGCTTGCCTGAACTGTGTTCAGGCAGGCTGGGACTGAGTTCCAAGTTAAACCAGTAATGTCACATCCCATCTAGACCACTGGCAAATGGAGCCAGGCAGTGGTGCTGTACGGAGTTGTTAGTCAATTAAAATCCCACTGGAGGGAGAACAAGGCCACATCGGGAGTGGGACTGATCTTCTGCTGGGCTGAAGATCTTGCATTGTTTTATACCTTTTGAAGTGCAATCTTGATTCTTCAGGAATTAGTGCCACCTATGGCACTACACTGACAGTCTCCTCCCACCCTTGGGACCACCATGAAACAACCAGCATCCCAAAAAGCCACATGGGAGGGTGAGAATGATGTTCCCAGGCCTTTTGTCCAAACGTACAAGGCACACTGTGCAGATTGATGGGAAGGGGATTGAGAGAGAAACTGGCTTTCTCTTCCCTCCACTTTTCCAGAGCTGCTGCTCTGCAGGTGGCTGGGCTGGCTCCTTTCCTGGCAGCACTGCCTGTCTGTCCAATGCCCATGGCCAAGTATGGGTGCCATGGGCAGCTGCACACTGGTAAATGGGGTGTGAGGCATTTGGGGATGTTACCTGTAGTGTAGTGCTCGGAAACTGCTTTGAGGTTGTAAAATGTGAAGAGATTCCTGATCTCATGACTCAGCCCATGCTCCAGAGCCCTGGGGCTCAAGTGGCTTCTGAAGAGGTGAGGAGCAAAACTGCACTGAAAAGCTCAAGTTTTATTCAATGCAAACCAGATGTCATTTGAGAAATTGCCTTCTGCTCACTGCTGGTCAAGATTTCCACTGCCAAATCCTTTCTTGTAACTGTCAAGAGCCCAGAGTGGGGACATACGCACTTGGGGTAGGTAAAGCTCCCCCAGCCGTGGCTCAGTGCTCAGGAAAAATTCTTCCTCCCTTTTTGTGACCATAAAGGGAATTAGAGATCCTGTCTAAATGTGTGATGAGACTTCTCTGTGTCCTATCAGATAAAAACCAGGCAGGGACAGCAGTGGGGATGTGCAGCTGTGCCTGTTATGCTCTCTCACAGTCTGGGAAGGGGCACCTGTATCCTGTAAAACACATCAGGAAGCAAGCTGTGCCTATGGTGCCCATCCTCCACCACATCCACCCACTGCCACCAGCAGGTAGCACACCTTGTCTGAAGAGACAGACACTACAGCCACCACTGATGTGACAGCCCAAACCCAGCACATGCTCCTCCATGGCCCTCTTCCTGCAGATTCTGCCAGCAAATATCCTCCATTATGGATGCCGAGGTGCAAGGCTACAGTGTGTGAAGCCAGAATTTAAAGGGAGACACTGGAACTAGAAATTCGTAGTTCATGCTACCATTTTGCCAGTCTTTTCTGCTGGGTACTTTTCTCTTTTACTTCCCCAAAGCAGCAACAAAATATTAGGACAAGGTGCTTACATAGGGCAGGTGGAGCAGTAAAAGCACTGGTTTTACTCTCTGTGTCTTTTTTCCTGGATCTTTGAAGAATGGAGCTGCTCCTGCACATCATTCTGATGAAACACTGATGAATGCCAGCTTTGCTAAAGCCTGAGATCCTTACACAGAGATTTAGGACAAGCATTTCACAAAACCTGGAGGTGCACAAAGTGCAGGGAGAGGAGCCCTGCACCCCCAGTACCCCATCTGCTGGGAGGGGCTGTGCAAGTGCCAAGGGGTGTAACTGCTTGGGGGGTGGGGGTGTGTGATGACTGTGGAGGTCTCTGGGCTTCCACCCACCCTTGTGGAAAAAGGTCAGCAGAGTCCTTGTGCATCCTCTGTGCTTAAACTGGCCCTGGAGCTTGTGCTGCTCCTGGCATCTTGCAACCCCTGTGGGACATGAGTTCCCCCACGCCGGCGAGTTCACCCCAGGGCCCTGCGAGAGCTGCAGGTTTGGCCCCTCACAGCAAGCAGCCCGACTCAGAGTAACACACGGGGCACCAGGAGCAAGCCTAGAGCAGCGACCAGGCCGCTGTTTTCAACAGCGTCTCAATGGATTTATGCTGAGAAAAAGGCAAGTCACGTTTATCACTGAGTCAGGTGAATTAAACATTCACATATATTTGCTGAAAAAAAATTATATACATCTGTAGCAAGGCTCTCCCAAGTCTGAAAGATAAGCATCATCTAGTCACTGAATTAAAAAAATAAAAATCTGACTTTTAAATCTTTTTCTTTTTATCCATGTTCAGCGCACAGACAGTTTATTTTGTTAGCACATTTGGTGAAGGATGTATGTGTGTGAATAGCCATGAAAACTGGTGAAAATTTGGCGCTTGTTTGGGATATGATGGAAAAGAAGAAGCAGCCAGTTAACGCCTTACAGTCTAAATAATCCACAGAGTATATCGGGTTGCAAAAGGGTCACAAAGTAGCAAAGAGAAGCCTAAACACCCAGAGACATAGCATACATGTCTGCTAAGGAAGAACAAGGTACAGAGCATGCTGGCTAATTAAATAAATTTCACGTTAAACCCTGTTCCTTACGCATGTAACCCTGGAAAAACCATCCCATAACAAAAAATTGACTCGGAAGAGATTTCTGTAGCCATTCACAGTAAGGCTTTGAAGATAGATGAAGTTTTATAGCATTTGTATTTTAAGGATTTAGGGCAAGTACATGTTCTTCCACTGAATAAAAACAAAGTTAGTACTTAAAAGGTTCAAAAATATATCAATCGTGACTTTTTTTTTTACATAAATAAATTATATTGATTTTGGATTTAACAGCTGAAAAAACCCTTTCTGCTTCCACTGGAGGCAAAAACTGAACAAAATGTTAGTTAAATAGAGATAGCAGCATTTCTAAGAAATCTGTTGATAGTGATACAGTATCTATGCTACAAGAATGTTATTAAATAGAACACAATTATTGGGGGGGAGGAGGGTTGCATTATGATTGGCTACATACTTTAAAAAAAATCATCCAATCCAGTAAACTGGGAATAAATTCTGTGAAAATATAAACTGACTGGGTTTTGACCACGGGTAACAGACTTCTTTGAGATGCTAATTTTAACATGTACATAATTTATAATCCCAAATGTATAAAAGACAATGACAAAAAGCATCATAAATAAATAATGCAAACTGAAATAGTTATGTCAAAACATTTGGACCATCTGATAAATTAGCAAAACTGCAACAGAAAAAAAAAGTAAAAAATACAGTAAATTGTGACAACCAAGTGTGAAACTGATGAGTAGCACACTCCAACTCCCTCCCAGCCTGCCCTTCACTCACCACTGCACCACTGTGGCTTTATTAAATTCTCAGACCATGAGCTGCAAGTAAGAACAACCCCAAGTGAAAGAAGAATTAAAGGAGTGAGGAGAAAGAGAAATCCGAAGAGTTGCCTGTGGAGGAGTCAGTACCCAGAGCTGGAGCAGGGGGCTGGCAGCATTAAAACCCATCCATTTGAAATGCAGATGCTGAAATCATTTGGAGGACTGGAAATACTGTTCAACAGCAAACGGAATGGGAAGAAGCCAAAGTCATCTCTTCACAGTCCACCACTAGAAAGTAAGAAACTCAGGCTCTGAAAGTCTCAAGGGTCCTTCTCAGAGGACTACCCAAGGAGAGAAGCTGGCCTACAGCCTTCTCCGTGTTTGCTGAAAGGACGTCGCTTCTGGGGTAAGGAGTGGGAAATATAAAAACTCAGAAAGCCTCAGTGTTCATATAAGAGCATTAAAATCAGTGTGGTCTGTTCACGGCTGGAAAAAAACACCTTTAGAGCACCTGTAATGCCATAGCTGAGAACTAACGCCAGAGAGGAGAACTGAAGACAAGCAGAATGATGAAGGAATTGGTTGCTACAGATACAGTAACCCCAGAAAAGTCATGCAAGTGTGCAAAACCTTTCCAGCTCAAGCTGGAAAGTTCTTGTAACTACCAAGGAAAGGGCAACTAAACTCCACGTAACATAAAACCAAACACTGGTTTTAAAAAATACAAAATAATGTCTACATTGTTTTTTCACTCTCTGCAGTTTGTCTCCAAACCTTTGAGGTGGGGGTGATCAAGAAATTATATCACTACCAGTTATGCTTTTCCTTTCAAAGAAATGAATATATGCATTTTCAATCATTAGTTATATACTTCTGTCTATACTACTATTCTAGTAACCATGATAAAATAGGGAAATACTTTAAATCAAAAATACACATTAGCACTTACTATAGCTGTGCTTTTAGCCCAAATATAGGCTTTTTCGTTCAGTGTCACTGTAGACAGAAATACCCTTGTCTGTGTGTTAGACCAAGAGATAAACACTCTTTTGCTCTTGTTTTTTTGCTGCTTTTTCTTCTCAAAGGAGTGAGCAATTTGCAGGGGGTGACCAAGTACTGGATTTGCTATTGTTGGCTGGGATGATCAACTGGAAAAACAGAATGAGAATTCAGTGCCTCCCATACTAGCTAGACAACACTGTTTATCTAATAAAGTGGCAAGACCCTGCAACTATTAACATGTAGTATGTCACCAGTTTTTTCTGACAGGGGAATTAGGTAGATAATATTATTCATGGAAACACGGGTTTATGAAGGTGGAGCAGGGTGGGAGGGGAAGTAACAAAGAGTTTATGGGATAAGAAACTCACAAGCCACAATCTTTTTGTGTTTTTCTTTCAATGAAACAAAAGTTCTAATCGGTATCATGAGCTGCTTGGCGCTCCTCCTCTGCTGGTCTGTCCTGCTCCTTCTCTGCCAATGCTGGCGGGCTCTGCTCCACACAGTTTTCACTGTTTGCAGCTTCTTTTTCCGGCAGTGAGACAGTTTCTGGCTCTGGATTTGCCAATTCCCCTTTCACTTTCTTCCTCTTCCGCTTCTGGCTCTCCAAGTTTGCTGCCTCTGAGTGCCTGGTTTGCTGGATGCCAGGCAGCGCCATGCCGATGCCAGGGGAAAGGAACATGGAGGGATAGATCAGTCCAGGTGACATCCCTGGGATAAGAAATGGGTTAAAAGCTACAGGACTACTGGTAGTTATTGCGGATTCTGTCTGATTAGAAAATGAACTAGGACCAGGCTTATCTTCAGTGAGAGGTTCGTTTTTCCCGTCCTGGCTGCCCTGTTTCTCCTCGTTGGCTTTCTCGGCGCTGGCTGTGCCACCTTTCGTTGTGCTTGTTAACGAAGTGGGAGCAGTCGCGGTGCAAGCTGTCGTCATCGGGGAGTTGAGGAGTCCTCCCACACCGAACATCTGGGGTACGGTCGCCATGCCCGGCAGCATCATGGGCAACATGCTCAGGGTGCTCTTCACATCGTCGCCAGCGGGCACTGCTGCAAAGCCAGCAGGAAACCCGACCAGCCCAGTCAGAGGGATCCCTTGCATATTTCTCATGTTCTGAAGTCCCACTAGATCCATCCCAGCAATTAGTCCGTTCATGAACAATGGTCCCATTCCAGAAGAAGAATCTGCTACAACACCAGGGCCTTTAAGGAGTTCACTCCGGGGCCTCCTCCCTCTCCGGCGTGGCCCAGTGTCCCGGAGCACAGGCTCGGTGAGGATGCGATTGAATTTGTTTTCAGGTAAGTAGCCCTGAAAATGAGACATAAGAGAGAACACCCGAGATTTACTACTGCAGCAAAGGGAATCTGGCTTCTCTGTGCCCACATCTGTGTCCCAGATGGTGTTGGCACAGAAATATTTGCCTACATGATATGGAATTTGAGAGGTACACACAACTTTTCCCCAAGGGATGCTGCCAAATGCAAAACATCCTTGCTCTGCCCTGGCAGGATCCTGCACTCTCAAATGCTAGAGAGGGGAGGAGGAAGCATGTTTTTACCCTGTTTTTCACCCCAGCCCTCAGCACCAGCTGCTCACAGGGCAAGAAGCACCAGGGCAGCATGGTGGCAGCTGCCCACTCAGCTTCCTACCTAGCTCTAATTGTGCTTTCAGCAACAGGTGAAAAAATCCTCTGAGATGGGAAGGGCCAAATTTTCAATGCTCTGCAGGACAGCAAAGCTCATGAGATGACAGAGAGAGTGGGCATGCTGTCTGAGGAGCTCCTGGTCAGAGCTTCATGGAGACGCCAGGGAGCATTCAGAAAGCTCATCTCACAGAAGAGACATGAGGGAGCATGAGGAACCCAGCAGCCAGAAGTGGGTGAAACCATCTGGTTACACAGAGCAGTGCGGAAGGATCCAGAGCACAAGTTAACACTCCCTTTTTCAGCATCCTCAACACAGACATTTGAACATTTCCCTTCGTGGTTCCCTTGGGTTTCAATATCACCACTCTTTGAACCATTTTGAAGAATAAATTTAGGTAGGAAAAGTATTTCCTGTTGATACCTGTAGTGCAGAAATGTGAATTAGATGCACCTGGCAGTCTGCTCAGCACAGCACGTGCCCAAGGAGGGAGAATCTTCTGGGAGCATCTCCCACTGGCATATGGGAGAAGCTACATGGGGCCAGGACTGCCCCCAGGCTCTGTGGGGCAGCCAGCCCCAGCTCCTGCTGGCCTGAGTGCCCGGAACAGCTGGCTATCCTTCTGCATCCCTCCCCTACCAGGAGGGGTATGCATTCACCAAAAGCTCAGCGTCAATGGGGTGGGAATGATCATGGGATGCAGCCACTGGAGCAGGGCACAGGAGAGGTGCCCAGGCAGTGCCAGGCACACAGTGGTTTCTGTGGGAAAGAGACTGTCCCCTCAAATCAGGGGAAGGAAGAGCTGTCAGCTCACCCAGGGCTGGCTGCCCAGATGGGGCCCTGATGCCAGCTTGGACATGGAGTCATTTGCTAGGCAGTGGAACAGACCATGCCAAATCTCCAGCGCTAAGGAAAACCAATCTGAGAGCAGCACAAACCTCTAAGTCAATGGATTCACCCTCCAGCCCTCTGCAAAGATGTCACACAAACCACTGCAGCCCAAAACCAGGCAGTAGGTGAGAGGGACTGTAGGGAGAAGTCTTGATCAGGCCAGCCCATGAGGCAGGGCGATCTGGCAGTGCTCTGTGTGCCAGAGGGCAGAGCGCTCCTTCTCCGCAGGCTCTGCCACACACCTGGGCAGGGACTGGTGGATAGACAGGGTGGATGAATGTGGCTCCATCTTGCCCCTTTCCCTGCCTATGCCTGACCCTTCAGGCCTGGTGACCTGTGGGGCCTTTGGTGGCCCCACGGCTGCACAGGCAGAGTTCACAGGAGCTGATGAAAAGTGTCAACTAGTGGTTTTGAAAATTTGACCCATGAGAATGTTTTGTCCACACCCTGCTGTCCAGCTCCTAGGGCAGTCCTCTTGCCCCTGCTACCCTAAGCATCCCAAGGCTCTCCAGCCAGGCATGCTGAGCCCCACTCCCAGGGCGCTGGCCCCATCTCTCTGTGGCCTGGCCACAGGGCTGGCGGTGGCACGGCCCAACCTCCCGCTCTGCCCCGGTGCTGCGGTCATCCCCTCCCACACGCCCAGCCCAGGGCCTGCCTCGCAGCTCCCAGATCCTCACAGGAGAAAGGTTGTGGGGATGGGGAGGGGAAAAGAAAAGATGACATGATACAGATTTCTCCAAAAGCTCTAACTTACTGAAAGCTTAACAATGTCAGCCCAGTCAGCTGCAACAGCATACTCCAAGTTTGCATCAAGCCACCTTGGCAATTCCTTCAATGCTGGTGCCGTGGCTCCCCCTAACTATAAAACACAGCAGAAGGATGACCTCTATTGCAAAGAGAGTTATGTAAAATAATACAAAATATATGATTACACTTCCCCTAGCTTCTTGCTTTGGGCTGCAGTTTGGCTGGGGTGGAGACTCTTGCATTGCTACACTTGCCTTTCTGCAGGATTTGGTGTGTGCCTGCTGCCTCCAGAGACACAGCTCAGGGAGAAAAGGCAGGTTCAAGCCTCTGTGGCCCAGCCCATCACCCTCCCAGGTACCAGTGATGGGGACAGAGCTTCTGTAAAAACCATATTTAGAACTGGCAAAATCCCCAACTCACCCACAAAAGGCCAGCATGGGGGCAACAAAGGAGAACACAGATGTGGCTGAAACAACCTTTCTGCCTCACTCTTTAGTTCTGCTTTTAGATGTGAAAAATGTCACATCCCCTTCTGACCTTATACAGTCCTGGGTGCGTTTAAGAGCTGAATTTTGGTGCAAAGTACTCCTGAACACCCCTTCTTATTCAGAGAGGTGAACATCAGTGCCCTGGAGATTAAACTGCAGACAAGTAAATCTAAGCTCCTTGCTCAGAAAGCAAGAAAAAGCCCTTCCAAGCCTCAGCTTTCTACAAGACCAGCAGTGGGATAGGTATTGGTGTGCTCAGGCCTGTACCTCATAAGGAGGAACAAACCAAAGGTATTTGCATGGCAATGTTACGATTTGTGGCATATTGCAATGAACTCAAGGGGAACAATCAAACCCAGGATGGGAAGCACATGACAGGGCTGTGCTGAGCGTGGCTTTAAAGCCAAAGGCTGTATCCCATTGCCACTGAGGGGTCTGTGCCCCCTGGCAAGGATCGACACTCCCACATCCCTTACTCCACACAGACAGTCACTTATTTCACAGGTCTGCATGTCTCTGGGCACAATTTGTCACAGGATGATGTAGATTAGAGCCCTATTCCAGACTTTTGTCTCATCCATAGGCTTCTCTGGATTAAATCTCCCCCACAGGCAAGCTCCAGGCCTGCTAAGCATTTTGGGACACTGAGGGCAGAGCACAGAACAGGCCTTCGCTTACCCGCCGTCCGGTACCCTTATGTACCACTGGCACCCGCTCCTCTCCCGTCAGAGAGCTAATGTCCAGCTTGTTGGGGTCCTTGCAGCGCTGCCTCCTCTGCTTGGGCTTGTCTGAAAAATTCTGGAGTGCAAACAAGACAATGTTAATGAGACTAGATGGCCTAATGAGCCTGACTGGCTACAGGCCCTGCAGGAGAGCAGCATGGATGGGCTCCCAAGGGACAGGGAATCCCTGCAGGCTGGGGCAAGAGCAGCACCAGCAGCACAAATTGGTCCCTGCCATAGGACCAGCTCTCAAATGAGCAAAACTGATTTTTGTACATAGAAAGGAGTCTCCCACTTAGTACCCCGCTTAGAGTGCTCTAGCCCTTTCTAACTCCACTCCACTCCTGACACTGCAGGTTCTTATACACTAATCTGTAAACAGGACACTGCATACAGCCAGTAAAGATAGCAGGTCTATGTGTGCCACTTGTGTTACTCTCATACAGCCACCTGCTTCTCACCAGCTCAGCTGTGCTGTGTTTCCTTCCTCTTTTAGCTGTTTTCCCCACAGAGATGCTGCACCATGTTTCTTTGGGATCAGAACCCTCTGGAACTGCAACCTACCGAGTTACAGCCAAGTCACTGCACACCCACTGCATGCACCAAGCCCCACTGTTGATGTGCCTGCAGGGATGGAGCATTATAATGAACAACTCGGACAGCACAGATTCCTGAGCATCAGGAAAAACCCTGAGTGCAGTTCATCCTTTGAACTGAGCTACTGCAGTACTCAAAGCCTCTCACAATCCATCTTACCCAGATAGAAGAGATACTGCAGGGCTGGCCTGAGTCACTGGGGGCTTGCTGGGGGCAAGAGCTTCACCAGAAGCATGGTCAGACTGGGCAAGCTCCAGTACCTCCCTGGAAGGCAAGGGTGTTGGGAAGGAGTGGGAAGGCACCTCCACAACTGCTCCTGCGAGCCTGGCCCTGGGCACACAACTGGATGTGTCTCTGGACTTGGAAATGCAAAGGCTATCCTGCTGAGCAAATGTTGGGTTCCTCACCTCTCATCTCTAGCAAGCTTCAAAATGCTAATGTCTTCCTTGTACTCCTTGCTGCAGGAAATCCCCACCTCAGGCACATGATCCTCCAGGACCGAGATACAGTCTTTTCTATTTTACCACCACATTTCTTCCTGCTCTCTTTCATGGCCCGTGCTCTGCCTACTACATGGTCTAACAGGCTGAATAAGCAGAAACCTGTAACAAACCAACCTACGAAACCAAGAGGTGGAGGTTTATGAGACAGCACAAAGAATCAGACAGACTGTGCACCTCACTCTGTGCCACTGCCTTCTGAGAGCATCCACGGCCACAGCCTGTCAAGCCTCCAACACGGCCTCTGTAGTCTGGCTCTTAAAGAGAGCAGGTTTCCTCTTGCCTGGGAAGTTTTAGAACAATAGCACTGCCTAAAATGACTCCAGGTGAAAAAGAACAACATAGACACACCCTGAGCACCTAAAATCCGTTTTCTCATTTCTGTCCCCATCCATCCCTGGCACTTCTGGAAGACATTGTGCATAGGGCAGATGGATGCACTGCAGCTGAAGAACCGACCTTGGGCAACAGGGCTCAACTCCTGGAGGATGCCAGACAGGTCCAAGCTCAGGGAGCCCTGAGAGTACTGACAGTGCCCCATCTGGGCATGTTTGTGTTCTGGGGGAAAGGAGAAGAGTTCTCCAGCAGCAAGTGCTTTTTGTTGCTGTACAGGGGGACGGTGCTCACCTCTTAAACATCTCATGAATCCCTGAGCAGCCCCAATGAACACCACAAACCATGTTACAAGAAAAAACCCAACACAAAGAGCAACACACAAGGCAGGCACACACACACACATGCCACTGAAGGCCACTCTTACTGTGCCAAAGCTGGGAACATCGAGTGTGTAGTCAGACTGCTGCCGGAGCCAGTCAAGGAGACTCTTATTTGGGACAGCCTTCTCTTGGCTGCCTGCAGCTGGGACTGGCTGTGGAGCTGAGGTAGCAGCAATCGGCCCATCAGGGAGGGGACTGTTCTGAGGGGGCTGCGGCTGGTCTTCCTGAACATCCTGCCGTGGAAGGAGGAGCAGGGAGAGTCCATCAGCAGCGTGCAGTGATGCATGAGCACCCCAAGAAGCACAGCTCTCAAAGCAGGTCATCTGCTCCCATCACATTGACTAATCCACATACTCCCAGTGCCTCTTCCTTAAATCACCACATTACATTTCCACTCCATCCCCAGCACCCATGGTAGGAAGGGCAGAGAGAGCTGGGAGATACCTCTGAACTCACAAGGAAACACTGAACACCAGGAAAAGCAAATTCCCCTCAGATCACTCCTAGAAGTGGTCTAGGGGCACTGGTCTTGCTCCATTCTTTGAGTGGGTCCCAGGACAGAAGGAGAAAGGGTGCAGTAGGATCTTGTCTTCCTCATCTTCCTTAGACAATTCCTGAGGTGGGACAGCTGCTTTTGATAATGCTTAAAAGGATTCAAACACGCCAGAGTGCTGTAAACCAGGGGGTAACTTCCCTTCCTCCCTGTAATATCTGCTCCTGCCTGGTCCTGCACAAACCAAGCTGTCCTGGAGAAAGCTGTGCAGTGTGATGGGCAGCAGAGCTTGGAGGGGAGAGCTGGGCCATGAAACAAACTGTGCTGACTCCACTGGGTCCATGTGAAAGAGGGGAGCATCAACCCACCTGCAGCCTGTTTGGAAGAGGCCTCTCCTTCAAGAAGATGAGGTCCATCCCTTCGACATTTTTTCTCCTGCCCCGTCTCCTCCTCATGGCAGCATCATCTCTTCGGAGGCTGCCATTTACAATCTGTCCGGTGACAGGATGGATTAACCCTGCCTGTAGGATACCAGACAAGTCCATGCCCAGGGAGCTCTGGAGGGCATTCACGGTCCCCAGTTTGGGCATGTTTGTGTTCAGGGGAAAAGGAGAGGAGTTCCCTGGGGACCCATCAGAGGCTCTGGACAAGTCCACTGCTGTCTCACGCCAGCCGTTCAGCACAATGGGTGGATGGACATGGGCTGCTGCCAGCTGCTCCAGGCTCCTCTGTTTGGCATCTCTCTCCATCTCGAATTCATAGGGTCTCCTGTGCTTCCGCTCATCTTTTGCAAAGGCAGGGCTCAGGAAACCTTCCTGTGAGTACCAAAGCCAGAGAGGATTACAGCTGCTGCTGCCCTGCCCAGGGACCACAGCTCCTCACACCAGCACAGAGCTAATGGTCATCCCTGCCTTTCCAAGGAGCCCTGAGGGATGTCCTTTCCCTAGGCATATCATATCTCTTTCCTTGTGTGAGGATGGTGCAAGAGACTCTTCGCATACACTCAGATATCCCGAAGTGTTATAACCATGGCTGCTCCGCCAGCTGCTGGGGCCCCAGGCCACCAGCTTCCGTCTGTCCAATGTGACTGTTGGGGACTGGGGCACTGGGACTTGGGAGCGGAAGACTTGACAGGGCAGTGCTCCTTGCACCCCTCCCTTTGGGATACCAGTGGGATGTCCCCTTTGACCATGTCAGGTGCTCCAGCACTGACTTTGGAAGCAACTGTAGAGCTGCAGAAGCTGTGGAGCTGCCAACAACAGCTGCCTCCCAAGAAGGGCAGCAGGGTGCTGAGGGCACAGGGCACTCACAAAGAGCTATCACCAAGGGACTAAATGGCTTGAGCCATGTGTTATACACCCCAGCTGGCACCAAGGGGCCCCACCTGGGAAACTCCTGAGTAATTTTGGGCAATGTCTCACCCCTGAGCCCTGAGCCTGTCCCTGCCTGAAGGCCTCCCTCACCTTTTGTACTCGTGACATTAAGATCCCGTTATTGAAGCTGGGATCGGGGGCTTCTGACTCAATAAAACTGCTCCTGCTGCCGGTGTTGTTGGCCATGGATGGCGCTGTCAGCAGGCTCTGTGCCTCAAACTGCTGGCTGGAGGAAGGCCACTTGCCCTTCAGGATGGCGTGGCAGATGTTGTCAATGCGGTTGATGATCACACGGTCCTGCAAACAGAATTGGATGGTGGCAAGCTAAAACTGGAATGACTGACCTGTGTACGACAGCTCAGGACTAAAGTGAAGCCCAAGCCCAGGTGATCTCAGCTCAGCAAGGAACTGCTTTGGGGGGCAAGCATCTCCATGGCACAGGTGCTTGGGAAGAGCGCCTTGGCCAGAGCATCCAATGGGGTGTGCAGAGGAGCAGGAGGTAGAGCTGGAGCCGTGTAAGCCACTGCTGGCCAGCGCTACCCAGAACACTTCGATACAAACTGTGTTCCTTTTAACCTCACCTTAGGCCACTCAGAGAAGGAGTAAAGTGTTTTTTCCTGCAGCAGCTGGGCAATGGTCGGTGCCCGGGCATCCTGAAGATCATCGATCTCCCCAGGCAGGACAGAAGCAGAATTCTTGTTCTCTTCCTCCAAGTACTTCTCTGGACCATCTAAAAAATCAAGGGAGAATAGAGCCCACCACCACCCTGCCTTTCTCCCTGTCTAGAGGTGGGAAGCATCTCCTCACACATTCCCACCCCAATGCCCAGCTGGCTCCACAAAGGTCCCGAACAGTCCCCAAGAATCTCCATGAGAAGCAGCAGACTTGGATCAGGGCAGGCAGCCCAAGCTGTTCACTCCTCTGAGCTGAGTTTGGGTGGCTTGAATTGCAGTAGCCCCCCGTCCCTGACCATTCCCAGGTGGGTGAGAAGGAGGGCATACGCTTTTCCAAAGGGAGCTGCTCAACAGGCAGTGCCCTGTGCCAGAAAGGGAAAGGCACCCGGCATTCCATGGTACGCTCTTAGCAGAAGGGCTGCTGGGGCTCAGTGTGGAGAGTTCTGGTCAGCTTTGCTGGCAAATGCAGCCCCCAACACCTTTTGCCCCCAGTTGCAGCAGCTAAAGGGACCTCAGCTCCAACAGAGGGGAGGCCACTCCATGGGCTGGCTAGCCCCAAGGTTTGGCTCTGCAGGGAGGACAGCAGGTCCCTCCCACCATAGCCAGAGGTGACGGTCAACCTGAGGGAGCATACCTTGGCTCTGGTTGCTGCTGGCTTTCTCCCCGTCATCTCCGTTCTCTGACTCTTCTTGCTTTATGCCCTGAGGCTCAGGGTGTGCAGCCTCTGTGTAGCCTGTTTGCCCCTCAGCATCTCGGCCCAAGGACTTCACCCTGACACAGGGTGGCTCTGTCCCCCAGGGCCTCCCCTGAGGCAGAGGTGCAGGCAGGCTGAAGGGCTGGCTCTGAGCCTGGCCTGGCAAGTGCTGCTGGGTGCTCTCCTCATTCAAGCCACAGTCCTCCCTACCCTCTGCCCCGGGCTCCTCTAGCCCCAGGGACTCCCTCTTGCCATTTATTTCTTCTGGGCAAGTGTCATTAGGTGTGGGGAGACCAGAGCTCTGCTCCTCACCCCCCAGTTCATGAGCCTTGGGGTCACAATGAGCCCCAGTCCTGGGACCATTCAAGCCTTCCACGGCATCTGCTGCTGCCTCAGAGTTATCATCATCCTCTTCTTCCTCCTCATCTTCCTCGCTGTGGCTCTGACTTGGTCCCAACTTTGCCTCCAATCCTTTCTCATGCAGTAGACTGATGAACCTCTGCTCAGGAGGAACCTTTAGTTCATAGTTATGAAGACTGGGACTGTAGAGCCCCACACTTAGAACTCTTTCCATGGTGCCATGCTCAGGCAGCCCTGCTGCTGGGCTGGCAAGTGCTCCTTTCTGTTCCAAGCCTTTGCTGAGCTTGGCTGGGGCACTCTGTGAAGGATTGCTCTCGGGGGTAGAAGGTGAAGGCTCAGCTTCCTCATCGTCCATTTGGTCAGAGCCCACCTGCAAACCCTCTAGGAAGGGAGCCTCTCTCATGGCATCTGCATCACAGCTGGAAGGATCCTCATCCCCCTCTAGCTTGCTCTCCGAAAGTTTGGCAACACTGCCTCCAACATCTGTGCAGCTTGGGCTGTCCCTGGCAAGGGAGCTCTGCTCGCTGGGGCAGGCCTTCTCATCGTACATCATGCACACCAGTGAGTCTGGCAGCGAGCTCTCATCGTAGTTACTGGAAATGATGTCCCGGACTTCGGACATGAATGTTTCACAGTTTGCGTCCAGTGGGCTGCCCCCAGCCTGTGACATGGCACTGTCCATGGTTTCTAGCTTGATGTGACCCTCAGCTTCATTCTCCAGGGTTTCACAGGTCTGGTCCACCTGGCTGTACATGGGGGAACTGTAGAGTTTGGAGTTAGACTGGTAAAGGCAGCACAGGGTTTCTGGGCCTGGGAGCCCTGCTCTTTTATGCTGGGCATAGTTTCTGTATGCATCTAAAAAAGACAGCTGTGGGTCATTCATGATGTAGTAGTCAGTGCGGTTCAGGCCGTGCTTGGCAGTGCCGATCAGCAGGTCCCGGTCGTGTTTGCCACACTCCCACCATACAGGCAGGTAGAGGCTGGGCCGGCACAGCTTGAGACGCTCATGGAGCTGGGGGCACTTGAGCACCTGCTCGCGCACCTTCCGCAACAGCTCAATGCGGTACAGGGTCCTGGCAGCACGCTCTTCCGTGATGGGCTCCACGTAGATGTCAGGGTCTGGAGGACCTACAGTAGGGACAGCAAAGCCAAGGGCACATTATTTGGGTTGGCAGGAAGTTCCTCAGAAGCAGAGACAAGCAAGCTAAGTTTTAACCCTTGTTCATACTGGAGGTGAGATGGGGCCAGTGCTTGTAGCCACTGTTGAGGCCTCTTTTTCCAGTCTCAGTACCTTCCAGTCAGGGAGTAAAACCCCCTGACTTGAGCAGCTGGATCAAGAGTGGCACCAGCTGCGAGGATTTCAGAGTCTGAAATCTGAGCTCTGCTCCATCATCACCAGCAATGCTGGAGCTGCCTGGATTGGCAGGCAGAGCAGCTGCCAGCACTCTGAACCTCTGGTAGCCCCTTCAGCCCATTGTCACAGAAGGGCAGCTTGTGCAGCTCTTCTGATGAGGAACACAAACCTAAGGCACAACACACACACACAAGGAACTGTGCCTAAGACCAGACTCCATGACAGACCTGAGGCAAAATGTTTTCTGCTGTTGTTGGAAACAAATTGCTTTGTGCCTAAATAGCCTCCAAGGGGCTTTTCATCTGTCATGTCCTGTCTAGTGCCAATGCAGGGCCTCTGCAGAGCACTCAAAAAAAAAGGATGCCCTTTGTGTTGGCCAGGCTTCCCAGGCCTCCTGCAGTGGACCCAGGCTCCATTTACCATGCAGCAGAGCTCCACAGTCAGCACAGGCATAGATGGAGGGGACTCTGTCCAATGGCAGCAGAGGGATGCCTGGAGAGCAGCAATACAGCTCATCCAAACAACCTCCTGCTCCAGCATGGAGCTGTGCTTTGTGTGTGCTGCTTCTCTACTTGTCTCTCACATACAGAGGTTGCCGTCTTGGATAAAACTAGTTGTGATTTCCTGTGAGAACTCCAAGAGGTGTGTGAGAGCAGGGGCAGGAGTCTACAAGGCTGCTCCACCCTTCCACTGTGCCAGGGAGGCACTACATGATGGGGACAAGGCAGCCAGAAATACATTACTGCTGCAAGCCCATGGCCTGCCTGGCATCTCACTGCTTCCAACTGTCTCTGAAGCTCCTCACTTGCTCTCCTGCTCCACAAGAGCAGTGGGATCCCTTCTACATGGAATTACCATTACCCCTCCATAGGCCATGCAATTTCCACTCACCATCCTCTTTCCACAAAGGGAGACCACAGACATTCTTGCACATGGCCACAAAGCTGTAGAAGTACTTCTCCAGGCTCTCATCTGTCTTCTTCTCCAGTCGAGAGATGGCTCGGAACTGGGCCCAGTCAAAGATTTTTTTCTCTTGGTCATAGATAACCCCAAAAGAGGATACAGTTCGGTAGAAATCTGCCTGCTCCCTCCTGGTCCACCTGAGGAGCAGGAAGGAGATGGGAACACCACTGAGACATGTTCTGGGCTCAGCACAGGCAAAGCACCAGGCAGAGAGGTCCAGAGAGCACTGTCTCGTTACAGACCAACAGTTTTGAAGGAGGTGTCAGGAGGAGCACACTGGGGAGACCACCACAGCCCAAGACACTCTGCCCTCTGGTGCACAGGGAGGAGAAGCAGAGGCCATGGGCCCTCTGGCTCTCAACTCATTGCTGAGAAAATCCTCTTGGCTGTTTCAATAAACCCCTGAGTGCAGCTCTGGGCTGTGCTGCCAACAGGGCACTGGCTCCAGCAGCTTCTGTGGAGGCACAAACCTATCCCATCTACTCTCTTCCTGCCACCTCAAGCTGTTTTACTTCCATGGAAAAGTCAGTTCTCTGTACCAAGAATTACAAAGGAAGGATATGCAGACATAGTTCTCATCCAGCCTCTTCCAGAGGGAAACTGAGACTGGGGCTTGCTGCTGTAAGGGTCCCAATAACAAAGACCACCCACCTTACTGACTCCTGTGGACTCCTGACTGTCACCCCCTCCCCACCAGAGGAGAGTGGCAATGGTGATGAAGGAGTTCAGTTACAGTGCTCTTAGAACACAACTTTCATGCTGGCTTGGACCCTCTGAGCTTTCACCTTGTGGGTACCACTCAAAGGACAGAGATGAATTGTCCTGGGCAAATATAGCCACAGGCAGAGCCCAGAGAAACAGCCAGAGAACAGAGCTGGGTGCACACAGCAGGGCAGAAAAAGCGGAGCACTGAGGCCTGAAGAAAGCTTCTGGTCAAATCTCAGCCTCTGAATTGCAGCTCTGAGCCAGCACCAGCAAAAAGCTGAGACACATCAAAGGAGTGGAGGCTTGCTCCCTGGCTGAGCTGGCTGCTGGAGCAGTAAGGCTCCCATGGCTCAGAACATGTTCCCTGCCCAGCATGTGATGCCATGCCCTGGGCAGCTGGCAGCACAGACAGCTCTGGTCCCATTTACCCCAGTTCTGGGGGCCAAGGAATTCAAGTGGGCTAAATCAGCTTTGTAAAGGCTCCTCTGCTGCATTACCTTTTCTGCATTTCTTTGTTCACAGAGTCCATCTCAGTGCCTCTCCGGAACATCTCATCCTGCAGCCAGTAGCCATGGTTACCAGGCACCAGCATCTCAGTGCGGGGAGGCAGCTCCTTGCGGTTGCAGCGCTGGTAGACGGTGACGAGTCGCCGCAGTCTGGCAGTGAGAGCAGAGGAGACAGGCCAGCAGGATCTGTCTGAGTCGGAGCCATCCTGGGCTTCAAACATCAGCAAGGACATTAGTATTTAGCACACACGCAAAGCCACAGGTTCCTACATCCCCTGTCAAGCTCCAAGAGCTTCCTCCCACCTTCTGCCTCCCATGGGGAGCATCAGCGATCACAGTCATGAGTAGGGGGCCATGTGACCATCCCTGGGGCCTGCTGGCTCACAGCCTCACCATGTGTTAGCTTCCTTCAGAGAGGGTCCAGAGGCTGAGATCAAGATACGAATGACAGGTCCAGGCCAGGCCATGCATGGGAGAAGACTGCAGCTCCCCGCTCAGCAGTGGGGCCAGTCAGCCCATGGCATGTGCCAACACTGCCCACTGCAGAGACCTCACACACTCATCTCACGCAGGCAACTGCATGGATAAGAGCAGGCAAATGGCTTCCAGTCTTCCTGGGTAGCTTTGGCTGGAATCACTCAGAGCCCTGTCTGCCCTGCCACAGGGCCCATCTGTGGGTCACCTGTGAGTCTGTGCATGAGAGATCCTGCCCAGGCTGCGTTGCCTCAGCCACTAACACAGAGCAGCATGATCCCCTAGCCCAGCAATGTGTTTCTCCCACCAAGCAGTGCCTGGGGTAGCACTCAGGCTCAGCTGTGCCACACCAAACCCTGGGAAGCCACGGACCACACTGCAGGAGACATGGCCTCACCTGCCGCTGGCTCATCCCGCTTCTCACCGGCTTCACCCACCCCAACAGCCACCATGTCCTGCAAAAGGAAACAATCAGAGAGGGCTCAACCCCACACAGAACCCCCTGCACCCACAGCCCACCCATCCTTGCCAGGGGGCAGAGTGGTGGGATGGGCAGGGTTGTGTGTCCAGTGTCCTTGGGCTGCAGATGCTGTGGCTGTGCTTAGCACACAGGATCAGAGCTAATAGCTCAGAGAGGCCATTTTGGGCCTGGAGGGAAGGATCACCACAGTGACAGATGCTGTAGTGCCACTGCTCAGGACAGTAGCAGTGTGACTGCCTCCACTGTTCGAACAACCCCTGCACTCTCCTGTGCTGCCTCATTCCCTGATTTTCCTCTCCCCCAAGGCCATTTCTTTTGGAACATCCCTGACTCCTCTGCCAGGGCCGCAGTCTTGAAGCCAACCAAGACTGAGCCCCAGCATTCCTGGGCATCCCCAACCCTCAATACCCCTCAGCTCCCCACGAGGAAGATGCTGCCCAAGTCCACAGGTAAGACAGAGAAGTACAGCAGAAGTTGTGCTCCAGGGATCAGAGGCAATGCATACAAGATGGGGCACAGACAAGACAGACCAGCCATGCAAGCTCCCTACTGCCCCACAGCAGATCTGATGGAGCCAAGCCTGCACTGCAGGGCAGGCTGGGCAGCATCAGATGTGTATCTAACACTGTGAATCACACTCACCTCCTGTTTTGACAACCCCTCCAGCTTTTCTCCACTGCTCTCTTCTTTTTCCACGCTGCCCCTAGGTGAGAGAGTGAACAGTCCCTGGTAGTGGCAGCACAGTCCTGTGGCTATGCCAGTTCTCAGCAACAAGAAGAGAAGAATTGGTGCTCATGCCATCCCTCCACCTCATACTGGGGACCAGCTCCCTTCTGCCCTCCCCTCTACATTCAGAAGCACAGTCTGCTCCCTCCCTCCCTCCATCACACTGCCCCAGGAGTGAGCCAGGCTGCTGTGAAAGCTTGGCTCCATCCCCTGCCCACCTTTCGGCAGCATCCTGCGCCCCATCGCTGACGCCCTGCTCGGCAGAGAGCAGCTTCTCATCTGGCATGCCCACCTTCTCCAGGAAACACAGCGCTGGGTCCGCCCGCATGGCGTTGTACCGCTCATAACCTGCCACGCCGCCAGGACAGACAGACAGCACAGAGCAAGGCCTGAGCCTGGTGCACAAAACCCTCCTGCTTCTGGAATACAGCTCCCCACCTGGCTCCCACTCCCTCTGTGCTGCCATCAGAGCAATTCTCACCCCCAGAAGTTCAAAACACTCTCTCAAAAGTCGCTAATGGCTCTGCAGCCCTTGGGCAGCAGGCAAAGGGAAAGGTCAGCCCTCCCACCCCACCCAGCAGCACCAACAGCCGCCACGAAGGGTGCAGCTGGGCCAAACAGCCCCGTGTCTCCTGGAAACTGCACCAGGACTCCATGACCAAGGCCAAGAAAAGATGTGTGCCTTTCTCCTCACCCTCACACAGGAACGGCAACTGCTCCTGGCAAACCAGAGTCTACCACGAGATCTGGCATGGCCACCCTGGGCACCATGGGGTGCCTGGTCCCCACCCAAACATGCTGCTGGCACTTGGAGAGAGCTCTCCTGGCCCTGTGTGGCTGTGGAGCACAGCCACAGCTCTGGCCGTCACACTGACATGACATCCCCTCCAGTACCAGAGGTGCTCATTCCCTCACACATCAGCATCCGCCAGACAGCTGGGTACACACCGTGCTTGAAGACACCAATGAGCAGGGATTTATCAGCTTCGGCATTCCACCAGTCCACTGGGATCTCCACGTAGTCAATGTCTGGCAGCAGCACATCCAGCTCCCTGTGGCAGACATGGTATGAACACCCCTCTCCCAGCCTCACCAGACACTGAGGGGCACTGGGCACTGCTCAGAAGGGACATGGAGAGGCAGGAGCCACCCACCGCTTGCTGGCTTGGGGACAGCTAATGAACACTGGCCTGGGGCCCCACCATGACATGGGTACACATCTCCCTGGAGTCAAAGAGCTGGAGCCTTGGTTCCACCACAACCTGCTGCCCCCTGCTCCTCTTTCTCCAGGGCAGTGGGTGCCCTCAGCCTCTCTCCCCTCCCACCCAAGCAACACCAACGGACTGAAGATCCTGTCTGACCTCAACAGCATCTCTACGGGTACAACACTCCACACCTACCAAGCCCAAAAGAACCGTGTCTCCGAACATACACTAGTGCTGATGGAGCTGTGGGATGCGCTGGGGAAGGCAGCAGCCCCTACTTGGGGAAATTAAGCTTTTAAGCTCAGCATATCATGCTTCTCTGAGAAGCACTGAGAGCTGAGTCTTTGCAGAAAGGTCAGGAGCTCATTACAGAGCCTGTGGGTCCCATGGTTCCCAGTGTGGGGAGGGACTGCAGGCCACAGTGATGGGGCATGCTCTGCTCTGAGGCCTGGTCCTGAGACTGGGAGCAGTCTCTATGGACTCCCACTCTGGATAAGGGCCCATTTGTCAAGCAGCACACGGAACCATTTTCCTGCAGGGTGTCCCTCTAAGTCCCCACTGCCCCAGGCTGGTGCTACAGTCTCAGAGCTGCCTCAGCAGGGCTGCCAGGGCTGAAGTTTCTGCACAGGCAGGGTGGCTGCCTAAGGGTGAAGTTTTGCCTGAGGAAGACCTGGGATCTGATTCATCTGGAGCTGCAGAGAGCCCAGATGTGGCTAGGTCAGACAACTGTGGCAGTGCTCAAGCCCAAGAAGCCTCGCAGGGGTTCACTGTAAGGTCCTTACCTGGCAGGGGTCCCCTCAAAGGCTTTATCTGCAGCCTCCCCCAGCACTTCAGCCTTCAGGTAGTAGAGCATTCGCACCCGCAGCAGAACCCTGTCCCGGGCAGCAGAGAGGTCAGAAAGGCCAGCAAAACCTGCTTGACACTGTGTTTTCCCACGTGGAAGGGCCTACTTCTATAAAGCAGGATGGGCAGACTATGCAGTGTCATGCCACACTGCCTGGCCCTGTGACCTACTGGTCGGAGGGTCGCTGCTTAGGACATGGCTTCCATGAGCTGAAGGGGAATGAGGGCCAGCAGTGGCAGCATGGTGGTCCTTAGTGGGCTGTGAGCCCTTCACAGCTCCCTGCCACCCTCCCAACACTAAGGGCCCTCAGCACACTGCCTCCATGAGCCAATGTGGGCTCCCGCAAGGGGGAATGGTTTTAAACTAAAAGAGGAGAGATTTAGATTAGATGTTAGGAAGAAATACTTCACTCTGAGGGTGGTGAGGCCCTGGCACAGGTTGCCAGAGAAGCTGTGGCTGCCCCAACCCTGGAAGTGTTCAAGGACAGGCTGGACAGTGCTTGGAGCTTAGGACAATGGAAGATATCCCTGCCCTCAGCCAGGGTAATGCAATAAGATATTCCTTAAGGCTCCTTCCAACCCAAACCACTCCACGATTCTATGACTCACTTGTTGCAGTGTTGTTTGAGGTGCTTCTTGTAGCTGTCATCATGGAGCACCACCTCAGGGTTGCAGGTGGCGAGCCAGTCCGCGTTCTTTATCTCAGGAAGCAGCATCTGGTTCTTTGTCTTCTTCCCCTTCCTGCCTCTGGGCACCGGTGCTGACAAGCCTGTAACAGCAAGTGGCAGCCAGTGAGCAACACAGGCACCACGGGCACGGCCCAGCACTGCCACCAGGCACCTCTGGTGCTGGAGGCCAGGTGGGGCAGCAGAGCTGGGAGCTGCAGGAGCCCGCGCAGAGCTCCAAGTTGCAGCCTGGAGAGTCAAGGAGATGAAGTGCATGGGGCAAACATAGAGCATGGGTGAGTCCATCTCTGCGAAAAACTTGGGAATCACCACAGAAACTGAACTACAGTGCGTTCTCAGTGCAATGCTGAGGCAAAATGATAACATGGTGCCTTGATGTGTAAAAATATCACATAGAAGGGATGAAGCGTGGAAGGGACCTTGGTCCTGGGCATAGCCCTTGGAGACTTAGATACTACAGCTGCCTCTGGAGATCACTCTATGGGGACAGTTATTTGGGACAAGAGCTCAAACAAGAAACTCCCAAATGATCAAAGAGCAGCAGACCTGCTGATCTGATCTGTAAGGGCTGTTTCTTATACCATGCGTCTGGAGCAGGGCTGGGGGGAACTGGATTGCTGCAAGGGGGCTAAGGTACCAGTGGGAAAGGGAATGTGGTCCCATCTGCCTGACAAAGATAAAATGAGATCCAGTGGCTGGAGATGAAAATTAAACACATTTCAACCTTGAAATAAGGTAGGAGTTCACAGTAGAATGTGGAAACAACTCCTGGTGGGGTCACTGTTGTTTGAAATCTCCAGAGAGGGATAAGCTGCCTCCCTGGGCAGCTGCTCTTGAGGTACGAATTGCAAACATGAAGGGGAGAAGGGGTAAGGATGCCTGAGCAGTCCCATGCCATCTGTCTGGTTTTGTGATACCAATGAAGAAGAGAGAGCATCACCATGTCATCAACTCCTGCATAAAGTCTGCAGCTGCATGACAGGACAAGGGCTGTGGCCCAGCTGGCTGCTGAAGGCTTGCACTAAGCACCAGGTCTCCTGTTCCCACTTCTAAACTGGCCTGATGAACTCCGGGCAAATGCTGCCTCCTCAGTAGCTTGGCCTGTTCCAGGATGAAAGGCAGGATGGTGCTGGATCAGAGCAGAGCTCTGAGTTGGACTGTCTGGGTGCTGTGCTCGCCCCTTTTGATCACAATGGGATTGAGAAGAGCTGCAGGATGCCCTAGCAAATGCTGAAGGTTACTTTTCCTTTCTGCACATCAGGGATGGGGCATGACTTGCCCAGTCAGCTCTCTGCAGACATGAGTGGTACCTGAGGCTGCCTGGGGAGCCACAGCAGTTAGTGCTGAAGAATTTCCTAAGGAACAAACACTGCTCTGCAGTGCTCTGCTTCTGCTCTTCAGCTCCTCATGTCAGGCTGAGATGTCATTGCTCCTTCAGCCCAGACAACACGGAGGTTTTACGGTTTGGAAAAGCTGTTCTGAAGAGTTGATGGAAAAGCTCCTTGTTGCTTTGCTGGTCAATATTCAATGCTCTTGCACTAAAGCAATCCTGACCCTCCACTGAAACCATGGCTTGTTTGTTACTTGGCATTATCTAAATCAAGCCCACTCATACCAGCTGATTTGTTTCTGACTTTTGTTCTGCTCCCCACAGCAGAACTCTCAAGCCCACTCCCAGCTGCTCTCAGGGCAGGGCTGTGTGGCAAGAGCAGGAAGCAGCACAATCAAAGTGGCTGTCTTTGCAGGAGGTGACTGGAATAACTTATGGCAGCCATCAAAAGCCACATCCTTGGACCTCACACTACAAGAGCTAGTTGGAGCAAGAGCTAGTTTCCTTCTAAGCAGAAGGAAATTATGATGGGTTTTATGCACCAACTATGATGCACTTGGCACTCAGCAGCATCACCACTCCAGAACAGCCTTCCCCGTGCTCCACCATCTGGGAACAGAATTCCCAGATTTCAGCCCAGCTCCCTGATGTCAAAAGCAGTCTGGAGAGTTCTCACTACTCTCCTTGTGCCACAGATCACAAATGCAGAACAAGTAGCACATGGTTGCTGGGCTCTGATTCCCTGAGGGACAGTGTGGCCTCCCCCAGCCCCACTCACCTGTCCTGAGAGCTACAGGATGCAGGCACTGTGCTACAAGGTCAGCCAGAGCCCTCTGGAATGGCCCTCTGTGTCCCAGGCCACAAGCCCAGATCCAGGGAGCCAGCAGCCACTCTGCTCACAGATGAAGACAAAGGCCCCATGGCTGCCTCGTTCACAAGATGGGCTCTATGGCTGCCCCAGGCCCAGGGGAGCCTACAGAGAGCAGCAACTGTGCTGCAGGTGGGGAGACCAATCTTCAGCGTCCATGACTGGGGCAGAGCTAGAGCCAGAGAGAGAGCAGGGCTGGGAAGCCTCTGGGTGACTTGTCTGAAGCTGAGAATACACTGGGAACTTCTACACAACAGAATACAGACACCTCTAGCTAACAGATGCAATTACAGATCTGACATGGGACACAAGAAACTCAGACACACTGCCTCTGTGTAGAGAGACCACAGCAAGGCCCAGGACACAGGGACTGCTACACAGCATGAGAGAAGGCAGCATCATCTAGGGAGCACTATGCATTGCATAAGTCTCAGGAAAAACCAACACTGCACCTTCCACCCATCAGGGCAGGTGCTGCAAACCAGTAGGTCTGGGACAAGTATCATGACGAGGGGAAACAAAAATCACAGAATCACAGAATATTCTGAGTTGGAAGGGACCCACAAGGATCATTGAGTCCAATTCTTAAGTAAATGGGGATCAAACCCACAACCTTGGTGTGAGATGGATGCTCAGCTGCACCCCCAGCTTTCCCTGGTGCAGCTGCCTGTGCAGCCCAGAGGCTGCAGGGTCCTGTACCACATCTATGCTGCACCCTTTGAGGCCCTGAGGATCAGTCTGAGGTGTGTCCATGCCCTGAGTGGAATCAGCACCCTCATCCCTATCATGTCCAACATGTTCATACGGCCACTAGCGCTCACAAGCTCACTGCCCAGCATCTCCCTGTGCAGGGGAACCACAACGGTATTCACGGGCCAAAGAAGACTTAGCAGCACCTCTGCTCCTACCACAAGGCTTGCTTTGCATAGAAAACAGCCTCTCTCACTCAGACACCCCCTGCTGCTGGCTCTCAGGGTCAGTGTGGAGGTCAGCTCCATGGAAGCCCCTTTCTCTGTGCAGAGAGAATTGCAGTGCTGGAGCACAAACACTTGCAGACTGTTTCCATCAGCTCTGCTTTGAATTCTGCAGCCTCAGTCCTGCAGGCTGGCCCAGGGCAATGGGTACAGATGCAATGGCAGAGAGAACACGCAATACCTGAGTGATTCTGCAGAGCCTGATTCTGGCCGTCCTTTGTCGGCGTGATGAGATCCCAAATAAAACTCTTAATCTTCTCATCCCCCTTGTAATGTTTGACACAATACACCAGCAAGGCTCGACAAATCATCTCCATGTCCTTCTCATTCAGGTGCCACTTGAACCGCCCATGGGTCAGGATATCTTTCCAGCGTCCCCAGCTGAAACAGCAGGAACACAGAATAAACACTCCTGGGCAATTAAGAGACCTTGCTGGCACCTCTCTCCAGGAACTCCTGTGGGGGCACAGCCCTGCCAGATCCCCTAGATAGGGATGTTTTGCCCACATATTACAGGAGCAGAGAGGGAGAGAGGTTTGCAGGACTGAACAGGGCAGAAGCAGGAGTAGACTCTGGAAGTGCCAACTGCCAGCTCATGCTTTGGCCTCCTAACTCTTCCATCCCAAACATTTGCTTAGAGCCCAGGTCCCACCAGGGAGGTCACTGCTGGAAGGAGGCAACACAGCAAGTAGGACAGACAGGAAGCAGCTGGTGCAGCCAGTGGCCCACATGGGCTGTGGCTTTCACAGAGGTGAGACTCACCCAAATATGAGCAGATTCTTCTCCACACGGAAGCACTCAGCCCGCAGGTACCGCCGTGTCTTCTCGTTAAAGCGCCGTGAGCGTGTGGGTCGCTCATCCGAGTCACTGTCCAGCTCAGAGAACTCCATCAGCTCATCCTCTTCGAAGGAGTTGTAGTGTTTGGTTTGCTTCCGCACCCGGGGTCTGTCAATGACCAGGCTCTCCTGTGATGGACAGAGCAGAAAGCATTCTCAGGTACAGGCCGAAACCCTTGTATGTGCTTTTCTGGCCCCTGTCACCCCAGCTCTGCTCAGCCTCTGGCTCCTGGCTTCCCACTAGGATACCTGCTTCAAGTTACCTGTGCACAGTTCTGCCTGCACAAGTGACAACTCCTGGCCAGCACAAAATTCAACCTGACTGACACCAGGCTGAAAATCAGCCCCTCTGTGTCCAAACTGCTGATTTCCAGCAGCTGACTCAGCTCTGAGTCATTTCTGGCCCTCTGCAATGCCTGTGACAAGTGCTGTGCTGAAGGCAGTGTTATCTCCGTGTCAGGGGGGCAGGTGGGCTGGAACAGGAAAGGCAACTTCCAAGAAAGTGAAGGAGGGAGCAATATGAAATTAAATAGAATGTACCTGCCCCCTCTCCTTACCCCACCCTGCTGGACGAATTAATGCCATGTAAATCTGCCTGGATTTCAGGCACATAGGACGTACACATACACACACACTCCCACTGCTCCAGCTTGAGCAGTGAGCTCTGCAGAGCTGCTGGGCCTCCGTCCTGCTGCTGTCTAAAACTATCTCTTACAGCACTGCTGCCTTAGCTGAAATTATGGCAGCCGCAGGGCTGCACTGGAGCCAGTGGCAGCACCTGGCACCTGATGGAGGAACTGGGAAGAGTGACCTGAGCTGCAGCCAAGCCCATCACCTCAGCAGGGCCAGCAGAGCACTGGGACCCCATCTGTCCCCTCCTGCCTCCTGACAGGCAGAGGCACCAGTCTGCCCTCATGAGAGGCAGCTCCAATCTCTGCTCTCTGTGACCAGGGATAAGACCCACAGGAATGACGGGAGCTGCATCAGGAGAAGGTTCTTTCCCCAGAGGGTGGGTGGGTACTGAACAGGCTCCCCAGGGAATGGGCACAGCCTCAAGGCTGCCAGAGCTCAAGGAACATTTGGACAATGCTCTCAAGCAGAGGGTGGGATTGTTGGGAGTAGCTGGGAGTACAGACTGAGTACTCTGAAAGATCAGGGAGACACAGACCACCATGTGGCTAAATAAATCAGGGCTTTAGCCAGCATTCATGGATCAGTCTTCCCTTGCAGTAATTCTTGATGCCCAACACAAACCTTTTCAGGAGCCCAGAGGAAGCATTCAGCTCCCACCTGGACACCAGGCCACACGGTGTCAGACAGTGGTAGGGCATGTGGGCCACAAACTGCATCCTACCTTTTCATTCTTGGCATCTGTATCGAGCTCTGCTATCTTGGCCCACTTCTGCCAGAAGTTGGGGTCATCTAAGGAAATGTCAGTTCGGTTTCCTGATGCTACAAAGCTGGCCTAGGAGAGAAAGAAGAGTGAACAAGGTGCAACCCACCATCCAGGTGTGCTTTCTCCCATCCAGAGATCCCCCACACGCCTGTCTGAGGGCATGGTCTTGCTGCTGTGGGATGTTACACCCTAAGCTGATATGTACCAGAGGGTTCTTTGTTTGCCTAAAGGAGCTGAACCCCTCTGTTCTGCAGTCATGCCTGATCTGCTGTAAATGGAGCCTGGATTGTGCAAGATGAGGAGGGACAGATGGCCCTTAGTGGCCCCAGCAGGCACCAGCCAGAGCATAGCCCAGAGCTGCCTCCTCAGGGTCTATCTGGGGGTTTTGTCAGGTCCCACAACACTCAGCTTCCATGGCACAGCAGCACCTGGCTTTGGGCACCGTGCAACCTAGCAGCTGGGTCCTGCCACCATCCTGGGGTCCCTATGCAGAGCCAGACCTCATGACTGAACCCTGCTAGGCAGCCTTCCATCACCTGCCATGTTGGTGGCCCCTCCTCACTGCTCTGCTGACCACCAGAGAGACAGGAGACCACACCAGCTGCAGTGCCCCAGCAAGGTCTCACTCCTAGGCACAGTGGGGCAGTAGAGGCTGGCCTCCATGCGGATATCTCCACACACAGGTAGGAGGTTGGCCAATCATTACTGCCCTGCATGTTCCCCTTCCTCCACCCCCAAGGGAAATCCCCCTTCCCTCCCAGTGGAGCACAGCACACCTTTGCAAATGTGGAGCCCTTCCCTTCAGACTGGATCGTGATGGTCTGGGTCCTGCGCTGGAGGATCTGATCAATGTCTTCCTCACAGAATTTCGACCCCTCATCCTCCTCATCCATGAGTGCGCCATAGGCACCCTTCCTCAGTAGGTCCTCCACCTCCATCTTGGAGAGCTGCTGAACCTGCCCAAAGCACAGAGGCATCACCAACCTGGCCAGGAGCCATGACCACTGCACTACAGGAAAAGGCTCCTCCCTCTACTCCAGGAGAAAGGGTCCCAAGTCAACCCAGATCTGCTGCTGTTAAAGTAAAGAGGTCTCTTCCTGAGGGACTGTCAGGAATTTCAGTCCATGCCATCCCAGACATAGCATCACATATCCCCTATCCTCACGGCAGTGCGGGAACAGCCTGTCAGGCCAAAGAGCGGCAGTGCAAGTGTGTGGGACTGGGCTCTCCTTCCCCAAAGCCTGCCCAGTCCCTGCTCTGACCTGGCAGTGACTTGCAGGAGCAGGAGGAGAGATCTCCTGCAGATGCTCCCACCTGGCCCCACTCCAGCAGCCAACCTACCCCATTGGTGCTGCCCTTGCGATTGATGTCCTGCAGCACAGCTTTATCCAGGCCCAGCTTCAGGCTGGCCTTGTCGAACATCTCCCGCTCATAGGAGTTTCTGGTGATGAGGCGATAGACCTTCACGGCCTTGCTTTGCCCGATCCGGTGGCAGCGAGCTTGAGCCTGTCAGTGCAGGGGGCACGGTGTCAGTGCAGGGAGCCCAGCTGGATGAGGACTGTATAGCTTGTGGCACCTTGCATCAGTATCTACACTTACCCACTTGACCCACAGTCATCTCCCACCCACCACAGCACCCGGACTCCCTGCTGCCGGCTGAACTGGCAGGGCTCTGGCACAGCCTGCACAGCTGTGGAGCAGGAATGGGAGACCCCAGCACCCTCAGGCAAGGACAGAGGGCTCAGGCTGGAGCCTTGCCTCTGCAGATGTGACACACAACACTGTACCCACTCCAAAACCAGGTATGGACACAGTGTTGCCAGCTCTGTGGCCTGTCTGTGCTTTCAAAACCACACTGTGATCCCCCGTGTCCTGCTCCCTCTGCCCACATTCCTGCCAGCTATCCTGGCACGGCGCTTCGTGCCCAGTACAGCTGGTGCTGTTGCCCTGTTCTCCCTGCCTCCTATCACAAGTGATAGGAGCCGTGCCTCAGGATCTCCTGACAGCCTGGCCCTGCCCAGCCCATTACCTGCAGGTCATTCTGTGGGTTCCAGTCAGAATCAAAGATGATGCAGGTGTCAGCAGCAGTCAGGTTGATGCCCAGCCCGCCTGCCCGTGTGCACAGGAGAAAGACAAAGCGATCCGAGTCGGGCTTGCAGAAGCGGTCGATGGCAGCCTGGCGCAGGTTGCCACGCACCCGCCCGTCGATGCGTTCATAGGTGTACCTGCTCAAGAGGGGGAGAGGGAAGAGTAGAATCACAGCGGGGCCTGAAGCAACTGTGGCTTTCAAATCCCTTTCTGCTTCTTCTCCAGGCTGTGTGGGCACACCAGCCAGGACTTACTGGCAGGACCTGTGCCCAAGTGGAGGCCTGGGCCCCATTAGCCTGTGTGCACTGTAGTTGTTCCCCGAAGTTGTGCCTCTTTATGATGACAAAATCATCACAACCCCATGCATGGTGCATGGATATGGGGCTCATGGGAACCAGCACAAAGGGAAGGATCTACTTCCACTTGGTCACTCTGAGACCTAGCTCTAGATTACACAAAATGAAAGGTCTGAGCTATGTAGCTCTGGGGTCTCCACACCCACCAGCAGTAGATGGTAACTTGGATCCATCGGTATGTGGGCATGGAATGGCCAAATCCCCAGCCTGTGTTGTGGCCACTCCATGTGCAGAGCATGGAGGTACTGTGGAGGAGCCGTGGTGAATGCTGGAGCCTGTACTAACCGTCTCTGGATGAGATAGTCTTCCAGGATGTCAAGGCAGCGCACCATCTGGGAGAAGATGAGCACCTTGTGCCCACCAGCGATCAGCTTGGGAAGCAGCTTATCAATGAGAACCAGTTTCCCAGCTGCCTGGATCATCGCCTGCAGCTGGAAGTCTGGTGCCTCTGGGCAGTGCGTTTTACGGAAGTCTTCCAGGATCTTCTCCTCTGCCCCTGCCAGGTGAAAAGGGATGTGAGCTCTTGGTAAGGCTGGCAGTGCAGCTGCCCAGGGCGGCAGCAGCAAGGGACTGCATGAGCAACAGAACCCATGCAGTCAAGGGCAGGGAGTCTGGCTAGAGATCTCCTGCAGACCCTCCATTCCTGGGACTAAACTTCTTCAGGGCTCACATCAGCTCTTGGCAGAACAACTCAATAGGTTGGAATGTTGGCCCCCAAACACAGTGAGCCTCATGAGACCCTGAGCTGCCCATCAGCAAGTAGCCCTTTGAGGGAGCTGGGCTGCCTGGGAGGGCAACAGGGCAGAGCATTGCCACACCACCAGCAGACGGCACAAGGCCTGAGCTGGCTCCCCAGCTGGGCAAGTTGTGTTGGGAGAGAACAGTAAACGTTGCAGTGATACCTGTGTCCCCCCCTCACAGAACTCCTGTGCACAGCCCTCACCATTGATGAGGTACGGGTGATTGCAGCACTTGCGCAGCTCCATCATGGTATTGATGAGGTTGGGCATATTGTGCTGGTTGGCACCCTTGGAGAGGAAGGAGAAATTCTTCTCCAGGATGGCCCGGTAGTATTTCTTCTGGATATTGGTCAACTCCACCTCAATGATCGTCTCCTGCTTGGGTGCCAGATTCTTCTCTACATCATCCTTCAGCCGTCGCAGCATCATGGGCTTCAGGATAGACTGCAGCTTCTTCACCTGCAGAGCAAGTTGAGACACTCACTGCCCTCCCTGCATGGCAAGCACATGGGCCCAGCAGAGGGCTCTGCAAGACTGGAGCCTCCCCGTGCTGCAAACCCACTACAGGTGACTCTGGAGCAGCTGTGCAGCAGCCAGCCAGGAAAACTTCAGGGGCTGGAGTCCTTGGGGCAGGCATGACCAGTCCCAGGCTATGAACTCCACATGCCTCTGCTGCCAGCAGCCTTAGGTGTCTGATGCAGGAGGAGAGCTGAGAGTTTGGATGGTAGCCGAGATGGTGGTGGCTTTATGCGCCTGTGCCTGCTCCCAGAGAATGACAACTTTTGTGCAATTTCCACATTCAAAAGGCAGTGGGACAACCCAGGCAACTAAGCAGTTTCCCATGACCCACACTCAAGGAGAGCTTTGGAGGAAGGCTCTCCAGGGGAACCTGACAAGGCTGACTGACACATGGACTTACTGACCTCCCCATTCCCCCTGCACTCTTGTTGGTCTCAGGGACAGACCAGGTGGGAGAAGCAGCTGAGGTGTTCTACCCAGGCATGCAAGGGCAGCACAGAGTCACTTGGGAGCAGACCACTGCAGGGGTGGGTCTCCTCTCCCCAGAGCAGCGTCAGGGGCTCTGTCACAACTTTGCTTCTCCTGGTATGAGGAGTCCTATCTGCTTCCATGAAGCACATGTCTGAAAGCATGCCTGGTTTGGTCACCAGTTGTCCCAGTGGCCTGTGCTAAGTCACCGGTATCATTCTTCCAGGTACCTGCTCCTCTGTCTTCAGGTCTCCAAACTCTTCCAGGAAGGCTGTCTCTGAGGGGAACTGCTGTGGCTCCAGAAAATTTAGGAGGCTGAAGAGCTCCTCTACCGAGTTCTGCAGGGGGGTCCCTGTCAGCAGCACCTTGTGCTCCTGGGAACACACAGGAAAGATGTTGAGGGCTCAACCCTATTAGCTGGGGTTGAAGGTGTCCCAAGAGCACAATGCTTCTTGTCTTCCAGCCTAAGAAGCACTCTAGGAGCACACACACACCCTGAGAGGCTTCCCTGGCCATGGTGACAGCCCTGACCAAGCCACTGCCAGACAACACTGTCTTGTGGCTCCCAGGATGCTCCTGTGCACATGTTCCAGTCCAGCTCTGTGCAACAACAGCCAAACCCAAGATCTCATACTGCTCCCAGGCTTCAGCCCTTCTCTGGCACAAGATGTTCAGGTGGGGCTGTGCTGGCACTGGACACGGATGCTGTCAGAACCCAAGTTTCTGTGCAGCTAAGAGCAGGATGTCTGTCTTCAGGGCTCAGACACAGAAAGAGCCTGGAACATGGCCCAGATCCATGGGACACCTAGGGGCAGAAGTGGCCTGCTGCTAGGGCCAGTCTCAGCAAGGTGCTCCAAAATCAGCAGGGGCAGGCAGTACTGTGCACTGGGAACAAGGGGGAGCTTTCCTTAGAGGTTCACCATGTAGGTACATGTGCAGACGGGGTCCAAACAACCCCCAAGACCTGGGGGGTGTGAGGACCAGATGATCCATCAAGGATAATGCTCTCCCTCTCATGCCTGAGAACGTGGGCTCGGGCTTCAGGCACCACCATGTGGTGATCCTGGGTGCACCAGCTCCTCTGTCCCAGCACTGCCAGAGCCTTGGGCTCACTACTCAGGCTAATCCTCCTGCCCAGACTAGTGCAGGAAATGCCCTCAGGAGTGGCCAGCTAGGAAAGAAGGGCGATTGTAAGGTGGGAGACTCCCACAGGACTTGTACAAAAGAAGGTGATGGTTTGGAAGGGGGACTAATAGCAACCATGCTTTGACCTAAGCTCACATCCCAGCAGGGCTCTGCACAAGACACAATGTGTGGGGAAACAGGAGGGTCTTTTGGAACTTGCGGGAGTCACAAGATTAATTATTTTCAGAGGCCTGGCCCAGCTACAGGTGAGTGTGATGGAAGCTGAGTACAGCTGGAAGATCCAAAAGGCCTGTTGGCCCTTGGTCCAGCTAACAGCACCACTGCTTTTCCCAGGACTGGAAAAGAGCTGGACATCCAAATAGTTTCTCACAGCAGCTCTTTGTTAACCCACCCCTGGCATGGACTGGTCCCACGTTTGCACAGCAGTAAGAAACCAGCTCAAACACCACAGACCTGCCCAGCATAGGGCACAAGGCACACCATGGCCAGGGTGCTGTTCAGGGCTGGTCAGTAACTGTCCTCATGTGCTGCAGTAGCTTACACTGTGCTGCAAGGCTGGGCAGGGTGCTGGCAGGTGGGAAGGCACAGGGGGAGTTAATATTCCACTCTGGCAAAAAGAAGTTTGTGAGGGCTGCAGGGAACCAGTGCCCCATCCATAAAGAGGCCTCCTGGATGGTTTTCCTCCTGCCTGGCACAGGGCCTGAGCTGCTGATAGCGGCATCTGACTACTCAACATGGCAATCTCCAGCCCACTCCGCTGCCAGGTAAACCTGGGCAGGACATGCTCACCAGGGCCATGAGCTTCAGCCCCTCCAGGAGTTTGCAGTTCCTGTTCTTCAGGCGATGTGCCTCGTCAATGACCACACAGCGCCACTGGATCTTCTTCAGCTCTGGGCAGTCAGCAAGGATCATCTCAAAGGTGGTGATAACCACCTGGAACTTGAAGATCCCAGGGAGAGGGTTACCCTAGGGAAACAGAAACCAGACTTTGAGTCCTACAGGGTTGGCAGCACACTGTCAGACCTCCTGTCTGAGAGTATCAGTGTGAGCATCTGACTCTGACCTGGAATTTCCCCAGATCTCTCTCAAGCATTGGGCAGGTTTCTGCAAGCCTCTTTGATGGCCACAGGCTGTGTACCTCCAAACAGACACTGCCCCAGGGTAGGCACAGAGCCCTGGACAAGAACCAGGGCTATGCTGCACCCTCCCCACTCTGCATGAGTTGTGCCTGTTTACTCATACACAGTGCAACTTGAGCCCATGCCAGCAAACGGGGCTATAAAGATCACATTTCCCTCTCCTAATGAACAAGCTCCACAGGCAGCTCAGTGCTTCCCAAGTAAAGGAAGCCAGGGCTGGGGACGCATCCTGGGAGGGCTGTTTGCATCAGTCACCTGTGTGTCCCTGTACACCATCTCGTACTGCTGGATCATCTGCCGGCTGATCTGGCTGCCGTGGTACACGATGGCGTTCATCTCCGTCCAGGTGCGGAACTCCCTCTCCCAGTTTGTGATGGTGGAGAGAGGTGCGATGATGAGGAAGGGGCCATGGATGCCCATCAGGAATATCTCTGAGAGGAAAGTGATTGACTGGATTGTCTTCCCCAACCCCATCTCGTCAGCCAGGATGCAGTTCTTCCTGCAGAGATGGACAGGCTCAGGTCAATGTGGCCCTTGGGGGCAGAAAACACTCTGTCACCAACGCCTTGATGGGATGTCAGGGCACACTACCACCGCCCAACTCTCTGACCCTGCAGCATGGAGCATTGGGAACTTTGGTATAGTGGCCCAAATCTGGATGGGTAAGATAGCCAACTTCTTATAAAATCAAGGATTCAAAATCAGCATGAAAGATGCTGTTTTTCAGGTACACATGAGCCAGGGAAAGATGCATCTGATGGCTGCTGCAGCTGAGAACATGCATATTCCATCCTGCCTGCCACACAATGTGTCACCAACAGCCTGGTCAATACCAAAAAAACAGGTGTAAGAACCATAGCTAAGCCCTATTATCTCCAAGATTCATCAGCGTTTACCAGGGAGAAACATTCCTAAAGACTCAGTTGCAAAGCTAGAGCAAATCCACTGTTTCTGGCAGCTGCCTGCCAGCTCCAGCACTTGAAGGATTCAGTGGCTGCTCTGTCAGGCCCCTCTTTGTCCGCTCTGCTCCCCATCTTCACTGTTCCCATGACAGCAGACACAAGGACTGCTCATGGCAGCACTGGGCTCCAGCCCCTCCTCACCTGTTATACCAGTTAAACAGCAGCCAGTTCATTCCCTCCAGCTGATACTCCCGCAGCTGGTTGCTGTTCTTATACTCCCGGGACTTCTCCAGCTTCTGCCAGGAATCGGATGCTGGGCGCTCCTAGGAGGGGATAGCAGGAGCAAGGTCCATGGGAGTTGCTGATGCCCAGTGAGGCCAGATCCTGCTGCTAGGGCTGCACATCAAGGACAACACTTCAAAGCAGTCACTGTCAGCTGAGTCACAGCAAGGGCTTGGCCTCTGGAACCCACCCTCAGACCTCCAGAGGGGAGGATACAGGGCTTGCACTGCAGCACCAGGGACAAGGCCAACACTGCTGGACTGTGCCAAGACACAGCCAGTCCCTGCACCAAGCGCAGTGAGCTGCCAGCCCAGGTACGTTACCTCAGGGTACGTTACCATGTGCTTGATTTCTGGAGGGATTTGGAGGGCTTCAAACTCTTTAATCTTCCCTGGATCAACATCCTCCTCCAGCTCCCAGGTGCTCTCCTCATAGGGCAGTGAGCACCACTTCACCAAGTAATGAGTCACCTCCTGCAGCACAGAGAGAGACAGGCTCAGAGACAGGGAGGGTCAGCAGCCCTCCATCCACCCTGTGCCAAGGGTCCTCAAGGACAGGGAAAGCTGTGCAATGAAAGGCTGGGAAGGCTCAGGGTGCTCAGAGATGATCCTCAATGTACACCATGGGGCCAGGCCTTCTCTCCATGGGGTAAGTAAGAGATGCAGCCTCTTACCTCCCCAGTGTCAGGGTCCTTTGTGTGAGCTACCTCCAGAATTCGATCGACCTCCACATAGTCCGGGTTGAACAAATCCTCATCAGGCTGTGATGGCAAGCAGTAAAGCAGGAGGTAAGTTCAAGGTAATTCCAGGGTTAAACAGATGGGCACAAGTAAACAGCTGTGGGGCATCTGTCCCCAGGATGCTGCTAGCTGTGCTCAACACACCAAGTGCCCTGGACACAGGTACAGACATCTGTCTCTGGGCAGGGAGGATCCAGGAGCCTGGCAGAAGGCAAAGCTCTTTCTTTGGGCTAGTCACATGCTCTGTGCTGCCCTTGTTGGGAGGCAGGAATGTCCTCTCCAGCCTCCAGGCCCCAAGGTACAAGTCCTAAGCTGTCTGCTCCAGCTGATGTGCAGCATCCAGAGCTGTGACAGCCATAGTGCATAGCGCCCAATGAACCCCATGGCTGCAAGGTGAGACACCTTGGTCTCTGTGCCTCCCTCTGCTCCACCTAGCATAGTCCTTGGAGAGACATGGCCTAGGGCTTGGGAAGCAGAAATATCAGGCTTCTATGCTCGCAACTCCCCAGGCCCCAGTTAGTTACAGGAAAAGAGCATGTGCTACTTGCTGAACTGTCAGTGGTACAGAATGTTCCAACACATGCTTTTTTTGTGTGTCCTGAAGAAGACCCCATAGAGACTCGTGAGTGAGAAATTTGACACACACCCCCAGCTTTCCAGCTACAATGGAGAAATTTTCATAGCCTACTGGCCTGATTTACACTTGTAAGGGGCAGTTTGAGGAGATCTAACAACTATCTCTGGAGCAGCAAGATAAACTACAGAACACCTTTCATACTAGGCAAGATTAATCCACTTATAGAACAGAGCAGGCAGGAGCTGCCCTAAGCCCAGATATTTATAGCTCCCTCTCTCCCACAGCATCTCTGCTTCACCACAGAAGCACCTCCAGTCCTATATGCTGCCCTCCCTCCCACCAAGCAACTCTTCCAGGGCTGGCAGTGCCCGGCAAGTGACACTTGCCACCCTGCTCATAATTCTGCCAGTGACATTACAGGTGTCCAGGGCACAGTCATGGACCCTCAGCTCCAGCACCGGTGCCTTTGGCCCTGGAGATGGACTGGTCTACGCATCAAGGTGTCAGGGGCAGCTCCTGGCCTGCTCCTGCACAACACTGGGGTCAGGCACCACTGCTAACTGTGCTCCACTCTTACCTCTGTAAAAATATGTTTCATTTGAGCCTGCTTGTTCCTGAAGCGCTTTATCTTCTGCGAGATCCTGGGGTCTTTCTCCAGCTCCTCCAGTGTTGCCCATTTACAGTGGAGGTAAGAGCTGCAGGGGGAAGAAAAATCAACAACATGTGACCAAGACGCCTTTGGTCCCAAAACCATCCACCACACAGAGCAGGGTGGATCTCCCAGTGATTCAGAGAATGCCCAGCCCATGCCTATGCCTATGCCACCCCAAACTGGAGAAAGCCATGCCCCCAGGACCAGGCCAAGACCAAGCACTGAAGCTGCGGTAGCTTCCCTGTTTCCCACCTCCACAGCCAGCTGAGGAGGACAAGGGCACGAAAACAGGGATGCTGGGGCCGCAGCTAGGGATGGGATGGAGGTAGGAGCACACAGTCCTTGCTCCTGCATGCACAAGGCCCATAGAAAAAAGCACCACAACACTGCACGTACAAGTTCCTGTACTTGACGTAGAACTCCTCTGTCTCAAATGCCAGGCCTCCAGGATGAGCCTGAAACCAAGGGAAGGAGAGTAAGTGACAGTCAGAGGCTGTGCAGAAGCTGGGGGGGGGGCATGCTCAGCCATTCCCTGCCTGGCCACAGGCTCCAGGGACTGAGCCCCAGGGATGGTGAGGACAGCCAGGCACTCGTGCCTCTGCTCCGGAGACACAGAAGCCCTGGGGAACATGATACGAGACCACCCTTGAGCATGGGGGACTCCAACACCTTCTGGACATCAGCCCAGGCCCGACTCCTCTCCAGAGGCTTTCTGGTGCCCAGGACAGGAGACGTACCACATTGATCCACAGCTCAGAAAGGTGTCAGTCTGGGCATATCCCAGCATCCCACCACAGGAGCAAGAGCACCAACTGCTGCTACATCTCATGTCCCTGCTGCACAGGGCAGCCAGGTCCCCATCCCTCCTCTGCTGAGGAACTTCCAGCCCCACTGGCATCTTTGCCACTCACCTCCTTCTGCACCATCCTGGAGGCAAGGATCTTCTCAATGATATTGGCATCATCCTCGGGAGGCTCCTGGAGACAGGAGAAGACAGCTCTTTTTTTCTGGCTTATCACATGTCCCAGGCACCCTCCCAGCACAGAACAGCTGCTTGCTCTTCACCCAGTCCCCTAGCCAGGCAGAGAGAGTTGGCATTGGGAGCTGGGAGAGCTGTGCTTGGGGAGTCCTTGCAGGGTGCAACGGTGTAGGTGCTGCCACCTACACTCACCCTCTGCCTGTCCTCTTCAGGTCAGCCAGGCCACAGCACTGTTGGATTTGCTGTGTGGGTCCTTCCAGCTATACCAGGGCAGCCAGAGAGGGTGGAAAGTCTCCCAGAAAAGAGGTGGGAACTTGGGTACCTTTGCTCATGGACTCAAGGAAGGAAATACGCCAAAATGTGCACATCCCTGCTCCAAGGTACTCTTCATGCCACATTCTGGTCATGCCTTGGCAGTTATACCCTACAGTGCTGTATAGCCTCAAGGACCTCAGGAGAGCAGGCAGCATATCTGTCAGGCCCTGCCACATGCCACCCACACACTGTCATCTGCCCATGGCCACAGGACATGGGCAACAGCACCTCACCCCACCACTCTCCATGCAGCTCCTCCTGGCAGGCTTGAAGTGCTGCCTCCTTCCCTCTGCAGGCAGAGTCCCCAGAGACTCACCCATAGATCCCTCTGCTGGCCCCCAGGGGCTCCCAGCACAGCCCCTCTCGCTGAGCACAGGCTTTGCTGCAAGTGACCCTAATGCTGTCCTACTATCAGCTCTGCGGATGTGGAAGCTCTCCTGGCTGTGCCAGGACCAGCCCCACCAAATGCCAAGGGATGAGAGAGCCCGGCTTGTGCCTGTCTATGCTACAGAGAAGACACACAGAGGAAGATTTAGGGGAGATGACAGACGCCAAAAACATGAAGCCTGCTTGAGCATTGAAATGTCAGTTCTGCTTTGGCTGGAAGATAGTACAGCAGAAAGAGGAGCAAAGTGCAGAGCAGAGCAGAAGGACTCTGTTCATTCCCTTCCAACGAATGTAGAGTATAGATCAAGGCAAAGCAGCTCTGAGGTGTCACTTTGCAGACTAGAAAGTCTCAAAGAAAGGCATGGGGCAGCCTGGGGAAGGACAGACAGACAGGCCATCCCACACCACTCATCTGAAAGTGCCTGGGAAAGCCAAGACCATGCTCAGGGCCACAGCAACCCTTTCATCCCCAGCCCAGAAGTGACTGCTGCCTTGGCACGGTCCTTGAGTGCAGGGCAGGATGTTGGACCCAGCACCACATTCAATGAACAGGGAACAGTAGGTCTGCCTGGGCCCCTTGGCTGCTATTTGAGGCCCAGAGCAAGCGTTCTGCCCTATCTGGGGAACCCCGCCCTACACTGGGATAAGATAGCTGAAGGGAGCACGCAGTAGTGTTCCTGCCACAGTTACTCTGCAGTGCCTGTTCCCCCATGCCCAGGCATCCACCCTGGCACTGCTGGGTTCTGCTTGACCTTCCCACGGAGGGTTTATGTGAACATGACCATCACAGCAGTCCAGTGCCCTGATGCTGGAAGCTCCCATGCTGATACACAGCCCTTACACAGGCTTCCACTGGTCTGTGGCTCATTGCTGGCTGCCTGAAGGCTGCTGGAGGAGCCCTGCACCACCCAAAGAGCTGTTTAGGACCATGTCCAGGATGCAGGGGGAAAGCTGCAAGTCCAGGCCATGGAGAGAACAGCCCTGAGGTCGCAGCACTCACATCCTGCCCTGCCTGTCAGTTCTGATCCTGGGAGCAGCCATGGGCAGGCCTCAGAACAACCACCTAGCCTTGCTGCTTTGGACATCAGCCTTAATGACCTATCTGGTGCAGGATAAACTGAGGTCGAAGTTTAGGACTGAAAGGAGAACAGGCTGGGAGCATGGACACATGCCAAAGGCAGCTCATGCCTGCTGCTTTGAAAGTCTCACTTGGAGAGATGACTGCCAGGAGCCTAGCTGGGACACAGCCTCCAGCAGAGCTGAAGCAGCACTGGCAGGATGTCCTGTGAGTGTGTGGCAGCCCCAGGCCAGGCATGGGTCATCAGGTCGGGGCTTATTAACAGAGTTAACACCCACCAAAATCTTGCGAGAAGGGGAGAGGGTAACAGAAACACCGTGAAAACAACTAGTGACCGTAATTGATATCTGGCAACTTTGTTAGTGACCAGAGAGATAGAATGAGATGCAGGATCCAACATGTAGTCACAGATAGGCAGGAAGGGAACAGCCAGCACCCACCAGGAGCCAGCACCGAACCAGTGGGCAGAGGCAGACAGACAGCAAGGCTCAAACCGCAGTGGCACTGGGTGGTCCCTGCCATGCTTCCCAGCAGATCAGCTCGGCTGCCAAGGGTCAGGCTGGCATCACTACGCTCTAAGGCACTGATGGAGAGCAGCAATGCGGGCAGAAAATTATGACCTGGCACCGACAAAGCCCTCAGCTGGCAGGGACAAAATAATAGAGTCATCATGGTCCAGAGCTACAGAAACCAAAGGCAAAAGTGGGCATAGGCAGTGGGTAGGACATGTCCAGCTATGTGACACATTCCAGAGGCCTTAGTCTCCAAGCAGGAGGGGGACAGTTGGACCAGCACACCTCTCGTCCATCTCACAGTTCCTGAAAAGCCAGCCTGAGCCCTCTCAGACAGGTACTCTCTCACCCCCATCCTTAAGCTGGGACCCACTACTTCCTCAGACCTCAGCACTGACATTTGGGGATACCCTGCATGAGGCAGATCCCCCACAACCCCCAGTCCCACACCCAGCACTACCTCTGCCTGCCATGCCAGAGTAGAGGCAGAGAGCGCAGAGGTTCGTCCAGCTCCCAGCACAGCAATTGTCTCTCCATCATCATCCACAACCTTGAAATCCAGGTCCTCGTTGTACTTCCTCCTCTTCACCTGCCGTCCTGAGCGTCGTTTCTGTTTACAGGATGAGAAAAGGCAGTGCCTGGAGGCACGGGCAGACCAAGTACCTCCTCCTTGCTCTAACGACAGAGAGAAAGCCCCAGGGCTGCCAGAATTCCTCCCAGGCCCTCTACTGCCCCAGCAGGTGGTTAGGAAGAACAGGCACACCTTGAGGTGCTGAGATCTCCATCATGACCCACAGAGCCCCATCAGTCCCTAAGAGGTGAGGCAGAGGAGCCCTGCAGAGAAGCAGGGCATGCAGCACCCCAGGCTGCAGGGCCAATGTGTCCCCCTGTGCTGTGCCAGGAAAGGGAGCTGCCCAGAGCCGTGGTGGAGAGGGACACTCAAGGCTGAAACACGCAGGGCCCGGGGCAGCAGCGTGCAGCCAACAGCTGACTTCAGGCTGATAGAAGCTGACTACACTGCTGAACATGCTCTCTGATTCCTGTGTCCAGAGGCCCTTGTGCTCCCACAGAGAGGCAGCCAGGATTTCACCCACTGGCAGCCAGCTTAGGCCTTTGGACATACCTGGCTGTCAGCTGACTCTGCAGACTCCTCTGGGCTCTGTACAGATGGGCTCAGAAGATCCTGATCCAAATCCAAACTGTTCACTGGTATCTCATTTTTCCTCTTCCCTTTCTTCTTCTTCTCCACAGGGGTGTCTTTGCTGTCAAGGCAGACCAACAGTTAAATCATGTCCTGGGGATCCCAGGAGAGAGGCAGCAGGCACCCACACAGAGCACTGCCTCTACCCAGAGGCAGCTCAAGGCTCCTGGGACCTCCCCCAGCACTGGGGATCCCCAGTTGCTGATGCTCATTAAGCACACCAAATGTTTCTCCATCCAGTTCCAGAACACTGGGATGAAAGGATCCATCTGCCCTGCCTGGTGTGGAGGCTGGGTGCTCTCACCAGCCAGGGGAACAACCCCACAGGGGCTGTAGGAGCTTGGGTTCAGCTCACAGGGTCTAGCACAGGCACAAAGAGGATCTCTCCACTGCCAGACAGTACACCAGGGCAGCAAAGTGCCTGCTCTGAACACAGCACTCAAAAACACATCCTGTGCTGACCAAAGTTGGAAATAAAGTTCAGAGGCTCCAGAGGCAACCCATGTCCTGGCACCCTGGAAACAAACCTTCAAGCCCAGACTGAGGAGCACTGGCCATGCTGCTGGCCACTTCCTGCATGTGCCACAGAACCTTGCCAGACCCCAGTACCAGCAAGCACAAGCTGCTCCAGTTCATGGTTTGTGTTCCTGAGTCACAGCACTGAGCTGAGGTAGCTGAGCAGACTGGCGTGTGCCTCTAGCTGGAGGGAGTTAAGCCCTGTGATTACCACAGACACAGGTGCATGCAGATCCAACTCCCACAAGTGCAATGGCCCATCACAGCAGTCACTGTGCTCCAAGGGCCCACTGGGAAGCTCTGTCCCACCAGGCAACTGTCCTCCATGCTCAGGTCATGGAGGGATTTGGGCTCTGCTCCCATGAATCCCACCACCTTCCTGAAAAACACTGAAATTCAAGCCCAGTCCCATGGCATGTTCCCAACGTAAGGGCCACCAGCACCCCTGCCTGCACAAGGAAAAGGGACCAGGAAGCACCACAGATAAACAACTGCTCCCAGCATGCCAGTCCATCCTTACTGCAAAAGAACACTGCAGTAAGAACACTGCAAAAGAACACTGCAGTAAGAACACTGCAAAAGAACACTGTTAAGGGAATGGCTCCAAAGAGCTGGTGCTTGTCCCAGGGCTGAGCAATGCTTCCTTCCTCACTTCCAGCCCCACCATTTGTTCCCTCCACATCCCAGATCTGCACAGTGGCAGAGGAACCATTAGTTTCAAAGTGATGCCAAGGTTCTAGCTCCATTTAATGAGAAAAAGCTCTGCTTGCCTGTGACTAGCAAAAAAAAAAAAAGTAAAAATCTGTTGCTCAGGCCAAAAATGCCCTGGCCATGCATATACACCTAAATTAGAGGCCCTGAAAATGGTCTGTGAGCAGTGCTTCCACCAAGCAATAACTCCTAAGATACTGATTTGTAAGTCACAATTAACAACTGCTTCATTCATGAGTCAGTCATTGACTATGATTAGAAATAATTTAGAAGAAATTATGCCACCATTATCTGCCACTTAGAGGACTCCCAGCAAGCATTCCATCTGCACAGAGTACAAACTAAACTAACTAAAGCCTGCTGCTCACCTCTCCCCTCCCTGTGCTGCCAGGGCCCCCAGACACCTCCCCAGCTTCATGTGGCCATGGGGCACAGGGGGATACACAGCACTGCTCCCTGCAGAGCTTCTACCCTGACACTCATGGCCATCCCTCACACAGGGGGGTTTGCTCATGGCTGATCCAGAGCCCAAAGCAAGTCTGACAAAAGGCTCAAAGAGGGGCTACAGAGGCAAGGAAGTTGTAAGGAGGACCCACAGGCTGGACTTCCTAAGCAGCAGAGCTGGAACTAGGTCCTCCTGGAAGGTGCAGATGAGTGGGAGGAAGACACAGGCTCAGGTTATACTGGGATGGAGCATCAGGAATACATACAGCTTTGAGGAACTCCCAGACTCACATACACAGCTTCTTCTGGTTGCATGATGTTTTACAGGTTTATATTACATTGTTTAGTCTGCATGAAATGGCCTCTTCACCAGGCCTCTGCTGGTACCCAGCACAGCAAGTTGGTTGCCTTTCAGACCTCTGTGGTATGCCCAGAATCTGCTCTGCCCAGGTAGGAGAGCCAAGGTTTCCAAATCTGCAGCTGGGGTTACCCTGCCCATGAGCCCCATCTCTGGCAGGGTGATCTGTCCACCAGCTACTCACAACAGGTTGTAGTCATGGGCTGCCCTGTATGTAATACTCAGAACTCTGTGAAGGCACTGCTGGCAGAAAAAGGACCTACAAGAGCCATGAGCCTCCAGAAGCACAAGCCTCCATGGCCTGCTCTTCCCTTGGGCTCCCCTCCTTTGGTATGGTCCCACAGGTCCCACTGCAGGGGCAGATCTCTGTGAACTGCCAGTATGGCAGGTCCTTACTGGTGGAGCAGAAGTGTCATTAGGAAAATCTGATAGCTGCATCCCTTATCCCAGGACCCTTCTTGGGGCCCAATGCTGCATTCACATGGGCTTCATCCTTCTCTTCCTTGCCTGCAGCCCCTCTCCTTCTCTCTTCACCTCTATCTCTCTGCTGCAGCCCTCCCTGGGGCCTGGAGGAGCCCTTCCCTCACCCTCCCAGCACTCTCTGCTTGATCCTCCCATTCCCATCTGCTTTGGCTGACCAACCAATGATGAACATCTGCAGAGCCCCAGGTTCAAGGAAGAACACAAGTGACAGTACTACATGGCTCAGGGATCCACTGGGGACATGGCACCCAGCTCGCATCCTGCTGAGCAACCCAAACCTCCTCTTGTCCACAATGAGCCCATACCAATGGCACTCAAGGCCACCCCAGTGGCAGCTCCACAGCCATGGCCTCTCCAGGATCCGGCTGTCAGTGAGCTCTGAAGGAGTAGGGCTGTGGTGCTCTTGAGACCTGCTCTGCCCCCTGCACACCTTCTCCATTAAAAAGAACTCAGAGCTTCTGGCCAACCAACCTGTTAATTAAAAGGCCAAGGAACTACCAGAGGCAGTGGCACTGGCCTGTGCAGTACAAGGGAGTCCTCAGGCCTCCCCCGACTGCTGGCTTCGACTGCCAGCACAGCTCCCCAGGTGCCAGGAGGGACAAGTCTTCCAGGAGAGGGAGAGGGGATGGGATGCGCTCCACCATCCTCCCAAATCCGAGCCGAGGGGAGGCAGGTTGCTGGCCCTAGGTGTGCACAGACCCTCATTTGCACACAGTCCAGGGCCAGGTTTTTCTCACTCACATACCCTCTGCCCAGGCTCCAAATTATGTATGACAGGCTCTCTGCCACACAGCACCTCACTGTCCTGGTGGGACACCTCCCTGAAGTCCCTTTTGCCCCAGGACACTTGGCATAAAGGCCAGACCAAAGAGAGGCCAAGACTCTCCAGTCCTCCAATGGATCTGGAGTCTCACAAGGCCTCATCCCAGTAGCAGTGTGGAGGCACCGCGACACATCCCCAAAAAAGCACTCGCCTGTCCCATCTCTGCATGGCCAGAGAGCTCATCCTGGCATCCCAACTAGCACATCCAGCCTTCAGACCATGTGTTCTGCATACTCAGTGCTGCTCTCTCCTAGATGCAGCTCCTGCAAGCCCACAGCCCTGTCCACAGCAGGCAGAGGGACAGGGCCACACCATCACCCACCTGATCTTCTTGGGTCTTGATCTGGGGGCTGGCTCAGAGCCACTCTTCTTGTCTTTAGGCTCCTTTGGGGCTTTGGGTTCCCGAGGTTTCCGGGGCTTCTTAGCTACCTCCCTCTGCTTGGGCTCCTTCAGTTTCTTAGACTCCTTCACCTTTTTAGGTTCTTTTGGTTCTTTAGGCTCTCTCCTCCTCTTTGGTTTCACCTCCACAGCTGCTTTATCTCCCCCTTCCTGCTCTCCCAGATCCTTTTTCTTCCGTTTCTTCTTCACCCCTGTGCCCCCACCATCCTGCATCCCGTTCTGGGCGCTTGTCCGCTTCTGTGGAGCCCCGTCGGGCTCCTCCTTCGGGCACTGGCACTGGCCACCTGTGTTTGTGGCTGTCACTGTCACCTGGTGGGGCACCTCCTCCTGCTCTTCAATGCTGGCAAAGGTGTCCTGTGTCTTGCACTCCCAGGCAGACGACATTGGGGAGAGGCTCAGTGCTTTTAAGCTTGGCGGCTGCAGAGAGAATGCAAGGCAACAGGTGAAGGAAATGCCACAGCTGTAAATCGCAGGTGCCCAGGGGGAACCACAGCCCCACGAGGCTCCAATCACCCAGTGTAGCATGGCAGCATCCCTCAGCATTTGGGGACTATGGCTAACAGCCACCATGAGCAGACACAGCTCAACATGAGGAACGCCCCCTCTCTTCCCAACAGAGGCTGACAGACAGAGGCCTTTTGGCTCCCCCCCTGCCCATGCAGGTCCCAAGCAGAGGTGGCTGGCCCCAGTGTGTGCCCCAAACACTGTTCTGCCTTTGATCAAACACTCCAGACCCCATTTGGCTAAGACAAGAGCAACCTGTGCATCCAGACCACTTCCTGCCTGTTGCCCAGAACCAGATTGTCCCAGTTGGGCAAGGAGAGGGAATTAGGGATGCCTTTCAGCCTACAGAAACAAAAAGTGGACTCTCAGGTCCATCTGGGGCAGAGCTTGAAGCAGAAGAAAAGGGTTCGCTGCTCACAGGAGCTGCTGGGGTGCCAGGGCTCCCTCCAGGCCAGGAGAGAAGAAGAGCTGCTCTTCCTGCTTCAGCACTTTGTTTCCCATGAACTTTCCATCACTGAACACTGGAGGGAATTAAGCTGCCTCCTAGCTGTGCTTAGCCTCAGCAGGCATGACCAGACAGCAGCACTCAAGAGCCCTGCTCTCCTCAAACAGGAGTAGGAGTGCCTGTGGTGAGGGCTCAGGCTCAATGTGCAGCAACCTTCACTCCAGCAGAGCAGCCCAGGCTGGCAGGGCTGGCAGAGGACAACCCAAGAAAGAGAGCTGTGAGTGACAATTCTCAATGGGAACCAGAAACATCCCTTGCAGCAGTTACCAGAGCAAGAGTGAGCAAGGGATGCACAAAGGAGCAGGCAGAAGAGCAGCTATGTGTTGCAAGGATGGGGAGAGGAATGTGTCAGGTTCCATTTCAGCTGCTCTACCAGCACCCCAGCTCCTCCTAACGCACAGCTCAGCCGTGACCAGAGGGAGGCAGTGGCCACTGTGGGGCTTGCTCACTGCTAGGGAGCTGATAGGGCAGCACCAGACCAAGCCCAGTGGCACAATGGGCTAGAAAGCTGGTCCTGCAACTGGGGGCTGGTGGCTGTGCTATGAGACAAGACACGGGCCCTTCCTACCAGCCTAGAGGTGTCAGTTCCTCATAGGGAAGCTGTGGGGTAGCTGGTGTGTGGCCCAGGAAGTACCAGGCAACATCTCCTGTGCCTGTGGGGACAGGGGCAGTGTTTGCCCTGCCACCTCACACCCACGGCTGCCCCAGGCCAGGGGTGCTGCTTCCTTCACAAGCCCTTTCCCTGGTACTGAGGTGGAGGTGCCAGTGCCTCTGGCAGTAATGTCCTAGCTCTGCAGAACCTCGGCACCATCCAGTTCCTGAAGACCTCTCAGAGCTGTGGGAGAGAATGCAAATCTTTACTTTGTACAGTCTGAGGGGAGGAGCCCATCCAGGGTTGTCTAGGCACAGACTGCTCTTTAATACTCAGACTTCTGATTTGGATTAGATGGAAGCATTAAATGAAACAGACTACAAGTGGAAAGGTTCCTGATGCCCCTGCAGCCACCCACGAGTGAGGCTGCAGGCTTGGCTGGCATTGGTCAAGCAGGCTGCACCAATATCCCTGCCCACATGCAGCCACCTCCAGCCCTGGCCCCTGCTGCTGGCACCTGTACCAGCAGCCTGGGAATAGGGGAGCAGCCAACCTGCCACATGAACCAACCATCACATGGCACCTAAGGAACTAAGGGGAACCTATTCAAGACCAGGAGAAAATCAACACTATTGATGCTGCTTCTGAGACCACTGGCTGTGCAACAGGATCAGTCCCAGCCTGTGCATTCCTCAGCTCTTGCATGATGGGGATCAGCTGTAACAATTTATAATCATAGCATGGCCTGGGTTGGAAGGGATCTTACAGATTATCTACTTCCCACACCCTGCTGTGTACAGGGACGACTTTCACTGGACCAAGTTGCTCAGAACCTCATCCAACCTTGAGTTGAAAGTCCCCAGGGATGGGGTAGTCACAGCTTTTCTGGGCAACCCTTTCCAGTGCCTCATCACCCTCACAGCAAAGAATCTTCCCCCTAATATCTAATATTAGATATATATCTATATATATGTATTTCCTCCTAATATCTAATCTAAACTTACTCTCTTTCAGTTTGAATTGACTCCTCCTTGTCCTGTCACCGTATGCTCTTGTAAAAAGTCCCTCTCCACCTTTCTTGTAAGTCCCCTTAAGGTAGTACCCCTGGTAAGGACAGTAGAATAGAACAGCACAGCCTTATATAAATAGATAAAGGATGTAACTTAGGCAAACAGAAGTCATGCAAAATGCAAGCAATGATGGCAGCTCAGCTCTGCAAGGCTGATAAAGCAGAAGCTACACCAAAAATGATACTGAGTTTACTCAAAAGCAGGAGTCGAGGAACAGCCACCTAAAATGGACACCAGAAGTTCAGGATGAACCCCAAAGAACCATGTAGGGACTTCTGATAAGATGTGCTACTATGTAAAATAAAGCAAAGGAAGTGGGGATAGCTAATAAGTACGTAATCACTGAGTCTGATAAAATCCCTGTTCATCCAACACTCATCCCACTGGAACAGAATGAAGGATCCCCCCGAGTGACCAGCATGCTGCAATAAAGAATGCCTGCTTCTAATACTTGAAACTGTGTTATGAAGTTTCTATCCAGACAATTTCGCTATCACTCTTTTAGGTAAGCCCCCTTTAGGAACGTGAAGGCTGCAATTATGTCACCCCTAAGCCTCCTCTTTTCCAGGCTGAACAAACCCAGTTCTCTCAGCCTTTCTTCATAAGAGAGGTACTCCATCCCTCTGCACAACTTGGTGGCCTCCTCTGGACTGGCTCCGCCAGGTTGGTGTCTGTCTGGCGCTGAGGACTTCAGAGAGTTGGATGCAGTGCTGCAGGTGGAGCCTCACCTGAGGGGAGTAGAGGGGCAGAATCTCCTCCGATGACCTGCTGCCTTTTGATGCAGCCCAGGACATGGCTGGTTTCTGGGTGCCAGCACACACAACTGGGCATGTGCAGCCTCTCATCCACCAGCACTCCCAAATCCTTCTCATCAGGGCTGCTATTGATCTGTTCCTGCCCCAGTCTGGACTGATACCCGATCCACACTGCCTTAAAGATCTGCCAGCTCTGTTCCACCCCCTTGTCCCAGAGGGCAGTCTCCCAGGGAATCTCACTATCTACCTGAAGAGCTGGAAATCTGTTTCCCTAACACTCAGTGTCAGTACCTTGGCCTGGGATCCCTGTGGGCATCAGGTGTCACAGCCTGCCGTGTCCCAGGAGCAGTGCTGGTCCCAGTCAGCAGTGACCTTTAGTTTCACATTTACACCCCTCTCCCCTTCCATGGCCCTAATGAGTGATGGCCCCAAAACTATTTATTAGCAATTCCCAAATCTCACAGTGTTCCTTTACAATTCCGGAGCCTGACTGCCTCCATCTGGAGCAACCAGAAGCCTCTGGTGCAGGCCCTGCCATGAACAGGCCATCAAATGCCAGCCTGTGGGACCCGGGTGCACAGCCAAAGGCTCGCACAGGCAGTACACGGACAGAGAGGCAGGGAGCCCAGGCTGCTACCCACCAAGTGCTGCCAGCCCAGAAACCATACTCCCAAAGCTGCTTTGTCTATCTGGAGGGGAAAATGCTTCTTGTTGTGGTCCTGAAGCCCACAGCAAGCTCTGGCCATGCATGTAGGACTGTGTTGCCAAGTACAGTCTGCAGTGAGAGCCTGGCGCACTGCCATGAGCCAGGGAATGGGTTTTTTCTACTACCCCTTGATGAGGTTCAGTTTATCCTGGCTTCTCATCAACAGGAAAAGCCTAAGAAAGTGGTGCCAGCTTGTGCTCCTGCACGACTCCAAAGCATCCTCACTGCTTTGCCTGCGGCAGCCTGGTTGGTTCCTCATGGCAGGCAGGAGCTCACTGTCCCTGTGCAGCCGTTGCTGGAACATTGGCTGCTGCCCCTGTGCCACAAGGAAAATTGCCTCTGCTTCCAAAGGCTGAGAGCCTGAAGGGCCGGTGTCACACTGATGGGGATATAGCATTCACTGCAAGGAACACTGCTGCAGCAGCAACCTCGGCCTGAGATACATGTGCCCATGAGCCAACAGGCTGCTCACTGCTGTGACTGGGCTACGGGCCACTGTGTCTGCAGCCACGGCCAGCACTGACATACCACCACACTCAGACCCCTCTTCACAGGGGACGAACACAGGTAGCTGCAGGAGCCTACACCTGGCAAATCATAGCCCTGGGACATGCTGCAGCAGGGCAAGGCAGGCGGCTCTGGGCTGCTCTGGACCAGCCAGGAGTAGCTCTAGGCAATGCTGACCCTGAGGGGACAGGAGTGGGGCAGGGCAGGCAGTATCTCTGTACCCCATCTGCCCAGGCTGGTCAAGCAACAGGCTGCACCCACACCATGATGAACACACCTGGAACCCTGGGTGCTGAAGCACCTGGGGGCATTCAGTACTACAAAGATGAGGGGGGAAACCCAGTAACTTTGGTTAAATCCTGCTGCCCTCCTAAGTGGCTTCTACTTCTCCAGGTGTGAGGGGGTCTCCTTGTCACATGTTTTGTACAATTCAGTTTTGCCATCCTCCCCCTGCAGAGCTCTTTTGGCCCAGCTAAGGCATAGGTGACAAGTCACCCACTCCACGCAGGTGGGCCAGCTCTCAGGCCACCTGCCTTTTCCTGCTCAGCATTTCTTCCAACCCCACTGGCTATAGGGTGGCAGTAGGAAGCACGTAGTATCAGAGGTACCATAGAGTAGTTGGAGGGTTTCTGCTCTGCTCCTTTTCCCTTTACAAACCACAGAATGCACCCTGGGACAACCTGCAGGCAGATGCCAAACTCTGCCAGTGCTTTACAGTCTCCTCCAGGAGCAGGGGAAGCCCTCAGTGACAACACATGACTAGCTGGTTCTCCCATACTTTACCAGGCGCATCTTGACTTTCCTCAACTTTTCAGCCTCCGTCTCCATTTCTGCATCTCAGATGACTGCAGAAATCAGTCAGCACCTTTCTTCCCCTGATTTCACAGATTTGTGCAGTGAAAGCAACAACATCTTCCCTGTATTTGGCTTCTTAGCCTTTAACCATTCACTAATTCACAGAAAGACCTTTCCTCAGGACAGTGTTTCATGTGTTTACAAGCATTCTTTGAGAAACTTCCTCAGCTGCTGTTTGGGAGCCCATGAGCCTTGCACCAGCCCAGGGCAACTTCAGCCCTGTGACCCAGTTATCTTTAAAATCCCCAAGAGATGGCAAGGACTAACTCTGCTTTGGAAAAGTCATGTTGATTATCCACCAGTGTAGTATTTTCAGAAACAATGCGTTTGTTATAGTTCCTAACCATTTACTCAATACCTAAGTGAATCCACTGACCTTTAGTTTCACATTTACTCCCCTCTCCCCTTCCATGGCCCTAATGAGTGATGGCCCCAACACTATTTATTAGCAATTCCCAAATCTCACTCACAGTGCTCCTTTACAATTCCAAAGTAAAGACCCTCAAAACAGGTGGCTTATGTTACTTTGCTCAAAAATGTCTTTACCACATCCTTCAAGGGCAACCTTCTGATGCCTCTGATATCAAGAGATTGCTCTGGTAGACTGCCTATTTGACTGAGCGTTCTGCCAGTGCTCAGTTTCCACAAGCCCTCTCTTGGTCTCACCATATTTACGCTGTGACTCCTCTTAAAGGCTTTCTAAATCCTGAGAGAGCTGGAAAAAGATTTGTTATTAGACTCCATGTCCTTAGTGGTTCCTAATGTGATGCCCTGCCTTGCTACAGGGTTACTTTTAAATTCACAGAGTATAGGTCCTCTTTCTTACTATCACTTTTTAAAACTAAATAGAAACATAATTTTCCATTCAACCGCCCATTCGACACATCTTTTTACACGTCCATCTAAGCAAGCAGATTTGTTACTTCTGGGTATTTTGGAGTGGGGAAGAAGTAAAGTTGATGACTTCGAGATTTTGGTAGATAATGCCCATCTCTGAACCTCTGGTAACCCAATCCAAGCAGCCTCTACTTACCCAGAACACTTTTTATCCCTGGAACTACACCTTTGCACTGTCTCTGAACTGGCTTTTTTTTGGTGATGACTGTAATGATTTTACACTTCCAGAATACACTATAAAATGGGAGGGTTTTATTCACAGAGGGATGTTCTATAAATTACATTTCATACAGTCCTTCAGCATCAGCTGGAGCATGAAGTCTTGTTCCATGTGTCTAACTACTGTAAAATAGAAGACCAAGAGAAAAACATGTTTAAAACCTCTCCAGAGAGTTGTGGAGGCTAACAGAGGGCACTTATAATTGCACAATCCCATTCTACAGCAAAGCCAAGGTCAGGGTGGGCCTTAATGGTGTGGTGTGTTTCCTTAACTTAAAATTGTTTTGTTTCATTTATAGTCTCATTTTGAATGCTGAGTTTTTATTCGGGATTTGGGTGAAAACACCACCAGGAGGTGGGAGGCAAAGCAGCTCCTGTCCCTGTTACTCGAAGGGCTCCCTCCCCATCTCCCAAACCACTGAGCCTGTGGGGTGCACTGGCTGCTCCAGCCCACAAGGCTCACACAGAACCCCACACCCTCTGCAAGCCCTCCAGCAAAGCTGAGTTCACAGGGATGTGAAGGGACTGTTTACAAACTCCCCTTGCCACATGCATGGGAGCTGAGGAGCAGCGTAATTCAGCAGTATTTTCCCCATACAGGCTCAGGACAAGGCCAGTGGGACTGCCTGTGGTGAGCCAGGGACAAAACCCGCAGCCTCACCTGCCTACACCAGATACCTGGAAATGGAACAACAGCAGAGAAGAGGAAACTGCAAAGAGAAGGTGGGGAGGGGAAGAAGCAACATCTGCTGCCCCATAAAGGTAGCACTGATTTATACAGCTTATGCACTTTCAGCAGCAGCAGCAGTAATAATAATAAATAATAACAGGAATAGGAATAATAATAACTGCGAGAGGCAGGACCAGAGAAGCTCCTCTGGACTCACATGGTAGAAGTCACAAGCCAGCACTGCCAGGAGACGTGATGGGGATGAAGGAGATGTTGCATTCACACTGCTGGGTGTTGGAGCCTGATCCATTATCCAAACCCTGCACTATCCCACGAGCTTGAGTGTGGGAAGGAGAAAAGACCAAAAGCTTCATGCCCATCCCATAATTCATCTGGCAGGCTTTCCTCTCCAAGAGCAGCATTCCCAGCAGGGCAAACCTCTGCCACAGCCTCAGGATCTGAATGGCAGCTCTGTCCAGTAAGGAGGCCACAGAGGAGCCCTTCCAATGGTCATATCGCCAAGAGCAGATACACCTCCCCGGGCAACCAGGCTCAGATGACATCCACACAACACAGCCTCGGCAGACATGTCATGGCAGCCAGCAGCAGGGGCCATGCCACATGCCACATTGCACGCAAGTGCAAGGACCATTCAAGCCCCATTTGCTGCAGGCTTGGCCAAGCTTTCCTGCAGTGCACCAGGAGAGCTCTGCAGAAGCCTGCATTTAAGTCAAGGGCATGCATCAAACCCCACAGAGATCTGTTCTATATGTGTCCACAGGGACCTTGACTATAGGGGTCATCAAAGGTTTCCATGCTCTTTAGGCAGACACTGATGCCTGTGGGCTGCCCAGCAGCCCCACTGCCCATTTCCCCCCTCAGCACTAACTGAAGCCACCACCCAGCCTGCCACTCCAACAGCAGCCCAGGATGGGCACCATGACACAGCTCTGCCTCCCTGAGATGGTCAGGCTGGCCATCATCAGCCCAGTCTATCCACACAGCTGGTTGCAGAGCCCAACAGGAGCAGAACAGACAGTTTCTTTCACACAGAGGGTTTTGGCAGGCTGATGAGCCAAACACTGCAGCTGCCCCATCCCCACCAGCAGTGTGCTCAGTATGGGCTGTTGTGCTCTGGTTGCCCAGTGTCTGCACCCCTTGTTTCCAGCTCTTAATCCAATGCAGCAAGAAGCTAAAAATATACAAGTGCCACCTTCCATCATGTCTCCAAGCAGGTCTCTCTGCAGTCACCATGGGATGTGCTTGATGGAGGTGGGGCCTGGCTCTGTTCCCAAGATGCTCCACCACAACGCAGCTCTCAATAACTACAGCTATGAAGCTCTGTCTAGTGACTGGGCCAGCCCTGGCAGTGGGCACATGTGTTCCCACCACCCTAGCATAGGGAATGGGTGGGGCAGAGGGCAATGCTGCTGCCCTGGGCTGTCCAGGCTGTCCTCCCCACTCAGCTCTCTCTGGCAGGGAGGAAAACCTGTGCAGCCCTTGGAGATGGGGGAGACCCAGCACTCCTGGCTGTGAGTACAGCAGAGGGGCACCCTGGCAGCTCACTGCTCTCCCCACCCTTCACCCTTACAGAGCGAGTGCCCAAAACTCCTCCATGCACCCAGCACTGGAGGTCATCAGACCTGACAGTCTCACCACGACAAAAAAAAAAGTCCACAGACACAGCCTGGGACAAAGCTACAAGTGCCCTTCGGGCTTGCACAGCAAGCTCCCCACCACGTACTGGCTCCCACTGCTCCAGCCTTGGGAAACTCTGGTAAAAACCCTCGACTGCATTTGCAGTACCTGAGACAGCAGAGCTCACTTGCACATAAACACACCCATAAAATTCAGGAAAATCCTGCATTTTATGCAGTGAGTGCTTGAAGCAAAGGCAAGCAGAGCTCCCCCAGATGCTCCCTGGGGCCTTGCTCTTGCAAGGGCTGCCCAGCACCCACATGGTGCCTTGCAGCCCTGGGCCGTTCCCCTGCTGTCCGCACACTGCAGGGAATCCAGCCATTCCTGACACTTCCATGCCCAGGCTGCAAAGTCAGAAGACCCCTCCAGGAAAAGGCTAAGGAGTGACAGGGCTTTCTAGCTCTCTGTCTCCAATGCAATTCTGTTCTGCTCTCACAGTCCATGCAGGATGGGAGCATTTCCATGACTGTAAAATAAGGAGATTTAGAGGCACTGTGGGATAACTGCATTTATTTTCATTCATTATTTCTCTGGTTATTTAACAAGTCAGAGTTTGGCAGAAATAAGGAGTAGAAGACCCCTCAGTGCCCAGGGACAAGCAGGACACAGACAGGAGAGGCAGCCCAGGGAATGACAGTGCGAAGCCTTCAAAGGAAATCCATCACTTGTCATTGCTCTTGGGGGTAACCAGGCACTCCTGTCCCATTTCCACCAGCAGACAAGGCACCCTGGCATTAAAACTTGTAAATCATGAGACAAGTGACAGGTTTCACGAGTTAGTCACAGCTTGGTGACAAATGTACCAGATTTTTGTACATTACTAAGGAAGAAGAGTTGTGGAAACACAGCCCCTGCCTTTGCTAACAACAACCCCGCAGACAAATGAACCAGTTGGAAGTGCTTTGTACCCCAATGCATCATAATTTGCACAGGAAGAGAGGCACTGCTGCAGGGGGCACCAAGGGAGCACAGAGAGGAGCTCCTTCCCAGACAGCCCACTTTGAGACCCCATCTCTCCAGCCCAGTTTACCTAATCCACTGGCAGTGGACATAGGCAGGACAAAGCACTGGCCTACGACACCCAAGGGCTAGGGAAAAGAGAGAGCACATCCAAGACTTTTTCCCAAAGGCAGTTGTCAGCTCCGCTCCTATCCCTCACCAGTATGAAGGGCACTAGCATTTTGCCAGCCTTTTCATCCTTGGGCCTGATCCTACACCCACATAATGGCCAACATGGAGGTTCTGCAGGTGAGAGGTTGGCCGGGAAAAACACATGACTTTTGAGAACCTTGGAAGCACATAAGCATCTCATCTTCTCTCCAGAGAGACTGTTCAATGGAAGGCAACAGTCCCCCTTGGTGCAATGACAACTCTGTTTACAAGGTGTGGGCGCTCCTGGGCTCAGGTGTCCAGAGTGATGTGGCATGCCACCCCTTGCTAGTTTTGCCCCCAGTGCTGCTCATCTGAGCATTACAGGGAACCACCCATCCCTTCACCACCTCAATCAGGCACCAAGAATGCCCTCAGGAGCCCTGCTTGGCCAGGCTTTCTTACAAACACTGCATTTGGAAATGCTACACCCCACCCTATGACATGCTGCAAGGTTTGTCCTACATTGCTGCTGGCTTAGAGAGCTCAGGAGATGAGCAGCTGGAACTTTACCCCTCCTTGCTCACACCACGTCTTTATCTCCCTCACAGATTTTATCTGCAGCAACAGCTCTAGAAAACAATTTGTCAGCTGAGGCCTCTAAAATCTCTAAATGGTGAAGGAGGATGGTTTTGCTGTGCTTAAACCCCCTGTCATTTCAGTAATCCCATTTCCAGAGCACCCAAACCTGCTGTATTAGCCCGATGAGGGGCATGAATTTCTTACCTGGGCTTTGCTATCAGAGGAGAGAGAGATAACATACCCACACCCCAAAGCACTCTGCTCTCCTCCAGGCCTTTGCCCTGCCCCATCAGGAGCAATCCAGCCACGCTGGTACCCAAGACCTTACATGATCCCTTCCTCCTCCTCACTTTGAGGCTGGCTCTGCTTCTTCACAGCATCTATAGGACCCGCTGCTAAACTCATTACTTCCTATAATACTGGTGCTCTGAACACATAGCTTCCAATATCTGCAGTATTTGCCTTGCTGCAAGCCCTAATCAGCACACTGGCCTCTTCAAAATACTTCCCTCCCTTCCTCCTCCCATCAACCTGCCATGGCAGTGTGATCTGGGGTGCTCTGAACAGCACACACTGCTTCAGAGATGGTTAGAAATGGCACAGGCTTGTGCTCTAAAACAGATTTATCCCTTAGCTCAGTGCTCACTTTTAATGGTTTCCCATTAAAAGCAGCATGGACACAAATTAGCTTCAGGCAGACCAGTTTGTTTTATACCTCCAGCCATATTTCAGCCCCGCAGGCAGAGCGACACTCCATGCATGTAACAGGTTCTTTCCCCTCAGCAGAGTGCCAATGGTCAGGTGCTTCCCCTGTACACAGTTAATACAGAGACCACTGACTCATATATCTCCTCTGGGAGCAGCAGGTTGTTATGATCCAATGCAGCCATCCAGAAATGACAGCTTTGTGAAATGGGGTTTTCTTCTGAGTAAGGGAAGAAAATTTCTCCCATCCAAGCTCTCACAGCTCCCAGATGTGATCTTCCCGAACTTCCCAGCTGGTATTAGTCCTGGGGTATCATGTTAGTAACAGCAACCACAGCAAATGTGGTTTTGTAATGAGATTACAGCAAGAACCAATACTACGGACGTTGAAGCGAAAGGAAGGACTGTTCCTCCACTGGGGACAGCATCAAGTCAAGATCATTTCTACTAATGAAGATAAACCCCACCTTGTCCAATGGCCCCATCAGGCTCACTCACTCCAAGGCACAGCTCAAGTCAAATTTCAAGGAGCTGAGCTGCACCCCTGCCTGGAAATTCAAGACAACACTCCCCCAGGCTCCTTCCCACCACATCAGTTGCAACAATTTCCACATGGGACATGGTCCTCAGGCCTTGACAGCTGAACTGGGAGAAGGAGAGAGGGTCACAAACCTGTTTTTCTTTTTTCTGTATTTTCATTATCATCAAATCTGGGATGAATGTTATTTCTGCAAGACACAACACAAAAAAATTCACAATGACGAGACTGCTGAATCTGAGGCAATCCATCCTTCTACTCACCCCTCCAGGAGGCTGAGCCAACCCCGGGGCTGCTCAGAGCAACAAAGCTGCCAGAATGAAACTCTCAGGGACAAGCCTGGGGACATCTGCTCTGCTGAGCCACACCAAGAGCCCAACCACAGATATCTCCAGAGCTCAGCGGTGCCTGAAACCCACTGGCCAAGACCAACATGGCAGCCACAGTCTCAGAAAGAAGAGGCACATCTGGGGCTTCCACAGAACACACTCCAGCTCTTCAGAGCCCCAGGTATAGCCCAGGCCTGCTGAGAGTCTTGTCGGATGCTGCCAGCCCTGCAGTAACAGAGGGAAGTAAACAAACCAGCCTCTGCCAAGCAGCAATGACAGCAGAAATAGACTGGAGAGGATGCAGGAACTTGACACAGGCTGCAAGCCCATGACTATGGAAGAGCTACTATGAGGATGAAGATGGGGCAAGCAAGGATGAGAAGAGCCATGTCTCCCCACAAGCTGCCCCAGGTGCAGTGCTAGGGCCAGGCTGGCTGTGTCCCCAAGCCTGTGCCCCCACAGTGGGGAGGACCCTGCATGAGTGGCACCCACCTTGCAGCCCACGGGGAGGATGGGCTGACGGAGGGGTCATTTCTAACCACTCCCCACACCAGGCCTGATTAGAGGGGTTGCAGTTGCAAGTCCAGCTCTTAGCAGCACCTTAGTGCCAGGGGCAACCAGGTCCCCACACTGTCCCTCTCCAGTGAACCAGTGAGGGATTTGTGGCAAGGCAGCACCACAACAGCTCTCTGGGGCAGAGAGGCTCCCTGCAGGAGTGGTTGTTGTCCAGCTTGACCAGCAGAACTTTTTAGTTGGTGTCTGCAATGGTCACAGCTCCCTGGCGGTGCCAGAGCACCCAAAACCCAAACACAGAGGAACAGCACCCAGCACCCCCTCCTGGGCTTTAGTGCACTCTTAGGACTGGGCCAGATGGTAAGCTGACACACACATGTCTAGGCCTGATTTGTCTGGGGACTGGGCACAGGTTGGACACTGCCAGATGCAAGAGAAAGCTGGCATCACTGCCTTCCTCCCACCAGTGCTGTGGTGGCAGGAAGGCCAGGAGCAGCCTTGCCACATGCAGGGTCAACATCAGAAACAGCGCTGAGCCGGGGTGGATGGGGCATTGCTGCAGCTCCCCAGGACAAACACGTTGTGACAGTCAAGAGGACAGGATGAGGTCACAGTCTGTGCCCTCCCCGCTGCAGCTCCAGCCGCAGCACACTCAACAGAGGTGTCAGCAGTAGACCTTTTGGGCAGCTAACCCTCAGCAGTTGTCTGCTCCACAGTATCAGCAACAGGTGCCAAAGAGCTCAAAAGTATTTGATGAGTGTTTTAAGACAGAAAACCCACAAACACCTGCCTCTCCTTCCCCTCCAGTACCATGCAAACTCCACTCCATGAGGCGTGAGCTGTCAGACTAGCTTGCACTGCTGCCAGCCCACAGGCCAGCCCCAGTGACCCGCCCATACCACCATGGTACATCCCTCCCTGGCAGAAACACCAAAACCCAACAGGTCCTACAGGTGGGCAGTGCTCAGGCCAGTATACGGTGACCAATTCTGCATGCTGACGCTGGTCCATGGCTCATGCCACCATACTGAAAAGAAGAGGCAAAGGCTGCTAACTCTGATCCTGGCTACATGGCACAGGCCAGGTCATCCTAGCCCACATCTAAGTCAACGGAGGGGGGAGCAAGGAAAGGCACAATATGAGCAGGGAGGAGTATCACGGCCTCTGTGAACAGACTGACACAGGACTTATTTCTCATGACTAAGTGTCTTGGGGATGGTTTATTATCCTATATAATTTTGGGGGTTTTTGATCTGTTTTGTTTTGTGCCCAGGGGTGGCTGCTATCCCTGACCCAACCCCATCTTTCCTGGTTCTTTCCTGGCTCACCATGAATGGGAGCAGGTTGGGGTTTCCAGAGGAAGTTGGGTGTGAGGCGAGGGGCAGTTCCACCCTTTTCTGCATGGGCTGTTGGACAGACCACTCAGCTGGTGTCTCTGACCAAAAATCCTGCTGTTTCTTTTGGGTTTGTTTTGGTTTTCTTCAGCACTGTGACTAGACTTGCTGTCTTGTTTTTTCTGCTGCTCTGCTGTGGGAAGCCAGGAACCAATAAATGTGGCACCAGGATGCAGGAACACCCTCGTTTTCCCACTGAGGACTGCCTCCCTGCACAGTCCAGACCTAGGGACTAGCCAGTGCCGGTGAGAAATCCCGCGGAGCCTCTCTCTTGCCCTGTTCGGGAGCCGGGCTGCTGCTCCCCAGCACCCCCTGCCGTGCCCCTGCTTCTGCACTGGAGGTTTTTGCTATACTATTTATCCCTGGCCAGCCAGGAGGTCCTGCAGTCCAGCTACAACTGCAGAGCTTCTGCTACCTCTTGCTACCTCTGGGTGAGCCTGCCCTGCCATTCTAGCTTGCTGCTTCTGAGGTTCCTGCTACAGCTCCTTTCATTATCCAGAGGTGCAGCAGGACCGGCTGCTCCCCATGACTTTCCAAAGGAAGCCCCTTCTCCATCCCTTCCGCCAGCCCACGCTCCATTCCCGCGTGCAGAGAGGCGGCCGAGCCCGCGCCACAGCGCCCCCTGCAGGCGCGGGGGAATCATCGCCCCCGCGCTGCCCGGCCGGGAGCCAGCAGCGCCCCTGCCGGCTGTGCCCGGAACTGCACCCAAGGGTGCAGTGCCTGCACCGGGAGAAGGCTGATATTGGATTTTGGAGGGGGCAGGGTAGGGTTCCAAAATTTCAATACCTAGCATTAATTCAACTTTTTTTTTTCTTTTTTTTCTTTTGTGCCTTGCAGGTACCCTTACTTTTCTTGTTAATAACCAGGGTTTTTTTCAGTTTCACTCCCTGGTATCCATTTCTCTCACTGGCAGAAGAAAAGAGAGTTACTAAAGCCCTTGCTCTTTAGAGGAAATGCTCATTCCAGGGCATTTTCTCCTGAAATTTGTCTCAAAACCAACACGCTAAGCCCCTCCTGTACTGCTGCAAATGTGTCCCAGGACAGACCAGAAAATACAGGGCTAAGTTAAACTAGAAGACACGTAGCTGCAGTAGAGGTGCTCTCCAGGAAGGACCATGCAGAGATTTCAGACCAAGTGAATGCTGCAGCTCAGAACAATCCTGCTGGGCTCCAACAGGGACCAGTCTCATCCCAATGGTGTGCTTGGAGCCAGATGTGTAGGAGACCGGCGTTTGGTTCATTTTTCACAGTGGTTTCTGTGCTGCAGGAGGCTCCAAAGTGCTCAGCTTACCCCTCCTTGCCAGCAGCACATGAATGTACTGGTCTTCCCCCACCTGCCTCAGCTTGGCCCCCAGCAGGGCCTGCCAGCACCCACCCAGCTGAGCTGCTCCTACTCTGGTTCTACTTCCCAGCCCTCCCCTCACAGGTTTTAGAAACACCATATCATAGAATATGCTGAGTTGGATTGGATCCATCTGGATCATCAAGTCCAAGTCCTGGCCCTGCACACGTCGCCCCAAGAATCCCATCATGTGCCTGAAAGCATTGTTCAAATACTTCTTGAAATCAGACAGGCTTGGTGCTATGACTACATCCCTGGGGAGCCTGTTCCAGTGCTCAATCAATTTTCTGCTGGAGTAACCTAGAGGATGGATCTGAGGCACTCCAGCTCTGGTGGGAACTAGCATTCTCTTCCTGCTCGCTCTTTTCATTCCACCATCAAAAGGCTGTGAAATCCCTCAGAACCCTGGGAAGGCATGGTGTGCCTTCTGTGCTCAAGAAGATCTCCCCACTACCATCTTGCCCCAAAGATTCACCCCATGACACTGAACTTTCAGTACCTGGCACACCCCAAGGGTTTTTGCAGGTCAGCCAACCTGCTGCTCCCAGAGCCAGAGCAAAACTTACACCACCCAAACAACTTCCAGGCTGTAGGCTGAGCCCTGGCACCTAGCATTACAACTCAAAGGTGCCTGTGCATGTCTCCAGCTGATATAGCTGTGGAGACAGCACCAAGACAGATTCCAGAAAAACAGGACTCTCTCACAGCAGGAAAGCAGGACATTGGTAGCATCCATCTGAACCCCTCCTTTGGGAACCACTGCATCTCACCAGTGCAGCTCTATCCACCTCCAAAGCCTGGGGAAGGGCCACCGCCAGCCCAGAGAGACTGGCGGGGGGAAGGGGGGCATCTGTAGCCCTCTGCTCCTATCCAGCAGAGCTAAGGCCCCACATGGAGCACACAGGAGGTTTCACTGAGACCCAAGAGATGCCAGGGAAGGAGAAAGGCTCACACATTGTCTGCACAGCAGCAAAACTTCTGGCAAGCTAAGGTAAAGATAAATACCTTGCTAGAAGTTCCTCATCATGGGCCTAGCCCAGGCTGGGTCTCTCATTGCATGGCCCACAAGAGGCCTGTCACTCAACTCTAGGTATTCAGGGCGCTTTTTTGTTTTTTAAATAAAGAATCAAATGAAAAACCATATATTGTGCGTCACACACATTGAGTGGCCTAGGCCCCAGCACACTCATTGCCTTTTGTACAGTGTTAGCTCAGACAGCTGCAGCAGGTGAACAAGGGCTGGAGGCTTGCCCAAACATTTGGTGCTGCAGTGAGTGGCTCAGCTCTGCTGCCTCTAGAGCCCAGCAAAGGGCTGCACGGCCCTGCTGCCACCAGCCCTGATGCTGTCACACAGCCCTGGCCCCTGCTCCCATGGGCTGCTGTTCCAGCACCACCCCACCTGCTCCTTCACAGGCACCCAGCATTCAAGTAGGGCAGGATCCCAAGCAGGCAGCACGGGGTTGGCAGGACAAAGGCTGCAGGCAGGGAAAGGCAGCCAGTGCCAGGAGCCAATTGCCCAGAGGAACGAGCTTTAGCCTTGCTTCATAAGCCTTAGCAGCAGCGGTAAGAGAGCAAGCACAGCTTCTTCACCAGGATACGGAGCAGGCAGCTGGGCTCTGCCACACATCCAATGCTCCCAAGAGTGGCTGTGAGGGACAGGGATTTTCCTGGGCTCTCCAGCAGAAAGGCCAGGCCCCTGCTGCCAAAGCAGCCCCCTGCCTCTAGCCTGACATTCTTCTTCCAAGGTGTATTGGTTTTGCACTGCCTGGTTTTTGGTAGCCAGGGGGGCCACAGAAGCTGCTGGAAGCTTCCACCATGTCTGGCACAGCCAATCCCTGATGGCTCTGAAGATGGACATGCTGCTGGCCGAAGCTAGCGTAATTAAAGAGGTTGGTAATGCCTCTGTAATAATGATACCTTGGAAGGCTGACCTGAAACAGAGACTGGACAGAGTTAGAGAATAAAGTAGGTATTAATTGAAAGGCCTCCAGGATCCACCTTGAGCAAGACAGGAGCCTGACCTAGGCTGCACCCAGAGTGGATTAAGAATGATCACAAAAATGGCTAACTGGTCATGAGATATTACGTTTAGTTTTGGTCCATTTCCATATTGGGATTTAATTGTCCAATTACAGTTTCAGGTTGGGAGGGCCCATCCTTCTTGTTCCTCCCTTCAGTCCACTGTTGTTTATGCTGTTGGGCTAAAAGTTGTTCCTGGTCTCCAGCAGGAAAAGGATTTGTTTTGTCTACCTACTCTGTGAAGAGAGCTTACTAACCCTTAATATGAGGCTCAGAACGACATCCCCAGGCAGAACAGAATCTGAAAATATGAAAACTAAAACTAAAGGCATCATTAACAGATTTAAGAAGAAAATCAAAACAAAGGCACACAGTTTTTTCTTTTAGTCTGAGGTGAGAACATGCGAGGGAAACAACACGGTGACACCAAGGTCAGTGGAGAAGAAGGGGGAGGAGGTGCTCCAGGTGCCAGAACCCAGATTCCTCTGCAGGCCATGGCGAGGACCATGGTGAAACAGCTGTGCCCCAGCTGCCCATGGGGATCCACAGGGGATGCAGAGATCCACCCACAGCCCATGGGGATCCACAGGGGATGCAGAGATCAACCTGCAGGCTGTGAGGGAGGTGCTCCCACTGGACAGGGTGGATGCTTGGAGGAGACTGTGATCCAGTGGGAGACCCAGTGGAGAGACAGGGCCCCTGCTTCCAGGCTGGAGCAGCCTGTCCTTGCAGGACTGCACGCCATGGATGAGTGACCCATGGTGCGGCAGTTTTGGGAGGCCTGTGCACCCACGGGAGGGACTCATGTTGCAGCAGTTTTGGGCAGACTGCTGCTTGTGAGATTGGAGTCACGCTGGAGAAGTTCACGGACTCCCACGGAAGGGACCCCGTGGTCTCACAGGGCAAGGACTCCTCTCCCGGAGCAGTGGAAGAAAACCTCAAGTGATGAACTGACCAAATCCCCATGCCCTGCTTCCCTGCACTGTCAGTGGAAAGGAGGGAGGGGGTTGAGGGAAGAAAATGTGTTTTAAGGGCTTATTTTATTTCTCATTATCCTCCTCTGACTCTGTTAGTAATAAATTCACTTTGCAACTTAAAGTTGAGCCTGTTTTGCCCTTGAAGTATTCCTCCCCGTCCTTATCTCAATTAATGAGCCCTTCATTAATTTTTTTCTCTCCTCTGCCCAGCAGTGGCAGGAGAGGGTGAGCAAGCGGCTTTCATGGGTGCCTAGTGTTGGGCTAGTGTCAGACCATGACACAAGGGTACCTTTGGACCAGGTTGTGGGGCAGGATAGCCTGTCCATTCCTAATATTTGTTTTCTTCAGGGTGCACAACATGACTCACAAATAACTTTTCCCAGGCTGAAGTCAGTATCAAGGAAGGCCTTTTGCAGATCCCTGACTGTGGCAGGCTGCAGACCACCCCTGGATTTGGGGTTTACAAGAGGCAGCACAGAAGCCCAGCCACTGGGTAAGCGAAGCAGGGCTGGCAGCACTGGCACATAGCAATGCAGGAGGAGCTCTTGGCCAGCCCAGTGGCACGCTCTGAATGGGCATCCAGACCAGAGAAGACAAGGGCACAGGTTAAAGACAGGGCATGAGACAGCAGAGCACAGGAGATGTTTCTCCTTGACCAAAGCAGAGCAACCATTTCTTGGCACAGACCTTTGTTTCCCCTCAGACTCATACCCATGGATAGCTGTGGAGGACACAGCCAAACCCAGAGGGGCCCCCTGCACAGCATCCACTCTGATACTGGCACGAGGCAGCTACCAGACCATGAGCCTCCTCCTCTCAGAAACAAGTGCCATCCAGAGCCACAAACACAGCCATCTGTCCTTGGAAGGGAAGCGCCAAGGAGTCCTCATCATGGGCCATAGCCCAGGACAAACTGTGCCCTGAACGCACTCGGCTCAGGCCACAGCCAGCATTGGGCAGCCAGGAACAGAATGGGCAGACCCTCCTCTCTCTCAATGAGCCAAGAGGAAAAACCTATAGGTCCTTCTTCTTTTGTTTACACCCAGCTTGAGCATACCAAGCTCTACACACATTACAGGCATTCATGTCCCATTGCTTTCAGAGCCCAGCTGCCTAGCACAGCAAGCAGAGCAAGAACCAGACCAGTTCTAGAACAGGGTAGTCCCATATTCAGCAGTGGTCCCAAACCAGCAGAGAGGTCTTCTGTACGCTCTGTCCTCTCGTTCTAGCTAGTGACCTGCACAAAACAGTATCACAGCCACCATACACCCATGTATTTCCATAGATCTGGAGCCATCTGTCTAGATAAAATAAGGCTGGGATATCAGTTAGATCCAGAGGAGACAGTTTAACCTCGAGATCTGCTTAATCTGCTCAATGGTAGGAAGGCTCTACAGAGACACCTGGACAGACTCAATCAATGGGCTGAGGAAAACTGCATGAGGTTCACTAAGGTCAAGTGTCAGGTCCTACACTTGGGTCACAGCAATCCCCTGCAGCTCCAGGCTGGGGAAGGAGTGGCTTGAGAACCATTTGGCAGAAAAGGACTTGGGGGTGCCAGCAGTGTGCCCAGGTAGCCAAGGAGGCCAGCGGCAAAAATATTGTGGCCAGCTGACGCAGTTCGTCACACACACACAAACACACACTCACACTTTGATCAGAAGGCATGAACTAAGAACTACCTTTATTTAAAAGTCTGACTCCATTATATAGTATTTCTACAAAGGCCAGGGATTGGGGGAGAAGGTTGACTCCTCTCCCCATCCCATTGGTCAAGACAACTGTCCATCAGCTGTCCATATCTCTAAGAACAGGAATGTAAACTACCTTGAAGTTATGATAAACATTTTCTGGTGTGTACAGACCAGAGCATGAGAAAGAACCCAAAACATGACACTGTGAAACAGAAGAGAAGGCTGAAAAAATCAGGGCGACATCCAGCAGGACTAGGGAAGTGACCAATCCCCTGTACTTAGCGCTGGTAAGGCACCCCAAGTACTATGCTCAGTTTTGGGCCTCTCACTTCAAAAGGGGACAAAAGGACATTTTGGTTCAGGAGCATGTCCAGCAAAGGGCAACAAGGCCTGTGAAGGGTTTATAAAAAATGTTTTATCAGGAACAGCAGAGGGAGCTGGGTTTGGTCAGTCTTGAGAAGAGAAGGCTCATAGAGGGAACTCATCATTCCCTCCAGCTCCCTGACAGGAGGTTGTAGTGAGGTAGGGGCTGGTCTCTTTTGCTGTGCCTGCAGTGAGAGAACAAGAGTAAATGGCCTTAAACTGAGACAGTGGAGATTCAGATTAGATAAGAACATTTTTCACTGTTAGGGTGGTAAGGAACCAGAATAAGTTGCCAGGGAGGTGGAATCACCATCCCCAGTATTTAAGAAGGGGCTGGATCAGGCATTGGGTGATGCTGTTTAGGGATTACAGTGGTAGCGCTGGGTGGGCCATGGACTTGATGATCTTAAAAGTCTCTCCCAACTTTGATGATTCAATGATTCTAACCAGGATGCCCACACTGACCATGTGCAAAGTGAAGAAGAGGCCCTACAAAGCCCCGACAGGTGTCAGGAGAGGGTCCCATGTCTCCTGTCTGCACATAGAGCTGGCTGCAGAGAGGGCACCCTGAGAGAATGGCAGGTCCTCACGGGGCCCTGCTCCAGCTCCCAGGATGACATGCCATTCCAGTGTGTGGAAGGCTCCTTTAAACTGTGTGGGCAGGGGCCAGAGTCACTGTGGCTAGCTGTGACCCCAGACACCAGGGAACCTGCAGTATTTAACACACTGTACTATTCATAATGCTCAGTTGGTTGAGGCACGGTGTTAATAATGCCAAAGTTGTCTGATCCCCATACGGGCCATTCATTCAAGGGCTGGACTCAATGATCCTTGTGGGTTCCTTCCAACTCAGAATATTCTGTGATTTGGTGATAATCCTATGGAGCAAGTATCTCTTCCCATCATCCCCTAAGGGACAAGCTGGACAGGAGGAAAGGGACACAATCACATCTGCCTGGTGCTGTGGTTTGCTTTTGCCTGCTGCATCCAGAGCATCCTGCCTGACCTCAGTGCCAGGAACTTGTCCATCATCCTAAAGGGAAGCACACCACCTGCTACAGAGCACTACTGCATTGGTATGCAGATATATATGAACAGAGAACCCCACTTAACAAGCTATTTCCATTCTAATTAAGAATTTGCAGATAAAAGAGAAACTCTAATCTCTAATGAGACAGCCCAATTTTCTAAATAAGCTTATGGTCTTCGTACAGATATCAGCATATTCTCTCTCACTAGCACATCATGCAACCGCTGCAGGTTTATTGCCACAGTAACAAGTGGGGAGTTTTCATTCTCCATGCTCAAGTTTTTATGCCTTTTTACACCTTTTAACTGACACATGCCCCACCCCCATGCTGCCAGCCTGCCACACCCCTGCACCAGGCAGGCATCCACCACTTTCAGTAGCCAAGGACAAGTCCTCCATGAGGTCACAGCACAACCTTCTCAGCAAGTCCCTAGCGCCAGGCACCACACACATGCGGTGAGCACACCAACGTGGCACACACTGGCAGGCTGGCCACACACTAGGAACCGTCTTGTTTCATTTCAAGAGATGAGCAGAGCAGCGCTGAAAGATGTGCTTTGTCCCTCTCCATGAGCAGCCCAAGTCACAGTAGCACAGCCTCTACACAGCATCTACTGCTAGCAATGACGTTTTCAGTTACACAGTTTGAGGCACATCAGGCTACTATCCTCCTCCCTTGGATTTATTTTTATTCTTCTGAAAGCACAAGCCATTCCTACACCAGACTGAATCCGCCATGCCATTATTTCCTTTTGCTCTTGCCTTGGCTCCTCCATGAGTTGCAGCATCCATGCAGAAGCCAAGAACATTATCAGAAATTCCACAACTGAGCCAATACCAATCCAAGACTAAGCACTGACCATGTGCTCTCCCTCTCCTACCAGCCTTCCCATATGAGTGGCAAAAGTCTCCTCTGCAGCTGGAGGACAGATTTTCCCAGTTCAAAGGCTGAGGCTCACTAACACATTCTCCCAATATCCTGTGGACATGCAGCGTACTCCAGCCATGCAACCCCAACACCAGTACCACAAGTACTCTGTGAAAGCAACCACAGCTCCCTGTGAGGAACGACCTTCTATCTCATTTGTACACACAGCTCCATTCAGGGCATGTCCTGCAGAGTAGTTCACCTCTGTTTTCCCTCAGAAATGGGAGATCTTCTCAGTATGATCTTCAGAGGAAAAGGGGCACTGAAAATGAGATGAGAATAAAGGCACAGAGAAACCACAGTGGCTCTGACTAGTCAGCCTGTAAAGGGACAAGATCTCCGGGGCTTGAGAAGAACTTTAAACAGGCATTGCAGAAACACGCTTGTCAAGTCTGGAAGAGAAGGTCAACATATGAAGAAAAAAGAATAATGCTCTAGAGTGGTAACAGGGATAATAGGGATATATACCCAAAGGCATGTGCAAACTACTCCTCTCAGCCTGGCTTAGCCACAGCGCTTGCAGGGCATTCGAGCTGGAGCCTTGGGAGTGCAGACAGCCTTGGCCAGGGTGTGCTGCCCAGCACCCCTGCATGACATTAATGTATCCACATAAGCAGAGACAAATGAACATACCATTTGGAAGCCACAGCACTTGGGATGTAGCAGTGCCTTTTGGAACTGTCACAGACAGCTATGAGCAGCCCCAAGGACTGTCCAGGACAAAACCATCACAGATGGGCCACTGCTGAGGATGCTTTTCAAGATCGTACCTGACGGAAAGACAGACTGCCATTGCCTACATCCTGTTGCATGCCAGAAGGAGAGGTGGATGCTGGCATGAAAGTCAAAGTGCCTTTCCAAACTTTCCACCATACAACATATCTTTACATCAAAGTATCCAATTTCCTGTGTGCTCAACATCACCTGCTGCGAATCTAGCTCTGAGCAAACAAAACGCACACTGGTGCATTTACCCTCAAGTGCAACCTGGCTGATGCATGTGCTGGGCAACATAAGCACAGCACCAAGGACTCCATTTGTATGTGCAGCTGCTACACCACTATTAGACGTGAAACTTGTGCACCAACAGCCACCCAGCAGAATTAGAGCACTCAGATGAAGCCAAGCCAAGAGATGTTCTGAGCATCCTTCTGCACATGGTGGCAGCAGGTGTCAAGTGTACGGCACCCAAGGAGTAGCTGGTTTCAGTCTGGAGCACAATGAACAGGTACTCATGCACACTCCAAGTGCAGGATCCTGGCAAGCAGGACTCATGGCTGGTAGGACTCACTTGCTCCTACAGGGTCCTGCTCTGCCCTGATACCTGCAGCACCTTGCTATCACTGTCCTGAGTGTCCCACAGGTTCCTTCAGCAACCCACAGCAGTGTACACTTCTGCAAATACAGCCTCACACATGCCAAGCAAGGATTTTACAGCGGCACGGGCAACACAAAGCTCTGAAGCATGGAAATTATGCAAGAGGTGCTCAGACAATACTATGACAGCATTAAACCTCCTCAAAGAGGCCAGCTCACTTGGGCTGCAGTACTCCTCATACTTTCCTCTATTGCTCTAAACCACTATGTTCTCTTGAAATTTGCTGCCCAGGTGACAACCCAGCCTCAGATCATGATTCTTCTACTCAGACATCTCCCAACAGCCAAGTTATGGCACCACTCAACACCAAAGTCGCTCTTGGGGCTGTCCATATATCACACAGCACGGCCCTGCTCCTCTGTACTTCAGAGAGCTTCCTCTCCCAGCTCTGTCCCAAGCTCCTGTCAGGAACAGTGCTAGAAGAGGAAGCCTGGCTTTCTGCACCTACCTTGCTTCTGTCTTTATATCATTTTATATTGTATTTTTATTTCTATTCTGTATAGGGGGCTAAAAAGAGCAGACAGGCAGCCCCACAGTGCAAAAGCAGGATGAATGCTGCATGTGATGGACTCCAACTGTCCTGCTGCTCTCTATACTGGGGGCTGTGCTTTCGGGAAGGCCAGCCTGAGGTCAGAGATGGCTGACGGTGGAAGAAACACAGCACTCGCCTTTTATGCATTCAATCCTCAGGAAAGTCCAAAACAAAACTCTACTTGAAGTGATCAGCAACTTCACAGCACATTCAATGCTTGCAAGGACTGGCATGAGTGAGCAAATGGGGCAAATTCAGGAGGCTGGGAAGGCTCAGAGTAATTGGAACCCTAAGGAAGAGCCCCTCGCCAGATCAGTTTGTCCAGCATGAGGGATGCTGGGACCCACTGCACCTCACTTCAGAGTACATTGCTAAGAGGAGGTACCCAGCCCTACCAAGAACAGCTTCCAGCCTCTTTTCTCCAATTGTGCTCTCCCAGTGAGAAAGTATCCCTGGCTTTTTAAAAAGTTCCTGGAAGCACAACCCTGGCCACACTGCCTGCCTAGAGCAAGGACCAGCCCAGGAAAACATTTCATAGCCCCTCTGCAAGTCTGACTACTTAGCAGAGTTACCACAGCATCAGCCTGACCCAGCACACTTTGTTCTAAGGCCCACATTTGCCTCAAGAGCTGAACATGTCCAAAATATCACTGTTGCCATCTGATCTGAGAAGTTCTTGGGCCACAGCAGGCTGGGTGAGAGGCATCTGCGGCAGCACCCTGCAAGCAGGTCCCAGTGTCCCCATATGCACTCACTCCATCGTGTCCCACACAATCACTACCATGGCATGTGAGGTCCAAAGAGAAACCCCCAATGCCACTGTGACCACAAGCCTGTAAGAAACATTGGAAAGTCACAGTGCTAGAAGCAGGAAATCTAAAACGAACTGCCATAAGACCCCAAGGAATTCCTAGTATGTGGTTTGCAAAAAGAGTTACAATGCTAGCATGCCTGCAACTTGTCATGGCATGGAAACAACAGCTCTTCAGGGTCCCCCTTGACCCACAAACAGATCTCAGAGAACCTCAGATACATCCCACAGCAGCCTCAAATCCACAACTCAAAGAAATCCCCTGATTTAATGTTATATGCATATTCTTGGCCAGGTTTTGAAACATTAAAGACAACAGAATCTCAAACAATACTCTCTAATGTTAATTAAATTGACATATACCATAGCTAGCAGTCTGTAACCACAGCAAGTAGCATTCATTGTTTTGCCACTTCAGTCTGGTTGGGAAGACGTTGCAACACACACCTCCTTGCCTGCAGGCTGAGAGCAACCAGAAGGAAATCCGGATGGATCAGCTGCACAAAGCTCAAAGCTCCCAGACAAACACTAACGTGTTTGTCAGCCCACACAGGTTGTTGAACCCTGTGTCCAAAACTGTCAGTGTTTAAATTACTGCAGAAGAATAAATAATTTCGAATGTTTATCAGCTTGTGTGACAATGACAGTGAGCTCTGTGTGAAGGTTGCCCTGATCCAGTTTATTTGGGGAAAGGCACCACAAGCGAGGCTGCACAGGTGGGGATATGGACTGCAGGAGAGGACCCACCACAGCCAACCCTGCACTGAAGGCTGCTAACAGAATTCCTTCCAGAACCCAGCCTGGGTCCGCCAACCCAGGAGCCAGCTGTTAGCTCTGAGACTAGCTCAGACCAGCTGCAGAGAATCAGATAATTGCCCTGGGGATAGGAAATACCAACTATTTTCAGTTTTGTGGGAGCACTGTTGGGCTAGGGGAAGCAGGATGCTGGCCACCCAGCCTGGGGAGAGGACAGCTTGACAGCTTGTTATACCCTCTCATTGTTGCTTATCCCAAGAAAAGGAAAAGGTTTCCAAGAAGGTTTAAACCTCAGACTTTCTTTTTTGAAACAGTTTTCTAGACTGCAGTGTTTACAGGAAAATACACAAATTTTCCACCTGAGGCTCAATCCTGACATTTCTCACCCCTCCTTGCAGAGCAGCAGGGAGCAGGTGCAGCCCGGGTGCAACGGGAATGCAGCACTGCTGGCCAAAGCTCCGAAGGGCAGCCTGGATCAGGGCTCACACTCCTCATCACAGGCATTCAGCAACACACTCTTGGCTCCTTTTCCATCAAATCTTTGTAGGGTACCTTTAAAAGCCACATGAGATCCCTAAAACTGTTTTACAGGCTGAGGAACTATTTGTGTCTATAAAGAAGTTCCTTATAGCAGCATGAGATGTCAGCTACAGACACTACTGCCTCCACGCCAGGGCAGCAGCAGAAGCATCTGCTGCCCACCCCTCAAAGCAGCACCCTCTCCTCTCTCCAGAAGCCTGATGTCTGGGGTGCCCATGAACTTTGCTGTGTTTCAACCACACCATCTCACATCTAAGGAGGATATTTGAAAGACACTTGGGAACACTCAAAATGAAAATACCCCAGTGAAGGTCTAATAAGCACTATTAACTGAACTTCTGTAGGCAGCTGTTCCACAGGAAAAAACCTGCCTACCAATTATGCATGCTAGTAGCAATGCCAGAATACAAATCTGAAACTTGGATGCAAAACTGGGAAGAGCAGCCAGTCTGTGAACATCCTTCAACAGCCCTGCTGACGGAAGGCACAAATACCTGGCATCCCTGTTGTGCAAACGAGAAGGAAGGAGAAAGGTGAGTTAATGTTGCTCAATCCCTGTCTGACTTTGAAACAGCAGTTTTCTGACTTTAAAAAAAAAATCAGGAATATGCACATAAAATTTTAAGGAACCCCAGCTCAATCCTGTTCTGCATCACTGGCAAGCCTAGGGAACAGGTCCTCCATGTGCACAGAACAGCAGCAGGAGTGGCGCTGTAACAGGACTGCCAGGGCACAGAACACCTAGCCTGGGAGAAGCCTTCCCTGCCCAGCCTTGGCTTCAGATGTGAAATTAAGATTAGGGCTGAAGGAAAGCCAAAATTCATAGCTTGAGAGGGACCAGAAGGGGCCCACAAGAAAGAAGAGGCTGCTAAAGATCTGAGTTTGCAGACACCTTCCTGAAGAATGACTTTGGCAATAAGATTAGGGTTGAGATAATGCTGAGATAAATAAAGTCCAGAGCTGGAGCTGGAGTAGGCTTGCAAAAGTACATGGCAGCTTCCAAGAATGCTGGGCTGGGAGAAAACACTGGTCCAAGCAATCAGTAGAAAACTGCTCTACAGCTTCTCAGGAAAATCACGGCTATGGCTAAAAGAAAACCCAGAGGTGCACAGACAGCAGAGCTCACCTGAGCAAAGAAGTAACTGCATGAGGCCTCACCTGGGAAAAAGCCTTCAGTAGGAAAAAGGCTGGGGAGCTTAGCTAACGCTCTGCTGGAAAACCAGCATCAAGGTCTAGAGTCTAGCACTCATGTTGGGCTGGAAAGGGATGGCAAAAGATAAAGAGGCTGGCCTGAGAAATGGTTTAGAAGGTTCCCTACAATTCAGCTGGAAAACAGCTCTGGTCAGGGTCTGGACTGAAAGGGAAGGTCACACTGCACCTGGGGAGAGGGGCTGCCAAGAGACCCGTGTGAGACACCTTTCTCCAGGAAATAAATGGCTGCAGGCCTTTCCTTATATCCCTTCCTCATAGTCCACAGGCAAACACGGGGTCAGGCTCAGAAGCAGAATGCCTCGTGTTACTGCCGGAGCAAAGCTGGAAAGTGGCTGCCAAAGACATGTGAGAGCATCCTGGAGTCCCAGGATGAGTGAAAGCTTTGGTGTGAGCCATGGGTTAGAGGTTTTCCCTGCAATTCTTCAGAAAAAATGAGGCTTGAGCGAAAGCCAGATCTTATAGTTGAGCCAGGGCTTCAAAAGCCAAGCAGAAGCTGGCAGGATAGCTGGGCTGGGTCAGTTTTCATCCATAGTTGTGTGGCCTTTTCAACTGCTCTGTGGAAATCAGTGCTAGTGCCAGGATTAGGGTTAGGGCTGTGAGAGGGACAAAGCTTAAAGCTGCACTTGGACTGCGGCAGGAAAAGGGCTGCCAAGATACATGGGCTGGAAGAACTCTATCTGGCTTTCCACCTCTAAGGCTCAGATGGAAAGCAAGAACTACAACTAAGGCCAACAGAAAGTGAAAGCTTAGGGTTGCATTTGGAACAGGGTTAGAAATGGTATGCCAAAGACTATTTTAGTTTGTCAGGAGCCCTTATATAGGAATTACCTTTTGTACAGCAGTTTTTGTCAAAAGGTTCAGCTATAAAGATAGGTTCAGTGTAACACTGATGGACAGAAGAAGCTTTGACATACAACTGAAACATGGATGGTAATGGGCTGCCAAAGCAAAGCAAGGGCCTGCAAACAGACTGAGGCTTAAAGAAACATTTGGTCCGGAAAATGGCTCAGCAGCCTTCTCTACAGCTTCGCCAGAAAGGAAGAACTAGGGTTGAGAGAAAGCCTGGAGCTGGAGGCAGAGCTGGGAGGGGGCTGCCAGAAGGAAATGGTAGGAGACTCATGCTAGAAAAAGTCTCAGGTCTGCCTACATGGCTTCAGTGCCATGTCCAACCATTCCCAAGAAAAGGAAGGCTAGAAGATAGGACTGAAGGATGAGAGCTGCCGTTGAAGTAGGGCTGGAAGGTGGCTGCCAAACATCTGGGATGGGAGAAATTTTGATCCATGCAATGTCTGTGCAATGCCTGTGCATGTTCTCAGTCTCAGGAGGAGAATGAGGACAAGGTTCTAGAAAAAGACATTTCTCCATTTAAGGCAACACAAAGCCTGTGGTGGTGTATCTTGGTTTGAAAGATAAGTGTCTGCCAAGGAAGGTGGGAACTTCCCTTGGAATGGAGAATATGACCACCTTCCCTCTAAATTGTTTTAACGCTGAAATTACAGGGCTTTCAGGCAAAGATAAGGGAAAAGGAATAGCAGTTCTGTACTACTGTGTGTGTGTGTGTAACAAGGCAAACAACAACCCCGGCAGNAGGTCCCAGCTCAAAAGCTGCTCCTGCGAGCAGAAGCTCACCCACGGTAAGCAGAAAGCAGGGCAGGACAGAACTCCGCGGTGGCAGCAAATTCTCCCCGCAGCAGCAGCAAATTCTCCCCGCAGCAGCAGCCTGCCAGTCTTACCTCTGATCCCGAGGGCGAGAGTGAGCGAGGAGCTGATCCCAGCCCCTCACCCCAAATCTTGTGGTATCTCTGCCCTTCCCTACAGACAGGTGCTGCACCCCTCCTGCTATCTTGGTCACTTCTTTGGTTTCTCCTAAGTATCCTCGTTATCATCCATTAGGCAACAAATGGGAGAAAATTCCCTAAGAGGAAAAAAAAACCAAAAAAAAAGGAAAAATCTTACCCTCCAACATTGTGTCAGGCTCCTGCCCTCCTTCATTCAGGTGCAAAGGCAGTAGAGTACAGCAACAAACAGAACTTTTAAAAATCAAATGTTTGTTTTCAGAGGCTGATGGTGTGCTGAGGCTAGCTGAATTTTTACTAGGACAGGTAAAAGATCAAAAATCTGTAACCTCTTTCTCAAAAAAAACACCCATTTTTGTTGAAACCTTAAAAAGAGCCAGCCTGAGGCACTGCACAGATTTGCACTGCAAGAGTGAGAGCTAGACAAGGATTATTCCAGCTGCACAGAGGAGCTTCATCATAAAGTGCGCCAGCACCACCTAAAATTGAATTACATTAGAAACATATCTTGCAGAAAGGAGCTGTAATTAGACTGGCCCACAAATCCAACAGTCTCCATAGCCAGCAAGTTAAAAACATAGCATGTGTTAACAGGCAAAGAGGATAGTGCCCACAGGTTATGTGTGCCAAGAGCAGGAAAGGGCATGCATCTGCACCATTCAAGCTGCTCTCAGTTTACATTCTACTTGCCTTTTAGGAGACTCTGCTGGTGGCCTCTCACATCTCAAACTCCATCTAGTTTTTGCAGTGCATCCCCAAAGAAGGCTACATCCCCAATGTAATTCCACTGACCACCAAAATACCTGACAAAAAGGTGTTCCTCTTGTAATATAACACACAGGTGGAAGGTCAGGCAAACAGGACCAGTTCTCAGGGTCCCAACAGGATGACCACTTTGGGGGAAATGATGCAGCAGGGGGATGGAGCTTGGATTCAGTGGTTGGGTCCCTTGTGACAAGAAAGACCTTCAGGGAACAGGTCCAGAAGGGCAATGGAGATGAGGAAGGATCTGGAGCACAAGTCTGATGAGGAATGGCTGAGGAAGCTGGGGGAGATCAGCCTGGAGAAATGGAGGCTCAGGGAGGACCTTCTCACTCTCTACTGCTCTCTGACATGAGTGTGGAGCCAGGTGGACTCTTCTGCCAAGTAGCAGGATATGACCAAATGGCCCCAGGTTGCACCAGGGGGAGTTTAGGTTAGAGATTAAGGAAAAAATCTTCAGCAAAAGGGTTGTCAAGCACTAGCACAGGCTTCCCAGTGCTGGATTCACCATCCCTGGAGGGATTTAAAAGACACGTGGCTTTAGCACATGGGGACAGGGTTGAGTGCCATGGTAGGACACAAAATAGATTGACTCCATAGAGTTGTCAGAAGAGAAAGAAGGCTTTATTTACAATTCCATCATTTTCTTTTATAACATGCTGCGCAAAAAATGGTATGTTATTGGTCCATCAGACTGACACTTCATTCATTAAGTAATAGGAAACAACACCTGGGGACAGTAGTTATGGGAAAAGGAACACTGTTTACTTAACCTGTTTTGAACAACAGAGAGAGATGTTTTGAAAAAATAAGGAAACTGTTGTCAGCTTTCCCTTGGGAAAAGAGCTAACAATGATTAGCAAATGAAAATTCTCCCAGGCTCAGAAATATCGAGCCCACAGTTGAGTGGTGGCCTTGGCAGTGTAATGTTTACAGTTGGGCTCAATGATCTTAAGCGCCTTTTCCAAACAACTTTGATTCTGTGATTCACAGGAAACTGTCAAACAGCCCCCAAAACCAGTAAGGCACATGGCAAAGTCAGGGGTTACCCCATCTTTCCCCTGGGGACACATCCAGACTTGTCTGAGCCTTTCCCTCTCTCCAAAACCTGCACATGTTCCCAAGATCCCTACAGAACCACTGCCAAGGACTGGGCCCACAGATGACTTCAGACACACAAAATTCAATCTCTGAGTGCAACCTCTGGCATTCTCCCATTGCAGACTTCCACCAATATCTCTTCAAGCATTCTTTGTCTCAAGATGTTCCAACAGCCTCTCGGTCATGGACACATGAAGGCACTTCAGCAAGGAAATTTTATTCATAGCTTTTATCCAAAGAGCAACTTCCATTTCCTGAAGGAAAATATCATCTGCAGCACGGTGAGGAAGGTAGGAGTCAGCAGCTCTGAACGCAGTCCTAATTTTGTTTTGCCTTTACTTCCAGGGACCATATTATCTTCAAGCCCTGTCCTCCCTACTCTGATAGTTCAGGTACCTCCAGGTCCCCCAACGCACAGCACAGGTGCACATGCCCACATGCCTTGGCTGCAGCTCAGAAGTTCACCCAGGCCAGTTCAGCCCCAGAGCTGCCCTGGGGCAACATGAGCACAGCCCTGTCTGTCCCCCCAGGTCATGTCCATAGGCTTGTCATCAACAGGCAAAAGGGCCACACATCCAGACAAACTGAAGGCATTTACCTGAGAACACACCTTATTCAGCACAGCAGCCAATTTTTTTACTTTATTAGAGCACATTCCTGCAGCATAGTGCCATGTTCAGTTGCCTGGAAGACACAGGTGACAGCCTTCTTCAAGGGGGAAAAAGCACCAATTTTATCTGAGGAAATAGGCTGCAGCTAGGAAACGAGGGCAGCTAAAACAAAAATCAACACCCAGGTCCTTAATGATCCCCTTCAGAAAGACAAATAAAAAGGGACATGTGGCTTTCTCTAAGCGTAACAGGACCTGGGATTCAAAAAGAAGCAAAGCTCAGAAGCCACCTCTGGAAGGACAAGGGGCACGTACAGGCCTCTGTGGGCATGTCCACCTATGTGCCAAAAACGCTGGTGATAACCCATTTGGAAAATCTGCACTCTTTCTTTGCCCTTGCTAAATAGGAGTTTTGCACTCAAGTCCCGCCAAAGCTGCTGCAGCAAAGAGCAGAACCAGGAAACAGCCTTGGACACTGGAAACTTGTAAGCAGAGACACCACTACACAGAACCCCCTAACAGTCGGAATTCAAAAGGGATCTCTTGAGATCATCCTGTCCAAGTCCTCTGATGAGGCAGGTTTCACCTTGAGCAGGTCTCACAGGATTGTGTCATGGGGGGTCTTGAGTATCTCCAGAGAAGACCACCCAATACACTTCAGTTGTAATTTTCAGCCCGTATCTGTGGCAGACATTCAGTGTGAGAGCCCCTGATCCCATGAAGCACAGCAAGCTGGAGCCAGTGGGATGACAGTCTGCCTTGCACCACTGCTGAGGTGACAAGGTCCTCCAGCAGATACTTTTCCCGGAAAGTAACGGCACACTGCCAGCCAGGACCTCATAATGATACTACAGATACACAGCACTCCACAAACACAGATTGGGGTCCATGCCTCAGCTGTCCACCCTGTGCTAAAAGTATATTTAGTGGAAGGTATCCCTGCCCATGGCAGAGGGGTTGGAACTAGATAATCTAAGATTCCTTCCAACCTATTCTATGATTCTTTGATTCAGACATCAGCAGCTTTTCCAGCTACTTTTCCTACATGGCAGAATGGAAGCACCCCTTGGTGGCTCAGAAGTGATATTCAAGAGGAACAAGAGCCCCACACTTCAGGCTGGAGATCCCTCTGCTTATTACAAACCAGAGAGGGGCTCTAATACAGTACACCTAGCTCCACATATCCTCACTCATCCCCCAAACTATCTACAACTAGCCCACTGGAGATGTATACTCTCCAGAAGGACCTTGTCTTCCACCTCCCTGCAGCCAGAGGGTTTCCCCTGCCCAGGTGCAAGAGCAGCACTTGGCACACACAAAGCAGGCTCGGGGAGGAACCCAGGACAAGGTATCACTGCTAGCAGCTCCTTTGAGATAGATGCATCAAGAAGTGTCCAACCTCCATCCATCAGCAGACTTCGGAGGATGCTTCCTTCAAGGTGAGGGGATGCAAGCCTCGCTCACCTCCTTAACATCATGGAGCCCTCTCTCCTCCCTCCTGTAGCTCTGACGACAAGAAGGATCCCTTGAAAATACAGATGTCAAACAAGAACAGTACTTTGTATGCAGCCCTGAAGGACAAGCAGGAAGATAAAGAATTGCATAGCCATGCTACGAAATTACTGATTTTCAGACAAGCAGGTCTGCTCCACTGATGCACCTCAGAAAGTGCTGCATCTCCCCAGTCCTTGGGCACAGCTTGAAGGAAAAGAGATTTGTCAGAGAGGCCAGGTCCAAACCTGCTGCCCAGGCCTGCAGGCCAGTAGCAAGCCAGGCTCATGGATGGCAGCAAGCCTAGGGGAAGTTGGGTGACTCAGCACTGCCTTGCTGCTCTGGTACCTGAGGATATACTAACCTGCCCTGACAAACACCGGCAGAGGTCACAGTACAGACTGATGAGAAATCTTAGAAATAAGAACTGCAGGCAGCTCCCACAGACACAACACAAGGGCCCTGCTCAGCCCTGCCAGACACAAGGCAGCAACAAAGGGCACCAGGCAACGGGGCAACTGAGAGCTTTCAGGAGCCTGTCTTCCAAGTAAAGAGTCCTGGTCTTTTGCTCCACACACGAATCCCTGTGCCAGTGTCAGCAGCTGTCCTTGTGTGTTCACACCATTCTGGAGCAGTGGGGACACCCCACTGCTTCACGTAAGCTGCAGAGTAGCTCTCTCAGGGAAGAGGTGTGACTCCAGCCCTGGCTGCCCAAGAGTTGCTCTGCCCTCCACCACCTGCTGTCAATTGTAGGAGCAGCCCTTGGCTCAAACACAGAGCAGTGTCTCATGCCTGGTAACAAACCCCGCAGCCTTGAGGAAAGGAAGTAGCCGGTAGCCATTCCCTACCATACAGGGATGACATGAGCTGTGTCATTTCTCTATCAGGGTCAGGCATCACATGGGGTCTCTGTAGAGCTGAGACATCAGTAAATGCTGCTCTGGCAGGAACTCTCAGAGTCCTGACTTGAGGTCAGAGGCAGAGGGACAGCCTCAGTATTTCATGGTGTACCCCATCCCATAGCCTGGAGAGCCTCACACTAGCTCACTGCCCAAAGCATGTCATGCCAAATGGGATCAGAGTGCTGAGTGTAAGGGACCAGCCTTGACAAGCAAATGAGAATCATTCCCAAAGGAGCCAGGAAGGGTGCCTGCATCTGCCTGAAGTCAGCTAAGGAACATAAGGACTGGACATTGCTTGCCAAGAGGTTTGCTGTGTTCCCCTGCTACTCCTGGCCAATCACTAAAAGAGCTATGGAGTAACAGATGACAAATCACAACCAATAGGATCTGGCAGGCTTTCCCAGGTGAGCTGGAACAGAAGGCCCCAGGGCCTGGAAGCACTTCCACATCAGAGGAACCTCCTCAATAGCTTTGCAGTTGGAAAGGCAGACAGCAAGCCCAAGGACAACCCAGCAGGGCCCAGGCATCAGCCACCCTACCCACCTGATGCATCCACATTGCAGATGAGCAGCAGTAAAGGACTCACAGGTCTGGCTGGGACACACCAAGAACAGAACCTGGAACCTGCACTGTTCTTCTTCCACTTGGCTTGACCAACCATGTTTTCTGACACCAAACAGCAAAGAGACACATCTGCAATCCTCCGGTGCTGTTTGAGCCTTGCTGCCTCATCAGTCCCTAAGCAGGGATGCACAGGCACGTCTCAGCGAGCAGAGCTGCCGGAGCTTGAAACCTGAGTGTCTGCTGCAATCCAGAGGGACTCAGGGAACTACATTCCTGAGGGCTGCATGGAGAAGAGGCTCCACAGAAACATCTCCCTGGCAGCGGATTTAGAGAGGTGCTCCCATCACTCGGGGTGTTCCAGGCAGGGGAGACACGAACTGACAACACAATTGCCTGCAAAACACTAGAGGCAGAGCTAGGGGAGGGGTGAAAGAGAACCACAGCGCAAAATTGACACTTTTCTCCCTGGTTCCTCCCCAACAGCTCTTTGCAAGTTGAATTAGGGAGGGCTGCATCGTCCAGCAAAGCCTCCTCCAGTGGGCAAAACAGCAACCCGGCTGGCTGCTCCTCCACAGCACACTCCATCACTAGAGAGCATCTCTGCAGGATACTCTCCGAAGGAAGTACCCAGTCCCTGTCAACAGTTACCTGTCTGCAGGCTGTCACGCAAGCAGCCTGGCAGGCACAGCACAGATCTCTCCCCACAGCCTGATGCAGCAGGATTTGTTTATGTGTCTGCAGCTGCTCTGTGCCTTCACCATGGGAATCCAGGCTGAAGCTCCATCCCTGCCGGGTGAGAAGCAGCCTCCCCGCACAGCCCGGCAGGCATGGGGCTGCAGGGCGTACGAGCCCCTGGAAACCGGCCTGCTGGAGAGGCGAGCTGCATTCCCAGCCTCTGCAGTGCCTCCCCCACATCCTGCCTCCAGCCTGCCGCTGGGGGTAGAGAATGCCAATCTCGGGTTGTGATTTTTCCAAGTTAAAAATAACCAGTAGTTTAGCAAGAGAGGAGCAGCAGCAGCAGTGCAGGGGGCTGTGGAGTCTGCAAGCTCACTGCAAGGCAGCATGGCATATATTCTCCTTCCCAAACAGAGGCCGTGGAAAAGCAGCTTCCTAGCTCTGCTCACACAGTTACAGAAAACAAGACTCTCTCAGCATCCCATCAGGAGAGGCTTTGGCAAGCAGCCAAGTGGTCTTCAGTTCAGAGCTGCAGTAACACTCCATGGCACCATGGGGGAAGAGGGCACAGGCCTCACACTCCTGAGCAGGACACACAGCAGGATGAAGGAAGCAAGGGGAAAAAAGAGAGTACATAGAGGTCCAAATAACCCAAACTGAGGGAACAAACACGCCATCAGGCAGGTACATATGTTCAGGACAGGCAGAGCATCACAACAACAACCAGGCCCAAGGGACACAGCCATGCTACAAGCAATTTTCTGTTCTCAAAATATTTTAATCTTTAAAAAAAGAAGGTGGGGGGGAGGGGGGAATGAACTGTGTTCTCTGAAGGGCCAGGGGAGCCTAGAGGTCTGCTGATAATGACACCAAAAGCACATGGCAAACCTGCAGTACCTTCCTAGGACATCCAGCTCTGCCACCCCACAGGTGAACAGACAACAAGACTTTGACAGGCAGGCAATAAATCACCACAACCTCCTTGCCAGTTGCTGCCTTGGAAGAGGAATATGGTGATGCTGCACAGCGTTCCCCTCCAAAAAGCCTGTTCAACATCAACACTCTGCTCCCAAGCTCTCAGCGCTACAATGACAGCCACGTCAGAGACCCTGGGGAGACGCCTGGGCTTGTGCCATTGCCTGTCCACAGAGGATGCTCTGTTGGCACCCAACAAGCAAGAGTGCACACACAGGCTCGATACAGCCCCCAGTAATGCAGCTTCAGTCAGCTGCACTTCATGACTTTCATGACAAGCTCACGTGGCAGAACCAGCAATAGCTCCTTTTTGGAGGGTTTTCAAATGCAGCTCCTAACCCAAGACCATAACCACAATGACCTTCAGCTGCACAGTGCCAGAGGGCTGAGAACCGAGAGCTCACTCAGAGTCCGGCAAGCACAGCAGTGAGCTGGGACCAACAGTACAAGGGAAGAGAAAGCAGCAGAATGGCTAAAACCCCCTCAGTTTGGTCATTTGGTCAGTGAAGGCACATCATGAACACAAAGCCATGCCTGGCCATTCAACATGCACACAAAGATATGCACTCCAGCTTGCTGCTAAAGAGAGGGAAACCACATCTGAGCTCACCATAAAATGTATTTCCCTCATCACCTTCATGAACAGCCCAAAATGAAGGGGCACACTACTCCCCAGAGGCACAGGAGTTGCAAGGTGGCTGTCTGCAGAGCAGAGATGCACCCAGTGTCAGCTGTACCCCCTTCCCCATCATGGGGATGCACCCAGTATCAGCTGTGTGCCCTTTCCCATGTCATCATCCTGTTACCCTGGTTTACAGGAGCTACCAGTAGCAAGACAGGTTTCTCAAACCTACTGTGTTTGTTGCCTTCTGATCTGCTGGACGAGAGTCTGACTCCAAACAGTTTCTCATAAGCCTCAGGCAGTGGATTTTAATCCTCAACATCAGCAAGACAAAAAAAAACCAACAAACAAACAAACAAACAGAGGAAAACCAAACCATATCTCTACAATGCCATACCTACACAGTCAAGGGAGAACAGAGACAGGCCAAGCTTGCCCAGACTCATAGCTGGCACCCAGCAGGCTGGGCTCCCACAGGGACAGGCACTTGACCACCCTCAATGCCAAGAGGCACGATTTCATGTGCACTGGCATGCCAGAATACGTGCAGCCATCCTGCACACCACAATAGTCCACGGTGGCTCCGTGCAGAGCAGTATCCCACCAGCATAATTTGTGTGCTGAGCTTCATGTCAAGAGCATCCTCAGCTCAAGCACCTAACACATCAGCAAAGCCCATTGCACATCACTACTGTAGCACTTCCCAGACCTCTGCTACCCGTTAAACACAAACATGCTTCAGTGTGGCATCCAATCCAGGCCACCACACAGCCCAAATTAACTGCCCTGTATGCCAAATCTTAACAAGTCACTCCTCCATCACCAGCGCCAAATTTCCCATCCACTTTATTCACCAGCCCCAGCATGCTGACCAGCAAGCCAACAAGAAAGGACATGAATGAAGTGTCCAGAGAACTGATAATGACAGTGGCCATAAAGACTTCCCACTTCTTCCATCACACTCCCAGCACCTAATTTTCTGCTTTTAAATAAGAAAAATGTAATGTCTGTATCCACATGCTACGTGAGAGTCCCGAGCTCCAGAAGCCTATAATGCCTATGGCCAAGTGTCACTTCCACAGCATCCTGCACAGCTCTCCCACCCCTCTGGCACCCTGCTACAGGCCAGAAGCAGCCATCTCATAACCCCTCTCCTGGCCTGTGGGAGTCAGAAGCTCACTGCTCACAGCAGCTCAATGCAGTGGCATGACCAGCCTGCTGGCAAGCAAAAATTTGCCCGGCGAGCAACTCCTCAGCCTGCTCCTTCACAAGGCAGGGAGCCTTGTGTGCCAAGGCAGGTGTGCTTCAGCTGCAAAGGAGGCTGTGGAAAGCCTCTGGTCAGAGTGACAACACAACCCTAGCTACATTTTAGATAGAAATGGGCAAAGAAGCTCTGAGGACACACTCGAGGTACTGGAAGCAGGCTCTCTTCCCTGAAGTGCCTGGCTGTTACCCCGGGGTAGAGAGAGAATTGTAGGTTTAGCTCCTGTTGTCTTCCTGTACCAGCAGTCATGAGGAGCCAGACTTCCCAGTAGGGTAAGAAAAAAGCCTCTGATGAATTTCTGGGCTCAACGGAACACAGGGGTTACTGTTAGATGCTTCAGAGGCTTCTTGCATCTGGGCAAAGCATCCAGCTGCTCTCCAGCTACTAGGAGGAATATAGTGGCTTGAGCAAAAACCAGCGCCCTGTGCACTCTGCACATTTTCCTGCTGGCTTTTATGTCTTACAGACAAGTGCTCAAAGCTTCACTTAGCTGTCCAAGTCCATCTCCAAGGTCACTATCCCTACAAAGAAGCTACCAGGCACATAATTTAACCTTTATTAGTAAGAAAGGTGTACAAAAGCCAGCCCAACCAGTAGGCCTTGACAGCTAGCCAATTCAAAGAACATTATATAAGGTTTGAGAGCTTTACACCAAACTGTACCAAACTCATACTATCCCAAGGCAGATGGCCAAAAAACGAGATTACATTCTTGAAAGTACAGATCTTCTCCTTGTGCTGTTGTTATTAACATCCTGCACAACAAACTCAAGCGGTCAAAAAACAGCTTTGCCACACTGCAAACAGCTACTCAGAGGCAATCATAACCCTTTGTGCCTCTATTTTCTAATGCTAGAATAGAGACAAAAAAATCAACATTGACATCAGAAATACTGAGAAGGTGAACAAATGCAATGCACCTAAAGATTTGGCTGTGGACACATATGACAACCTGAACAGATTCCATGCTGAGAAGGCACAGTAACACTGGCCACAGCCCCATATAGTGATGGAGACCCTACGGCAGAATCCAGTCATGCTGAAAATCATTTCTTCAGGAATTTCTGTCAGTCTGCTCCAACTGAAGCTCCCTGCCACAGAGTGGATCACTCTTACCCCTGCCAGTCATTCACCTGATTGTCCCCACATCTCTGTTTGCTCCTGTTATCTGCTGACCAAGGTATGCCCCATTGTTCTCCTGCTATAACCACAGTAAAGAAAAAGGGTGAAGGAAAAAGTTGGTGCCCTCCTGCCAACCTCCCGCTTCATCTAATGAATAGCCCACGGGAATGTGCCGGAGGAAACACATTCAAGGCGCTGAATGAAATGTGACCAAGTCACCAGCAGCTGGGCCACAGGAACAGAATTAGCATTTTAAACATTTCCAGGCCCTCACAACAAGATGGACACCACTGCTTTGCCACATGCCTCATCTGTGCACAGGCGGCAGAGTGACAAGGGGTGTACAGTGCCTTGAAGGGAGCTCAGGGCCAGCCTTGCTTTGCCTTCCATGGCCACAGCTCAGACTGCAGGTTGTGAGCATGGGCATTGAAGGCTGATCCCAAGGTACATCTTAGTGTGTGATAAGTGAGCAGCTCTTCCTTGGGCCAGGCAGCACCGCATCCTGGTCCTAGGGATCTCAAAAAAAAAGGTGATAAAGGAAGCTCAGCTTGGTCTGTGGTCTCACATGTGGTGAAGGCTGGGGAGGCATAGAAGGGATCTCCAGGAGCAAAAGGACATTTTGCTACACTGCTCACTCTCCAAGCACAGGACAGCTCCAGCATCACCTTACAGAGGCCCCCTGACTGATGCTGCCCTGTTGGAGAAGAGCTCCTGCACCCACACAGGCTGTACCTGTCCTATAGCGCTGCAAACCCAGGCCACCCACTCCAGGGCAGGGCAAACAGGTTGGCTGGCAGACCCCTGCCTGCAGCAGGGCTAGGTACGGGGGAGCCAAGCTGTTCCTCAGCACCCAGGAAGATAACATCCCAAATAACCATAGTCTGAGAGTTTTTGTATGCTGTAGGGAGGTCCCACACCTCATGGCATCTGTTCTGCCTGTACATCCTAACAAAATCTAGCAAACCTCACTCCAAAATACCAACAGACAAAATCTGCTATTGTCCAGGCCTGAGAAGGTACTTTGAGAGAACAGTCTCTAGTTCAGATGCCATCTGTAATGAGACATTCTTCTCAATCATCTCTGTTTCCTTGCATTTGTCTTTTACATCATCCCAAGAAAGACTAAAGTATGGGAGGCTGAGAGCAATGCCACAGAGAAATTCTTCAATTCCTCTTGTGCAAATGCTTGGGGTTCAGTGATGCCAGCTCCTCAGCTATAGGCAATGCTTGGCTACCCCTTTTAAATGGTGAGCACACAAAGGCCTGCCCAGACACACTGCGAGTAAAATGCTACTGAAAGCACATATGGCAAGGTAGCCCCTTCTTGCCTCAGCTCATAAAACCCTTTAGTCAGAGATCAGCTCAGGGAACACTGAAGAGAGCATCAACCTTGCCAGGTTCAAGACCCACAGCTGCACGAGTAGGGAATGCATGGGCAGCAGGGGCTCCTGGCAGAGGATGCCAAGCAACTGTCATTAATGCTGGCTGCAGAGTCCCTTTTTCCAAAGAGAACTGGAACCCCAGAGCACACCAAGCTTCTTCCAACAGCACAGAGGCAGAGCTGCTGTGGATCTCCCCCGAACTAAAGCTGCATTTGTTCAGGGCACAGATGCCCTGGAAACTCCTGGCCAACCAGCATCATCATCATGGGGTCAGCCAGCCAGCAGGCAAGCACATGGGATCAGCTGCATCAAGCTACCAAGCATCCTGTCCCTGTTTGCCTGGCAGGTCTGTAGACATCAGTCTCCTCTGACATGTAGCAACATGGAAGCCAGGTACGCCAACCCTGGACAGAACAGGACAGCACAGTTTCCCACAGACCCACGTCCTAGCCTACTTTTATTGCACGTACCTGTCCGAAGTTCAAACCAACATGGTTTCCACATCTCCTCTCCCTCTGTACTTGGATAAGCCACTCATATTCTGAACCTTTCCTTCAGCAGGCATTTCTGGAGGAATAATCATGCAACAAGGTCCAGAAATCCACTTCTGCTCTGTGTCTGTCTCCCTCTTGCAGCTAAGGGTGATAGAAAGAGCAGGAAGTAGAGCAGAATCCAGGAAAGGGTTTAAGAACGCTGTCCTCAGCCCTAATGCCATGTTCCACTCAGCAGAGCAGCCAATCGAAAGCCTGTCTAGAAACAGAGAGCAATATCTGCAGACAACCACATTTCTACACACAGCATGCCCTGTCAGATGTGGGCACAGCTGTATGCATTCAAACACACAGGTCCTACAACCTGCAGTCACGCCTCAATTCAGAGCCCTTGAAGAGGGCTCTGAATTGAAATTCCAACCGCCAAAGCCTCAAGGAGCCTGTGCCCACAGTGACACACTCCTTCCTTTGCCTTTGGGATTCAGGACCCTGGTCCTCACACTCAAAGCACAATGTGGGACTGGCCTAACTCCAAACCAGCAACTTTATTCTGACAGAAACTCTCACCCTCCAGAGCAAGGACGTGGAGAAGTCATTGTAACTGGCCCACAGATCTGCAAACGCAAACCTCAGCACCTTCACAGAAAGCACAAGCCTTGCTTCAGCCAGCCTCCCCGCAACATCACTGCGCAGCAAACAGAGCACAGTCTCTGCTGTCTGCGGTGGAGAAACCTGCTTTTATGTATGCACCAAGGTGCATGCCGGGAAAGGCTCAGATACTCTGGTGAGGGGCACCCTGCAGGGACTGAGAAAGATCACTGAGAAACAGGGCTTTGCTTGCCCTAAAGCAACAAGCAGAGAAGCATACAAATATGAGCAATGGGCTGTGCATTTGCACACCCCACTGCACTCCTTCCAAGGCTAAGCAAGCACGGGGTACAGCAAGGATGCACCAGGCATTTAAAGAAGTCATTAAAAATTGCTCTTTTCAGGCCCTCAATTAACAGATATCGAACACTTAAACTTCATTTTATCTCAAATATATTCCAAGTTCAACCAAAGCAGATGAAAGACTGAGGGTTAAAAGTGCTCTGTGCACAAGACCTAGAGAACTCAAGGCAGTGGCTCACACAAAAATAGCAGCTTTCACAGCACGTCTATAGCAAAGCACTAATGTTTATTCTTGTATCTAGGACTAACTTCAATTCTGCCTCGATGCACATACATAACAAGCCATTAATGTTTCCTAAAGAACCAATATTTCACCTACCTATACGTCAAAGAAGTGGAAGTCCCCTGTAACTTTGCAGCACCCTCGTTCCTGCATGTAGCTAATTGTTAGTGTTGGAATTCACCTTCCAAGGCAGCCATAGAGTGTAAGTCGAAGTGTAAAATGAAACTATGTCCACAAAACAAATACCTATTTCCAGTGCAATAGAGAGGGAGCACGACTCCCAGCAGTGGTTGCTAACGGGGAGGGCCTGGTAGCTAAAGTCCCTCAATTAGCTGAAGTCTTGCTTCTGCCTCAAAGAAATACAAATGAAATACTTCCTGGGGGAAGAGGTAGGGGTCTTACATCCCAGGGGGTTTTAACACTAAAGGCAGTAAGTTCTTTCTCCACACAGGTCCGCTGACAGCCACAGGGACACAGCCTCCCCCACCAGGCCATTGCACAAGCTTTTTTGGCTGGGGACCCCACACATGCCCATGCCCTTCCTACCTATTTTCCTGTGCCAGAGCTCCCAGGCTGTAATTAAAACAAGTAATTTAGGACCACATCAGATAGTGAATGAAACAACTTCACCTATCCACTATCTGTCCACCCCTTGCAACAAGAAGGGACTTAGCGTTAACATGCAGCTAGCTCAGGGGCCTACAGTAACAACCAGGCTGACCCTTGATACAGTCTCCGACTCTTAATACAAAGCAGGGCTCCACAGGTCCCACACTTCCATAGAAACATTTAGAAAATACTCTGAAAATTGACACTGACAAGCATAACTTTCCCCTGCTTTCAGCACAGTTGCCCCAAAAAGAAACAATGAATTACCTGCATTTCAACCCAGACTTCCCATCACAACTGAGCCAAATGGCAGAGAGAACCAGACAAATGTCAGGAAGCTTCAGCAGAAGAGATCTAAACTTAATCTTACCAGGAAAAACACAAACCAAAAAATTCCCAAACAGCACAGTAAAACAAACCCCCTCAAAACAACCAGCATAAAGTTTGGGAAAAGGCGTGTCTGCAGAAGGCATGCGGTACCTCAGAGAGCAGACGTTCATAATATCACGAAGCGCAGCATCCCTCAAGGGGAAACCAGGGCTGGAAAATACGATGGGCACTCCATGGCCAAGCCAACATCTCACCCTCACAGTAACACCCGCACTCCTTGAACCATTCCCAACACACCTCTGCATGTACATTTCCAGCACGCACACGAAAAGCTAAGAGGGACTGGGACTCAGTTCCCATGCTTCTCATTTTCTTTTCTGGACTGAATAAGAGTGTTTTGCTCCTGTTTGGGCAAGATTTATACTCACTACAGGCTGAAAATGCGCCTTGGAGACAATAGGCTGCAGTATGGAAACAGCATGCACTCCTTCACCTCAAGGCAGTATTTCCTCCACAGAGAGAAGGTCCTCACACAAAGGATAGGTCAAAAGCTCCTATGACCCCCACCTGGTGCTAACACAACCCAGCACCTCTCTAAGCACTGGGCCCAAGGGCAGCACAGAGCAGGAGCTCTACTCTCAGGCACAAACTCTCCCAGCTTTTAGCTGACTTCCAAAAGAGCAAACTGTGCTCAGGCATTCCCTAGAGCACAGTCATAACCTTTCCCTAGATATCTGCCAGGAACTGGCCTGAAATATTAAAGCCCAGCCACAGTGTCTCAGGTGTACCCTAATTCTTAGGCTGACTGGACATCCACCATAACAATGCTAAAAATTATTAGCCACATATTGGCAGATTGCTAGGCTGCATCCCAGATTTTCCCATATAAGGGAAAGTTGAAGGCATTGTCCTATCACACAGAAAACATATTGCACCAGCCTGAGATATTAGGAAGAAAATCAGAATCTCCTCGTGTCACAAGCTGACACCCAGAGAACCGTATTTTTCCGTTTTTGCTGCCAGGTTGGCCAGCTTTCCCCAAGTCTGTTATTCCACCAGGGGCTGGAGGCTGGGACAGGCATTACCCAGGGTGGCATTCACGGTACAGTGCTGCGCAGGGCCTAGCACTTCCTTAGAGGATTTTGGCTCCACCATCACCATTCTTGGTGACACAGGCACTGATGCTGACACCTCTCCCACAGTCAAGGGTAATTCTGTTTTCATGGGTTTTGAGGGTGTTAAGAACCCACCACACAAACCCTGCATGTCACTAACACACTGCCACAGGAAACAATGCTGTCCCACTGGATACAGACTCTTCATCCTAACCATCTTCTCTCCCCTTGACCAGAGGAGGACCAACAACACCAGAGGCTGATCCCATCATCCCAACCAGGAAACTGGGGATGAGCAAGGAAAAATGCATTCACTGCTACTTGCAGGAGCAATGAAACAAGCCCTCTCAAGTGCCCCAAGGCCCAGTAAGACATCTAACCACCGAGCTTGACAATGTCTCTTTAAGATAACCTCAGAGCAGCCTCCCCACGCATGCCTGCTTTCCAGATCCAACACAGGAGTCTGCATTCCCGCACCAAGGGCTCAGTCTCAGCACAAGGCTGATCAGCTTTTCCCCCTTAGTGAGGGTAAGCTTCTCCTGAGCATTGATAAGGACGATATCAGCTGTTATCTGTGTAAAGCCCAGACAGGCCAGGACACCACAGCAAAACACAAAGGTCCGCTCTGGCAGCTTCTCAAAAAACAAATCTCAAAGTCGCCCAGCTCACAAAACCAAGTTCACATGCTTGTACAAAAACATCTTGAAATAACACAAACCACTACAGTGAAACTCTTTATATTATCCACCTGTATAAGTTTAATATTTTATCAAGAGTTTCTCCAAACACAAAGATCACTCAAGGAAGACTAGATCTTAAAAATTACTGTGATTATACTTTTGAGGTGCAGAGGGGGCCAGAGACTTACTTCCAGCTCAAGAAATGCAGTAAAAAGCAGTCAGGAAACTAGACACTCCTCTGAGAGCCTCATCCACCAAGCCACTAGAAATCAAGAGACCACATAAAGACTCACAGCACTAACCCCTGAGTCTAACATTAGAACACCTAGGGCCAGCTGCTCAAAGACAAGCAGCATGATCCCCCCTAAGGCCACCATGCAGAACAATGGAGGAAAAGGTAAATTCAAGTCATTAAAAAGGCATATATTACTAAACCAGACAGCAACCCTCAGAACACAGTAACAGGGCCACTGACAGCACCTTCCATGGGAGATGGGCATTATTCACAGCTGCAGCGTGGATAAACCCTGCAAGTGCTGCCTTAGCGTCAGATTCACACAGGATACTCATACTAGCCTGCTGCAAGGGGCTGCAACTGCCTCCCCACCAAGCACAGGACAGCCTGTGTTTCTGCTGGGAAGAATGAGAATAAAGGAACAGGCAGGAATAAACAGCCATGGCTGCAAGGTGGGCTTCAAGTTTTATCGCAGTGCAAACAAACCAAGATCACTCATTCTCCCAAGTCCTGGCCTTGATTTCAGCTTTCATTTGAAGAACAAAAACATGTACTTTCAGTTCCGCTGCACAAGACACACACATGCATTTTGACAGGATCCAACTCTCCTAGTTACTCTGTGTTTTTCAGCTTGAAGCACTCGAGGTGCAACATTGAATGAGCTTCACCCCACCGCTGTGGTGCTGCCCATCTCTGCAGTGAAGGCAGTGCAGCAGTATGTCCAGCACTCCTGAAGGACCTGCAAGAACAGGCAGCTGTACCAATTTGTAGACATGGGCTGAATTAGCATCCCCCCCAAAAAATTTCTACTTTGTATTGAAAGAGGAAGCAATTTTCAGGAAAGAAACCCAGGGGCAGCCCTAAACCAAAATCAAGCTAGCTCAAGGCCAAAAGCCTTGGGAGAGAAACAGCTTATTTACTCCTAGAGCAAAATATGCTGTTATTGCTTCATATTTCAACAGTTTGACCAAAACTACAATTTCTCTGCAAAGGAGCACAGCAGAGTTCCTGCATGAAGGATGTAAACAAGGGGCAAGGAGAGGCAAGACAGCACCTCTTCCCATACCATCACCCAAACAGGGCCTAAAAGCAACAGCAAGACTTCACAGCAGAGAAAACACTCTCTGAGAGCTCAGTGTTTCCTCTCCTCTGGCAACATTCTAATCCAACTGACTCCACAGCACTTTAAAAGATACTCTTGCAAATGAAGGGGTCAGGGGTAAACATCTTACAAGACAACAGCATCTGTCTGCCCCCCAGGAGCCCTGTGCCAGGGAGGCCTGTGCCAGCTGAGGGGTGCTGGAGGCTTCTGCCCAGTCCCGTCGGACACTGCACAAGCACAGACCAACCATCTCCATCCGTCTCCCCTCATTCTCCAACCCCAACACTTGCTGCACTTCCTGAGCAGGATATCAACAAGAAAAAAGACTGGGCTTTTGGCTACAAACATCCCAACTCCCTGAAGAAACAAAGCAAGCATTTTTCATAGCAAAATTACCAAAATACTCTACCATTTCAAAGGCCAGCAGCAGACCAGGCAGAACCAGCTCCGCATGTACTGAGGCAGCCTGCCTGGCCCCGCGGTCCCCGACTTCACTGCGAGTTTAGTGTAGTTGTCAGCAGGCAAACTGATAACCAGAGGGAGACCCGCTCTCAGGCGGGTGCACCTCCGCAGCAGCAATCCCAGCTGACGACTTCGCTTCCTCCTCCCGTATTGTTTGCGTGCGTGTCTCTCACAGCCTCCATCCTACAGACCTCATTGATCAAGGCTAAAATCCACCTCCATCGCCAGTGAACGCCACTGGAGAGCACAGGGGAACCCCACGGCGCGGCCACCGACACGTAGCGGACGCGATGACTGCGGCGAGACGCGGCTCCGCCGAGACTACGATGCCTCTGTTGTGACATGGCTGCGATGTCACAACTCATCCGCGGCTGCTCCGCGCGCAGCGGGACGGAACCGCGGTGACAGGGACGAGCCCTCAGCCCGGTGCGGTGGGAGCGGCCCTTCCGCCGCATCCCCCCGCGCCCTGGCTCGGCGGGGCCAGGCAGCGGGCGGTCCGCGCCCCGGGGCCTCCAGCGCGCAAAGGGACCCGCTTCCCCCCGACCGCCAAGTTTAAATAGACTTAATTATCGATATTCTTGAGCACCGCAGCCAAGACGCCAGGGGGGAACTGCGCCCCGCGGGCGGGCTCCGGCACCCCGCACCTGGGGGGGGGGCCCGCTTCCCCCTC
>WBMY01011571.1:128242-139651 GCA_013397315.1 Donacobius atricapilla | reverse complement strand
GTTTGCCTTTTTATACATATTAGTAAAGAGCTGTTATTCCTATCCCCGTATCTTTGCCTGAGAGCCGATTTAATATCAAAGTTTTAATAATTCAGAGGGAGGGGGGTTGAATTCTCCATTCCAAAGGGAGGTCCTGCCCTCCCTAGCAGACACCTGTCTTTTCCAACCAAGACAGGTATGTTAAGATGTACACCAGCAGACAGTGCTGGTTTTACTGCATGCTTCTTCTGTAGAGGCAGATTTCAATAGAGATTGCTTATGATGATAAAAACCTGGGCAAAACTGTTGGAGTCCAGGGCATGTGGAAAACCCTTCAAATTACCCTGGGGGATCTGAGACCCTGGCTAGGACCTCAGGAAAGCACTGCCTTGGACCCTAGTCCATGGGAAAAACTTCCANGACCTTAGTCCATGGGAAAAACTTCCAACTCTCATAGATGAATTGAAAACAACAAAGATTTAAAATAAATAGTAGTTTAGTTTGTCCCAGGGTGAAAATTTGTAGTTTTGGGTTTTTAGTATGGAAGTAGATTAGAGCAAGATGGAAAATTTGGGGCGTTGTCTCATGTTCTTCTTTGTCTACTCCATTTTCTCCTGTGATGGTGGCACAGAGACATTGGTAGAATGGATTTGATGTGGAAATTGCGTGTTTAGAATAGATGATAGTAACTGGCACAAAACTGTAAATATGTTTTGCAGTTAATTGGATTACAGTTTCTTAGTATGTTTTTAGAGTTAATTGGATTAGAAATCTTTTAAAATGACCTTGGACTCTTCATCCATGTTCCTGTAGCCACTTTCCTTCAGTGCACTGAGACTGCTGTAAGACCTTGAGATAAGAAATAGAATAAACACCTTTGAAGACCGAGCCACAGGTTCCATCTCATCTTTTAAACCCTGGTACAGGACTTTGAAAGCAAAAACCCCTAATTAGGGGAATGACAGGGTGAAAATCCTGTCACAAAACCACAGGAGTTATTGTGCTGGAGTCATCAGCATGAACAGACGGTGTCCTGGCCACAGCACGGGGTCACAGATAGCCTGGGCATGCTGCACCTGGCAGTCAGGTCAGCTCAAGCATCCTCGAGCATACTCTCCCCATACACAGCATAGGCACAATCAGAAAGTGCCAGTGTATCACTTCAGGCTGGAGTTTGTGTGTGACAGGGCTGTTTGGCTGCTCAGCCTCTGCTCATCTGCTACCTCCATGTGGGCCAGGAGATTTGTGCATATACCCCAGTACAGGACCATTCCAGGGTCTGGAGATGCACACAGTCTCTGGCCTGGGGTTCCAAGGGAGGACGAGGAGTAATTACCAGAGGTCACATAAAATCATGTACTTTAGTGCAAAACCTAATGTATCTGGCTCTCTGCTCGAACAACCCTCCTTAAAGTGATTCAGAAACATCACAAAAGTCATTTGATTTGGGGAAGATTAGCTCTGCTTGAAGTGAAGGTCAATTCCTTTGGAAAATGCTTTGGCTAAAGCCATCCCTGCCTGCATCAACCATCTCACACCCTCGAAGGAGATATTTTCTAAAGCTGGGCATCCATGGGCCCATGGCCCAGTGCCAGATGCAGGGAGCATCTGTGACTTGTGACCCAGCACACAGCAAGGCTTGGCCATGGCTCTGCAGACAGGCTGCATGGAGATTTACCAGCCCTTGTTTGTTGCTCATGCTTTTACTTCCCAAGAGCAGATGCACCCCTGCTTCTTGTGCTGGTGGCTTTCCCTGTGCACAAGTCCCTTGGCAGTTGTCATAGATCCCCTTCAGCAGTGGAGGAGTCAGGGCCATTTCAGAGATGGAAGTCAGAAAATGGAGATGGAGGTTGTAGTCACGGCAGTAGTGAAAGCATCAGTTATATTTGCAAAGGACTTTTGGGGGGATTTGCTTGGGACCACTTGGTGGTGAGCAGTGACCCCTAAGCTGCCTGGTCAAGAGGGACATGTAGGTCCAGCCACCGGGTCCCGCCCCTGCCACATTGCAAAGCGGGTAAGAAGTGGAGCTCAACAAAATGCCTGTGGTGACACAAACTAGAGGGTGGAGCTGCCCTCGCAGGTCTTTTCCACCAGCTTCAGCCACGGTTCCAAGTAGATCCAACACTGCAGGAAGGAGAGAGAGTTCCTCTGATGCTGCAGCGCTTCTCCTTCCCTTTCCTGCTGTTGGAGCACACCTAGGCCCCTGTGAAACACAGAGCCTGCCGGCAGCTGGTAGGGAGGGATCAGATTTCAAAGCCACCGTGAAGCCTGGGAGCAGTCATGAGAAATTAACCATGTCATCAAGGCAGAATTCAACATCTTCCAGACTGGTGTGGCAGAGTGAATTAGGGCAGAGTGAGGTCCAGGTGAGATGCTTGGACATATCTGGGGCACCACAGGACTCTCCAGCTCCAGGGGTCATCATAGCCTGATCCTTGTGAAAACTTCTCTGTGTCAGGTGCCCTCCAGTGGAGCCAACAACGAGGCTGGGAGGTTCCTCCATGGGCAGCTGAAGCCGTGACCAAACTCTGCATAGGATTAGAGGTGCTCCAGCCCAGATGCCTTTTGGCCCTAGTTTTGCTTGTTGCCTGTGGGGTTATTCTGCCTGTGTTCCCTCTGCCAAACTGTGGCAGAAACAGTCAACCTCCAGCCTGTGCAGGAGACCCCAGTGTTCCCTTGGCCTTGGTCTAGGGAGTTGGCAAGGTAGGATGCAGCTGGAAATTCCTCGTTCAAGGACAGAGGTTTCTGTGGATGTGGTTATTTGAGGAAATTCCCTTGTCCTCAAGAGCTTAATCAGATAAATTATCTGATTATTGCTGTAAATTTTCCTGTGGGATTATTTGGGATTAGTAAGAGGTCTCCTGGGTTTTGTTGCTGCAGATAATTTATGTCAGAGAAGGTGGGGGTGCTGTGCACAGGGCTATCACTCACCATGTCCCTACATGAGCTCTGTGCTTTGTCGGTGCTGTAAACCTGGGGTCTGTCCAACACTGCATCCTGCTCACGGCACGGATATAAGATTGTGATGGCTCATACAGAGAGGACTTAGGAGCCTCCTTCCCGGCAGGACCCCACATGCCGCATGGGAAGCTGTGCCACAGGGCTGTCCCCAGAGTACAGTCCACCTTATCCTGCAGGAAAGTATGGAGCAAAAATTACACATAAAACTTTAAATCTGTGAGGAATTTACACCTAATCTTCTTTTACTGCTGCTCTTCTGCAGCTGCAGTCCTGGACTGATTAAGAGAGCTGAGCAGGCAGCTCTGGTTTTCTGAATCCTCCAGCCCTGTGCTGTACCAGCCCTGTGGACCCCACGTGGTGCTACCAAGGTCAGCTGTGGTGGCAAAAGCTATCACCTGGTCAGACCTAATCCCAGGGGCACCTTGTGCACAGCAGCTTTACCTGAGTGGAGAAAGATCCACTACCAGCAGTTTCTCAGTGACATCCCCTGGACTTAACTTTTTGTTTAAGTTTTGTGGCTCTTATTGCTTTGGAGCTGCCAGCTTGGGGGTGCTTCTGAGCACTCTTCCAATTAGTGAGAGTGAAGGGTGCTTAACGTGCTGCTTATCATTAGCGACATCCCTGAGCATCCATCACCCATCTCTGCATGAGCTCTGCTCATCCACTGCATGCAACTAAAGCAGAGCCATCAGCCATCACTGCCCCTGGACTGAGACAACAGAAATTATTTCACAAAATCAAATTACACAGCCATTGTCTCTATAAACACTGTTTCTCACCTGGCACATTTTCCTCTTACTGTCCCCAACTGATTTTGTTTCCAGACAGGTTTCCACACAAGGCTGGTCTTTTCCCAGGCTCCCATTGAGCACCCAGTATGGCAGAGGGTCTGCTGCCCACATGAGCTGCATCTGCTTTGTTTTACCCCAACATTTCCTTCCTATGACTTCTCCATCTGTCAGTTCCTCGGGGAAGCTGGTTTGATATCCCCAGCACCAACCTGTGTGGCTCTGTGGGATGGTGCTCCCATGGCCTATACAGACCCATTTAACCCTTTAGGTCTCTTGTCCAGTTCTACATTTGCTTCTTTGCAGGCCATAAAGACAGCCAGGCCCCTGCTATAAGGGTTTTCCATATGCTTGTGCCGAGAAATGGTTAAATCCTAGAAGCAATGGAGCCTTTGGGACCAGCTAATGGCTAGTACCAGGTTATACCATGCTCTTGTGGACCCGGCTCTCTCAGAAACCTCAGCAATGGAGGCTCCAGCCCCTCCTTCTTATGACTGGGAAGATTATTCCCACTGCCTATCTTGGTTTTCCCTGTCATAATCTAAGCCTGATTCTATTTGTGTTTTCTGGCACAGGCAGATTCCTTGTTGCAGGAATCATTTACATTCCAGCAGACTGCTGCTGCAGCCCCCTTCACTCCCTCTTATCAATTAAACAGTCCCACATTTGCTGTGTTTTCTTGCTGTCATGTTTTCCAGGTCTCTGACATCCTTATCTGGATCCTCTCTGACCAGCCCAAAGGGCAATGTCCACATACAGCTGCCTTCTCCAGCCACTGCTCCCAGCTGCTGTGGAGAAGGGCAGAGCCGCCTCCAGCAACTCCTCAGCCCTCTCACAGTTTCACATCCCGGCACAGTGCTTGCCCTTTATTTTTTTTTTTCTTTTTGCTGTTAGCCCCCTTCTCTGCAGTAATTAATTAGCATGTCAGTCCCCTCCTCAAAAATGGCTTCTTGCAAGTGAGGATTTTCTTTGTTTATATGATGTGCTGGCTATGCTGGGTGCTGCTGGTATGGGGCTATGCTCCATGATGTCCTGCTCCTCAAGCCTGTTTATCTAATTTCTCAGTGAGGTGTTGCGTAGGGAGAGTTTGGGGTTAGGAATCTGCCTTTGAACATAATCTCCACACTTCCTATCTTCCTACTCTGCCTGCAGTTGTGTATCTCATGATCTCACTTGCTGACAGCCACAGCCTGGAGCCTGAGCTGGGACCAGCACTCGTTTCACACCAGGGTTAGGCTGGATATGATCTGCAGCTTGCTGCTGAGATGTTTTTGTGGACTTGTGTCAAAGTCTTTTGAACATCAAACATACACACTTTGTTTCCTGTTCTTCTGCCAGTAGAGAGAACCAGACCAGGTTTGCCACAATTCGCCCTGAGAAACTGGAGTTGGCAACTGCTCCCCAGTGTGCCACCCTGCAGGGCTCTGGGCTGCTTTGCTGCTTATCCTTGTGTTTCCCAGAGGTCCAAAGCAGCACTGAGCACTCAGGTTTCTCCTCTTTTTAGGAAGCTATACACCCTTCTGCTGTACCAGCTCCCCAGTTTTGCCCTCCTGCTCCCAGCTTTCCTGCTGCCTGCTCTGCCTGTATCCACATAGGGCTGCCAGGGCTGGCCTGCCTGCACTGCTCTGCCTCTCCAGGCTCCCCAGCCCTGCTCCTGGCAGGATTGTTGCCTCACTGGTGCTGACTGCACACACTGGCTGGTTCAGGCCGAAGCACTGAGGCTGTGAATGCTCTTGGCACGACAGTATCCATCATTCCCCTTTCCACCCCAGAGCATCAGCCCTGACTTTGCCTGTCCTCTTCCTCTCCATGAGCTCTCACTGCCTTGCCTGCTGAATCCTTTCTCTGTTCCTTTTGGCCTTCTAGATTGCACATTCTGAGTGAATGTGTTTACACTCAAACCTGCCTACCTGCCTCCCGATTGCTCTGGAGTTTGGAGACAGCGCAGGATGTTCCCCATCCTGACATGGCCTTTGGTGTGGCCGTTGCTGTGGTGTCGTCCAGCTTCTCTCCAGCTGGACTGGTGAGCTGTGAGCAACAGACATGGCCAATACTGGGGGGGGGTTGGAGATACCTGAGGTGCAGAGAGGGGTAGGCCAGCACCTAGCAGGATCAGGGAAATTGCTCTAAGGGCAAGGTTTTCCCCATGAGGGTGGCCAGACCCTGCCCCAGGCTCACAGAGCTTTGGGCTGTCCACATATGGAGCTATTTGAACCATATCTGAACAAAACTCTGAGCATCCTGCTCCCATACCTCAGAGGTTCCTATTCTCAGTCCCAAGCTCTAGCTCTTTCCCCTCTGCAAGACAAGGAGTTCTTTCATGTCTGGGTGGCATTCATCCCACTGATTTCCCCCCACAATCCACATCCACATCCTAAGGTTAGAAGCAAAGCCATAGCCTTTCTTTTCTACTGGCCTTTTCTCGAAGGAAAAAATCAGTTTTAAAACCTTGGGAGTGTTTTCTGGACACTGTGTCCCTGCTGTCCTGGTACCACACTAGCTGCTTGGGTAGGGACATTCTCCATCATCCTGATGTCCCGGGTTTTGGGTGAGCCTGGCAATGCTCATGGAAAGCCCCTCAGCTTGGCAGGATGGCATCCAGGCTCTTGTTGGATTGCAAGCCAAATGTATCCAGCCTTCCTATGTAAAACATTACATTTCTTCTTAATCCACCGCCTGTCTTTCCAGAAGAAGCTTCATCCTTCTATATTAATATTCCAGTCATGAGCCTGAACCCACCAATCCTTTGTTATGCCAATTAAATCATAATCTTGATTGCTCATTTAGACTTCCAGCTCCTTTTGTTTATCCCTCCGGAGTGCCCCAACAGGGTGGGCATGCAATCGGCTGACCCCTGTTCTCCTCTGTGCCCAAGGGCTGTGCTGAGCTTGCCACGTCACTCCCCGTTCTCCTGTGGATTCTGCAGTCTGCAGTTGTGCAGCTTCACACCTATCCATGAGCTAGGACAGCCAGCAGTGCTGAAGCTGGCCAGGCTGGCACCCGTTCCCCTTCCACCCAGGTGCCAGGAGGAGAGGGAGAGTGGCCAGGGAGGAAACAGGGCATGGGGGAGCAGTGAGTACCCAAGCTGGGCCTTGAACAGCATCCGTCTCCATGCAGCAGCCCCAGAGCTGCTGGAGGCAGCTTTGGGCAGGGATGTCACTGGCTGGGAATGGTCTGCACTGAAGGCATCAAGGCAAGGGACTGGTGGGTGGGATGGGACTCCCAGGTGCCTCTGTGCTGGCTGTAGAGTCCATGATGGTGCAAGAAAGGGGTCCACGTGTCCATGTGCATGTGAGTTCTTTTCAGCCAGCAGCAGAGCACTGGAGCCAGGAAAAGCCATGTTTGAGTTCTTCCAGCTGCAAGGCTGCACTTGGACATTGTCAGTATCTGGTGAAAATCCAAGTCCTGGGCATACTTCCCAGGGGTGTGAACCCTCTCCTGGAGCTTTGTTCTTTGTCATCAGCACTGAATGGAAAAACAAGGCAGAACAAGGTTCTTTGCTCTGCAGTGAAGGGCATAAGGGACAAGGGGCGGACACTGGGACGAGCAAAGCTCAGGCTGGGGCTGGCAGCTTCAAGCATACCACGAGTCATCCTGCCAGCTCCAAGCTAGAGTCTCCACTGAAGATGAACCAGGTAGGAAACGGGTATTTTTTAAGGTCTGTGCTGGAGCTGAATGCTCTGGGATAGGGAAGTTTCCTTTTTTAAAGCAAAACTCAGTTTCATTTTTCTTGATGCAACGAAATAATTTCCTACCTTTGGCTATATCACAACAATACTTAGGGAACTAAAAAAATTTCATTCCTTACCATCTTGCTATGAACCCTGCTGAACCAGCACAATTATTTAGTGGACATTAATGGTACTGACTATTTCCAGTTCTCTATATGGGCAGAGGGGTGGGGCCCACCACAACCAGTGCCCTGGAACAGCACCCCAAGGCTCCCTGGCATTGTGCAGCCCTGGTAGGTGTGTGGCCCTGGGGCATCAGCTGTGTGTCACTGATGGGGAAACTGAGTCAGGCAGCAGCCAGGTGTCACTAAATTTTGTATCCACCACGTCAAGGCATGATGTTGCTCTTCCTGAAACACTGACAATGAAACAGCTCAAACCCAAGAACAACCAGGGTGTCAGTTCATTATTAAGCCTGATGCTGGCATGGAGGAAGGGCCCCACTCATCCTGATTTGTCCCCTTTGGGGGATTTCTTACAAGGAACAGTGATGCTGTGCCAGGGGAAGGACAAGATTTATTCAAGCGCCAAGCAGGTAAGTTGCAGGAGAGGAAGAAAAAAGGGACAGGGCAAGACAGAAGCCAACAACAAAAACTCCAAGCACGTATTTTGGGGGCAAAAGTGTGCATTTCCCACAGGACCAGTCAGGCGCGTGGGAAGGAATAGGGGCATGAGGAGCAGCCATTTCCAGCAAATTTCAGCAATCAACTTCAGGGGAGTGGGAGGGAAGGTCTTGGAGTGTGTGTGCTTTGGAGAGCCTCCAGTACCCTTTCAGGCTGAAAGACCCTGAAGGATGATCCCAGCCTCAGCCCAGGGTTGCAGCACATGCAGGGTACGCCATGCAACACTGTGAGGGAGGTGACTCTTGGCATTGTCCCCAGCTGTCACCCTGTCCCACTGCTTGCCAAAGGTGCCCCATCTTCTCTGTCCCCCTAATCCCAGGCGACCCTGGCTCCTGTGGCTGTGCAGGAGGGAGTGGCCTGCAGCACCCTCTGAATCAATCTTAGCTTATCAGCTGTTGCTCCCCTGCCCCCAAACACTGGTGGCTTTTACAGCCACTGACTAGCTGCAGGAGGCTGTGGGAGTCGGTGTGCTGGGGCACCTCAGCAAGCAAGGAGAAGTTCATTGGGACATCCACAGTGTCGTCCCCAGTGTCCCAGGACAGCCTGGCACCAGCCACCCCCAAAACAGCCCTCCTGTCCCCTCCCCATCCCCATCACGCTCTCTGCTCTTGCTCCCCTCACATGGCAGTCATCAGCCATAAATATTTTGTATCCCAATGGCCAACAACTGCTTTAGGGAGGGAATTACTACTTAATTATGCAAAATTACAAAGAAATTTATTTTCAGGGTTGTTATAGATGGGTAATGCAATGGTTGGCTCTCACAACTAAGGGATGAATATTATGTGTATGTTAAGAGAAGCTTTATCGATGTACAGTTACGTTATTATGGTATGTTCTCCCCATAGTCCTCTTTCCTCTCCCCCTTGCATTGTTGTCACTGGATGGCTTTGGTAGGCAGGGCATTTGTGGGGGAGGGCAGGCTCGTTACTAGGAGGTGTGGCAAAGCAACTCCTGACCTCCAATCAAGTTGCAAGAAAGTGATCTCCACCAATGGATGGCAGAGAAGGAGTTGACTGACAACACTTTGGGAGGGGCCAAGGGTATGAAAGGCAGAGCATCCATTTTGTAGATGAGCACATGGTGGTGTTGTTTTATGCTCCCAGTGCTGTTATTTTTCCTTATTCATGCCTTTGTTGCATTTTGTTAAGGTTTAACAAACCTTTGAAATTTCTAAAAGTGAGTGTTGTTTTCTCACAGAGTGATAACAGGTCTGGTCTGATATGAATTCCTCCTCACTGGGGTATTGTTCTCCCTGGAAAAGAGAGCAGCTCCTGTGTTGGGTTTGTGCTGGCACCAGGACACAGCTCAGCAGAGTTTTGCTGCATCAAGTTTCTGCAGAATGAAGGCAGGTCTGTGGGTTCCAAACAGCCACTCTGGGTAGTCTCCATGTCCCTAGCCTTGCAAGAAACCTGCAGAAGATGGATGTGCATGATGGCTCTGGACCAAATAACTAATCGCATCCTCAGGGAACCCAGCCTGGAATTATTCTAGAATTATCAAGAACAGCAGCAGCAGCTGTACTCATGGTGGATGTGAGATTTACGGTGGAAGAACTCTGGTATTTTTAAGGGAAAATGGCTTCTGTCAGAGTGTGCTGACCTCCCAGAAAACCAACCGTGTTCTGGGCTGCATCCCCAGCAGCGTAAGCAGCAGGTGAGGGAGGATTCTTCCTCTGCCCCACTCTGGTGAGACCCCACCTGCAGAGCTGCCTCCAGCTTTGGAGTCTCCAACACAGGGAGGACATGGGGCTGCTGGAGTGACTCCTGTTGGAAGTTAGGATTTTTCCTTTCTCTCAGTGAATTTTGTCCCATTTGTTGCCTAAGACATGATAATGACCAGTACTTAAGAGAGACACAAGAAGCGGCTGAGGTGTGGAAAGGGTGCAGCTGGCTGCAGCCTCTTAGCCGGGGCTTTTCTCTTGGGAAGGGCAGAGGTACCCTGACATTTCTGGCTGGGGGGTGAGGGGCTGGGCTCAGCTCCTCACTCACTCTCAGGATTTGAGGGGAGCGTCGAGTTGCTGCTACCGCAGGGAGAATTCGCTGCCAGTGTGGAGTCCAGCCCGTCACTGCTTCTTCCTTACCGTGGGTGAACCTCTGCTCGTAAGAGCAGCCGGTGAACTGGGACCTTATTAACACCTGATCTGAGTGGAAAGGACCCTCACCATCTACTCGGGTGCCTCAGGGGAAAAACACGGGGTCCCGAACCCTTCCCCCTTTCCGGAGGGAGCGTCTCCCCGGCTGCGTGCAGCAGCTGCTTACAGAAACCTGGCTGCTGCTGCCCGGCCCCGCTGCTTTCTGCCACCGCCTCAGGCTTTCTCGCTATAGTCAAACCACGTGTCCGCCCGACTCTGGCGGCTCCTGCTAAGGCTGTGGAATTTTCTCTTACATTTTATTCGACACCCCGGGTGCACCCGCCTCTGCTGTTGCAGCCTGCTGCTCAGAGGTTCCTTCTGCAGTCCATTCAGCTTCCCGAGTGCCATCGGGACTGGCTGCTCCCCGTGACTTTCCAAAGGAAGCCCCTTCTCCATCCCTTCCGCCAGCCCGCCCTCCATTCCCGCGTGCAGAGGCGGCCGAGCCCGCGCCACAGCGCCCCCTGCAGGCGCGGGGGAATCATCGCCCCCGTGCTGCCCGGCCGGGAGCCAGCAGCGCCCCTGCCGGCTGTGCCCGGAACTGCACCCAAGGGTGCAGTGCCTGCACCGGGAGAAGGCTGGCGCTGCGTCTCTGCCTCTACTTGCTGCTGCCGGGGTTGTTGTTTGCCTTGTTACACTCACACACACACAGTAGTACAGAACTGCTATTCCTTTTCCCTTATCTTTGCCTGAAAACCCCGTAATTTCAGAGTTATAACAACTTAGAGGGAAGGCGGTCATATTCTCCATTCCAAGGGAGGTTCCTGGTTCCTGTCTTCTTTGTCAGACCTGTCTTTCAAACCAGAACAGTCCAGATAAGAANCCCCGGCTGCGTGCAGCAGCTGCTTACAGAAACCTGGCTGCTGCTGCCCGGCCCCGCTGCTTTCTGCCACCGCCTCAGGCTTTCTCGCTATAGTCAAACCACGTGTCCGCCCGACTCTGGCGGCTCCTGCTAAGGCTGTGGAATTTTCTCTTACATTTTATTCGACACCCTGGGTGCACCCGCCTCTGCTGTTGCAGCCTGCTGCTTCTGAGGTTCCTTCTGCAGTCCATTCAGCTTCCCGAGTGCCATCGGGACTGGCTGCTCCCCGTGACTTTCCAAAGGAAGCCCCTTCTCCATCCCTTCCGCCAGCCCGCACTCCATTCCCGCGTGCAGAGAGGCGGCCGAGCCCGCGCCACAGCGCCCCCTGCAGGCG
>WBMY01011571.1:0-127456 GCA_013397315.1 Donacobius atricapilla | reverse complement strand
CGCTGCCAGTGTGGAGTCCAGCCCGTCACTGCTTCTTCCTTACCGTGGGTGAACCTCTGCTCGTAAGAGCAGCCGGTGAACTGGGACCTTATTAACACCTGATCTGAGTGGAAAGGACCCTCACCATCTACTCGGGTGCCTCAGGGGAAAAACACGGGGTCCCGAACCCTTCCCCCTTTCCGGAGGGAGCGTCTCCCCGGCTGCGTGCAGCAGCTGCTTACAGAAACCTGGCTGCTGCTGCCCGGCCCCGCTGCTTTCTGCCACCGCCTCAGGCTTTCTCGCTATAGTCAAACCACGTGTCCGCCCGACTCTGGCGGCTCCTGCTAAGGCTGTGGAATTTTCTCTTACATTTTATTCGACACCCCGGGTGCACCCGCCTCTGCTGTTGCAGCCTGCTGCTCAGAGGTTCCTTCTGCAGTCCATTCAGCTTCCCGAGTGCCATCGGGACTGGCTGCTCCCCGTGACTTTCCAAAGGAAGCCCCTTCTCCATCCCTTCCGCCAGCCCGCACTCCATTCCCGTGTGCAGAGAGGCGGCCGAGCCCGCGCCACAGCGCCCCCTGCAGGCGCGGGGGAATCATCGCCCCCGCGCTGCCCAGCCGGGAGCCAGCAGCGCCCCTGCCGGCTGTGCCCGGAACTGCACCCAAGGGTGCAGTGCCTGCACCGGGAGAAGGCTGGCGCTGCGTCTCTGCCTCTACTTGCTGCTGCCGGGGTTGTTGTTTGCCTTGTTACACTCACACACACACAGTAGTACAGAACTGCTATTCCTTTTCCCTTATCTTTGCCTGAAAACCCCGTAATTTCAGAGTTATAACAACTTAGAGGGAAGGCGGTCATATTCTCCATTCCAAGGGAGGTTCCTGGTTCCTGTCTTCTTTGTCAGACCTGTCTTTCAAACCAGAACAGTCCAGATAAGAACACAGAGATCCTCCAAGGGCTGGAGCCCTTCTGCTCTGACAGAGCCAGGCTGAGAGAGCTGGGGACATTCACCTGGAAAGGAGAAGGCTCCAGGAAGACCTTAGAGCTTCTTCCAGTGCCTAAAGGGGGTCCAAGAGAGCTGGACGGGGACTTTGGACAAGGGTCTGGAATACCATGACAAGAAGGAATGGCTTTCCACTACCAGAGGGTAGGGTTAGGTGGGATACTGAGAAGAAATTCTTCCCTGTGAGGGTGGTGAGGCCCTGGCACATGTTGCCCAGAGAAGCTGTGGCTGCCCCTGGATCCCTGGAAGTGTCCAAGGCCAGGCTGGATGGGGCTTGAAGCAGCCTGGAATAGTGGAAGGTGTCCCTGCCCAGGGCAGGGAGCCTGTACTAAATAACCTTTAAATGTCCCCACCAAAACCTGTCTGTGATTCTGTGTTTCCATAAACACTGTCCATGGATAGGCCTGAACAGGGCTGTGCAGGGCTGGGCTGTGTCCCCACTGTCCCTTGAGAAGCATGAAGCCAAAGGCTGAAACCCATCCTGTCCTGGCTGGGACCTGCAACGTTGTGTTTCTGACGGCCACTTTCAAACTGTGATAACTGCTCCACATCCTTGATTCCCCCCTCCCGGCATGACATTTACCTTTCCCCTGTGTTTTTTTGGTTAAACGTCCCTTGTCATTATTCCAGCTTATTCCTTTTGCTCTTTGACCTAGGGGAGGTTCCCCTTGCAGGGGACCAGGCAGGGTCCATCTCCATAAGGGCAATGCAGTCATCAGGGAGTCCTGGGTAAGCTGGAGGGGCGTGTGAGAGGCTGTAGGACTGGGCTGACCATGTTTGGACATGCTCAACCCAAATGAGGAAACTCTGGGTCTAGGGCAGGCCAGAAGCTTGTTATGACCCATCTCTAAGGCAGGGTAAATTCTTGTTAATAAATCCCTTGGAGTGAATTGGAGTGAAATGACACTGAATGATCAGTGTATATATAAGGCCGATTTATTTTTAAAAAAAATTAATTGTAGCAGAAAGGTGGTAGATGGTGATTTTGGTTTTCCTATGGAAGTATAAAAATAACATGAAGAAAATATATGAGCAAAAGAAAGAGAAGGAAAGGACAAGAGTACATAGTGGAGAGGACAAATATTACCACCTGTGGATCCAGTGAAGAGACTTGATCATTGCAATTCCAGTGTCTGTGGTCAGAGTAATGGTCACAGATCCATTGGGAGTGGGGGCTGTGAAATAAGAAGTCAGATTATATACATCCAGGCTGGCATGGAAAGGCCTATATCCTTCTCCAGGGAGGGGATTCTTTATGTCTGATATATTGGACACATGCAACTTTCTGCTGGAGAGCTCCTGAAAAGAGTCCGGGGCTACTTGGGGATCCTTCATGGTATCAATCCCCCTTTATTCATCTTACCAACTCCTTGACCCCACTTGTGCTGTGTTGTGTGGTCACTGTGGACTGGAACAGGAAAATCGGCTCCAGAAAACTTCTTTCCAGGCATGTCCTGTTCCAACTTGCTGGTCATCAGTATTTGAGGCATAACAATGCATGAACTTCACTGTCCGGGCTTCTACAGAGCTGGAAAAGTGCCCAATGTTCATCGCAGCCATCATCCTACTCCCTTCCCGGCTGTTGCAACCAAAAAATGAGAAACCTTCCTTGTTATGGAGTTGTCAGGGATTTCTTAAATATGTCCATGGTGAATGGGAGCCTAGAGATACTATTCTGGCTGTCCCAGGCAGTGCCCCAGGACGCAGGCAGCCAGCACAGGTCTCTGCTAGCTGCAGGAAGCAGAGGGTAAAACTCACAGGAACTCTGCCCAGAAAGAGGTTCCCAAAGCCCGTGGGGGTTTCCAACAGGACAGTTTTCAGGCTGTGCATGGAAACAAAGGTAGTGGTGGGTGAGAGCACAGGCTGGAGCTGCGATGCAGGCAGCAGGGGCTGCAGTGCCATGTGTCCGCTGGACTTGCTGGATGCACCATGGGCCTTCCCAGGAGGCAGCTGCTGCTGGGTCTGCCAACATCTCCCTCTTCCTTGGGCACATCTGTCCCTAGAAATGCTGGACAGGGGACTGAGTAGCAACCAGGGACAGTGTTCTCACCACCGGCTGCTCCTGATGTCACATCGATCACAGACCAGCACTGTCTTCAACACCTGCTGGGCCTCCAAGGCAGGTGCCAGGCTTAAATGACACTCAGGGGGCCTCAGGGCCTCAGGATTATGGGGTGATGAGGTCCTTTGAGGCTCAGGAGGTGCTTAATTGCAGTTCTTGCCCAAAGCAAGGTCACCAGTGCAGCTGGAGTGGGCTGCACATCTCCCAGGATGGAGCCTGTGCCACTGCCGGAGTGTCCTCAAGGAGACAGATCTTGGGCCTGGAGGTTTTGGAGTAGCTCTGCTGCGAGGATGGGGCTCAGTGGACTCCGTGGTTCCTGTGCTCTGGGCAGGCAGCTGTGTCAAGGCTGGGCTGTTCCCTCTCCCCCGGCACACATCGGTGCCACAGTCTCCAGGAGGCTCCAGTCTGTTGCCGGGAGCTCCAGTCCCAAACGTGGTGGCTGTACCAGGTGAGCGGTTCCTGCTGCATCCCAGCCCTGCTCCTCCATCCTGCTGCCCCCAGGGCCCTCTTGCCCCATCCTGTCCCACAGCAGGCAGTGCTGGCTCCATGCTCTCCATCAGTCCAGTCCCCGCAGGCAGGTGCGGTGCCGGGGCTGTGAAATCGTGCTGGTGCTTAACCAGGCAAGAGTGGGCTGTGCCTGCAGTGGCCGGGACCGGGCACTGTGGCCCCTCTGCCCAGTGACTCCAGTGGCACCTTGAAATGCTGCCTTTACTCCATCTCCAGCAGGAACCTTATCTGCACCAGCGAGCCAGAAGTGCCTCTATGGCTGGTCCTCATCCTTGTTCATACTTCTGGGGTATTATACAGGGCCATGAAAAAGCCACCTGCCTGGAGAGTGGTCCCGCCTTACACCCCAAATTCCCCACTGGAATAAATACAGCTGGTATTTTTCAGCAAAAGGCTGGAGGGAGCAAAATCCCATTGTGCCTGTGCACCCAGGAAGGGACCTGGGTGCCAGAGCCAAGCTGCTAACACCAAACCCCCAACATTCCCCCACCCAGGAGCCAGTGGGAAGCTGGGAAGCAGCTCTGGGAGCTCTTGGTAGACATATGAGTGTGACCTGGGCTCCCCAAATGCAGCAGTTGCTGCCTGTGGCAAACAGCCAGATCAACACGACTTGCAGCCCTCAGGGAGCAATGGGAGGCTCTCAGCATCCCCCACTGTCTCCTGCTGACCATCTGGCTCTCAGAGCAGGAAATCTCAGATGGAAGAAGCAGGAGGTTCCAGGGCTTCTTCTGCACCAGTGTTGCTGCCCCAGAGCCCCCGTGGCCTCATGGCCAATGTCTGACAGGAAGAGTTTCTGCACAGCACCATGAATGGTGCCCACCCAACTGCTCCCAGTCTCCCACAAGGTTCCAGGAGCAGCTCCAGATGCTCTGGATGGCTGGAGCAGAACTTGGGATCACAGGACACATCCTGAACAAGAAGGCCCCTGGGGAAGAGAAATCTGGGGGGCAGCACCTCTACATCACACTCCCCCCCTCGCCGCCTGAGCCACCCCCCCTTCAGCAGGAGGCCTTGGTGCTCCTGGCTCTCCCACCACCCCTGACCCCCTCCCGCTTGCCTCCCATAGCCACCATTAAAATAAATTGACAAAATAAACCTAATTTGGACTGTAACTTTATTTTCTCAAGCTGAAAGGCAGAGTCCTGTAGTCGATCAGCAGCAAGTCCCTACAGGCTTCTGCTGCTGGGGAAGACAACGCTGTCGCTGCACTAATGAGTGAATTAGCTAATGAAAACAGCATTTAAAATAATCACAATATTTCTTTATTTGCATGTAAAGATGACATAATAAAAGATAATTAGCAGCATGGAAACAGTTCTACTACTCAATTTTCTCAGTTTAGCTAATTAATTATCTTAGTAAAATGCATCATTATGGCTAATTTTAGAAAATCCAGCAGCTGCAAGGTCAGAGTGCTTGGAACAATTTCAATTTGTAATTGGAAGAAACATTAAAGTGAGTCAGATAATCTTTTATTAGCTAATAATAATAATAATGAATCACACAGGCACATATATTAAGTACCTTAAGAGGCAGAAAATGCACTGAATCATTTAATAATGCCATCAAATGGGCTTCATTAGGGGCTGCCGTGGGAGCAGGAGGGCAGGAGCCCTCAGCCCGGGCTAGAGGAACACGTAGCCCAGTGCTGGCTTGGGAATGCCTCTGTTGGATGGGGCTGGAACACCATGGAGGGTCTGCCCTGGCCCCCCTGGCTCTGCCTGCCCTCAGCCTGTGCCAGCAGCACCCCAGGGCCTGGGCAGAGGGTCCCAGTCAGGGGAGTCTCAGCACACCACTCTCCCCCTGGACTGGATGGGAGGGCTGGGCAGGGACCCCCAGGGCTCACCAGAGTCTGCAGGGTGGTTAGGGGAGGCTGTGGGACTTTGGGATGGCAGAAGGGCACGTGCTGGCAAACACCAGCTCCTGGTGGGAATCCCCCAGGGATGTGGGCAGTGGGCATGTGGCAAAGGTGGCCTGCGCTGGGGAATTCAAATCGCAGCTGGGGGACAGGGCTGAGACATGATGGAAGGGAGCCCAGGACCACTGTGGCACTGACTACCAGCCTTACATGCTGGTCCCATACCCTCCCTAGGACACCCCTGCTCTGCCCGGGCTCTGCCCTGGTGAGAGGAGTCTTTACCACCCAAAAGCAGCCTGTTGCCCCACAGCTGGTGAAAGTGGGGATGCCAATGTCCACGGATCTTCCTGTCCCCCTGGGACCAGCTCTGGGGACAGCCAGCAATGGATAGGCCCAACTCTGCCTTTCCAGTAACACCTTTTTAAGGATCCCTGGTGTGAGCTCAGAGCTGCAGTGTGTCACTCCTTCCCTTCACACTGGTGAGGTGCCAGGCACAGCTGGGCCCTGTGTGTAGGCTAGGTGCTTTTGGTACAGCAGAAATATAATAAATCGATTGTTTATTACTGTGAATTATAATTTATAAAAATAAATATAACAAAGAAGAAAATCTCATGGCTCTTGCAGGAAGGAGAAAACAGGTTTAAACCTCACTGCACCCAGGTGGGTTTCTACCCAACTTCCCTGGCTGCTGCTGCGCCCTGGGTGCTGCCCACAGCTTCCAGAGGGCACTCCTGCTGAGTATGAGGGGGATCCCCAAAGCAGCATGAAAAGCCAAAAGCCAGGGCTGAGGTCCCTGGGGTGCTCCGGGTTGCCACAGCAACATGCTGCCTTCCTCCATGATGCTGTGATGTTGTCATGGAGATGACCTGACCCACACCCCAAGATGCTCAGTGGCCCCCCCAGAGGCCTGGGGTACACAGTCAATGTGGCCATTGGGCAGCCCAGTGTCATGAGGGACATCCCAGCAGCACTGATGTGGGCCAGGGACACTGGGGCACTGACATGGTCCAGGAACATACCATCCAGCACCTGCCTGGCCTGGACACACCGTGCCAGCACCCATCACTGCAGCAAGTGTGCTGGGGGATGCCCGCAGCCAAGGCTCAGCTCAGTTCCATCCTCAGCCACTTCCCCCCTCCTGACAGACATTTGCTCACTGCAGGCAGCTGAACATTTTCTCAGTTTAAAGTAGTAACTAAATTACATTTCACTCTGGAAAATTATCTGTACTGCAATTTGGCTTGTGGTCAAAACCAGCCGTGCTACAGTGAGAACAGGCATCTTGGGTGTCAGTGTGCTATGCTTCTGGCCTCCTCAGGAAGTTTCTAGGAATAGCTGATGAAAATAGAGGGCACTGGGGAGGAGTTATCTCCTCTACACTCCTGTGGCAAACCTGCCACCAGCTCCTCTGCTTGACGTGGGGTGTTGCCAGCTGATGTGTGCCCCATGGAGCATCTCCCTTCCATGAAAAACAAATTAGAAGTCAATTCTCATTTCTGGCTAATGCAGAGGGCACAGCCCTGGACGTTTCACACTGTGGTCACTCCTGCCTCATCCCAGGATTTATTATTCCTGTTCTTGCAGCAATCACCTGGTGGTGCCAGGTCACTCCACTCACATGGAAGAGAGCACCTGTAGGGGCACGGGGAACCTTTCACAGAAACCAAGGAGCTGCTCCTGTCCTGAGCGCCTGGACACTACCGAGCCACTGGAATTGCCTTTGAGTTCCTGGGTTCACAGAGGAAGTTTGTTCCTCAGTGTGCACCTACACAGGCCCCATCTGCCAAACACCACCTGTTCCAAGATTTGGCTGATGGAGACCCACTTCCAATTCAAAACCTTAGGTGTGATTTCCAGCCTCCCAAAACAGCTGGGAGTATCAATCCCTCCCCAATAGGAAAGAAGAAAGCATCAGGCTCCAAATCAGCCCCAGAATGCCTTTCCTGCCCCTGGCCCTGCACTTTGGGACTGCAGAGGAAGATTCTCAACTCTTTATCACTCATGTTTGTGATTCTTCAGAGATCACTGTGGGACCTGCCTTAACCTTCCCTGAAGCATTGGGGGGAGGAGCTTGGGTGGGTGACACCAGCTGAAGTTACTGAAGACGAAGGCAGCAGGAAAACAGATGTTGACACATCCCAGCTTGAGGTTTCTGGACCAGCCACTTCAGTGCTTTTGTTCCAGTCCCCAGGTGGGGCAGCTTGGGCAAAGCACGAGAGCTGCTGCAAAGGTGAAATCCCAGGGACAGCACAGGACCCCTACCAGAGAAACAGCCCGTGCACGGCAGCAGCAAGCACAGACACACACAAGTCCTGCAGCCCTGGCCTGTACTGGGAACTTGTCCCCTGCTTAAGGAGCTCAGAGATGGTCCATGGGGATCCGGCTGGATGGCACTGACAAATCCTCTCTCTAACCTAGCCCAGGGCTCACTGAGTGCATCACCCTCATGGGACATGACCCCACTGCTGCCCAGCTCCTCTCCAAATTCAAAGCTGAGTTGATTTGTCCTTTCTCCCCTCTCTGCCCAGACAGCAGAGCTGGCATCGTCACAGACTCCACACCTGAAACATACGGCTTTCCCGTGTCCTGGGTGGGGGTCCAGAGTGGCTGCACCACAGGGGACCCACACTTAAGATGGAAGCAGCACATGGAGGGACTGGGGAACACCGGCATTGCAGAAGCATCAGGCTCCCTTCAAAAGCCAGTCTTTCATGTTTTCACTCCCCAAACTATTGAGATGCAACATGATTTCCTTACCTATGAGCCTCACTGTTCCCAGAGCTACTGAGGTGCAGAGGGGGTGCAATTCTGCCGCCTCTGTCTGCTGTTGTGCTGGGAAACACCTCCACCGGAGAATTTCAACCAAGGTTTTGGAAAATACTAAAAATGGACCAGTGCAAAGTCACTAGATAAGAATCTTTAAAATTTATTGGACTAATTGTGTTACATTCAATATTTGATGTGTTTCTCCTGGACAAAGAATTGGCATAAATACAAACAAGCCTTTGTGTGCCTTCCCTAAACAAATAAGAGATAAAGTACTAGAGACAACGGAACATAGTTCACATCTTCATATTTACATTTTACCTTTACTTTACAACTTAGCGCAAGGAATATTTACAGAAAAATACAGTAAGAACAGAACGTTCGTGTCTTGGCAACATACAGGAATTCATACAAATTGTCTATGATTGAAGCACATGATATCTGGCATTCTCACTTCTAATTGCTCCTGCTAAATCCAGGAGGAAAAAGGCTGTGTTTGTCTTCAAAGGTATCACTCAATTGCACAATCACAAAAATGCATCAAATTTGTCTGTGAGGCTGAAATTTAGTTCCCTCCTCTTCCTGCATGCAAAACCTTGTGAAAAGAAACACTGTGACCTACAGAGAACCCAGCAGGTACAGCCCAGGGGCAGCCAGGGTTGCTCCTCCCTCCAGCTTTGCACACTGCTTACCCACAGATGCACCAATTTCCACAGGCGCTGTCCTCCCTTCTCTCCTGCTTGATGTAAGGTTCTAATGGCTTTCTAGCAGTACCTTTAAAAGAATGGCTTTTCTTTAAAAGCGTCTGTTAAGGTACTAAAATGTAATTTCTACACTGTGTTTAACAATGTAACAATGGTCACCTCCTGCTCTATTAAAACAGAATTATGAACCCAAACTGAAAGGTTTGATGAAGAGTCCCAGCTTAATTACTGTGGAACACTTGCAGGTTGGGGGGTGGGGGGATGTCAGCGCTCATCCCCTCTGATGGGACAGGATGCTGACCCAAGCCACTTGACTCAGCAAGCCAGAAATTTTATGCAGCAGTTTGTGATATATAAAAAAAATCTGGATTCTTGGCTAACTCTTGCAATCACCATGGAAATAAACCTCATTTGCTCTGACCCTTCAGGGGAAACGCTCTCAAGACAGTGCTCTGGACTAGCAAAAGCCATCAGAGTTTGGTCAGACTTTAAGAGGAGATGGATATAATTCCCAGACTGGTAGGGTGCATTTTATTATGAAGCCTGAGACCTCCACACATCCTGGGGAAGGAGAGACAGTCCCTGCAGGCACCCTGCACTAACACAGTCTGCCCAGGGTACCCACTGCTGTGGCCAGCACCCAAACCATGAGGGATGGCAGCACAGTTCTGCATCACAACATTTTTATACGGAACTGTGACTTTCCTGAAGACTCGCTTTTCCAGAGAGCCAATCCCACCACTTCCAGCCAGGTCACACCACCAGTAACCTGCTCACAAGCTGGTTCTACAACTCATCTGACACATGATCTAAACATCCATCCCCTGGCACTGGGAGCAGCCACAAAGTGACCAAGTTCCCTTCTTTCCAGACTCTTGCCAAATCATATGGCTCTCACAGTTGTTACTGCTCCCATGGGTGCCTTTAGGTGAACATGGAAATAGACCCAAGACAACCCTTCAGCCAAGCACAGGTCTTTTAAAAGAAAGTAAATCTTCAGGCAGTCCACTTTGCTATCCCTGCCAGAAACTCAAGGTTTTTCACTCAGTGTTTGCCCCAGCACCCATCTCTGGATTTGTGACTGCTCCCAACTGCCTGACAGCAGCACATGGTGCAGCTGTGCTGCATCTGCCAGGACTGTGTAACACTCAGCCATGGTAGGTGGGGTTGCTGTTACATTATCAGTGTGCAGACACAGGCACTGCTCAGGATGTTTATTGGTTACACATGCATTGCTCATACCAGTGGGCTCAAGTTTGTTTGGCCATTAATTAGATCAAATAGGTACATACATAGTGTGGGTAAATTTAGCGTGCGTGCATTAAATTGCTCCTGACAAGAATTTGGCAGAGGAACGAGGCTGTCCAAGTTCCCTGCACAGCTTGGCCAATACATCCAAATGCTGCCCTGGAGTTCCTCCTGCCATGTGTCACCTGGACAGCACACATCCTACCACAGGAGTTTTCTTTGGGTGGTTTAATTTTTTCACTTTTTATTCATCTGGATCAAATTCCAGAGTTCCTGAACTGAGAAGTCAGTGCACTTGTTCCCTGCAACAAGCACACATCACTTTGGTTCACCACCTCAAAGTCCTTTCATATGTATTTTTAGGGGCCCGTGAACTCCATGAACTCTTTGTGAAAAACCACATGGAAAGCCAGGAGTGAGATCTATCCTTGGCGGATAAGTTGTACTGAAACAATTAAGACTGCTTCAGGTCAGAACTGTGGCAAAAAGTAGCTCTGAAATATCAAAATTCAATGCCTGACAGGTATTACTGCAATGCATAGCACAGCTTATTAAAACCACTTTGAAAATAATGTGAAGAGCTCCCCAAATTCCTCTTGACTCATCCTCTTCCATTATCCGCTGCTGGAAGGATCAGGATTCTCTGCAGCTGTCAGGCTGCACCTCCCCAGGAGTGTCAGCCACAACTCACTGCTGCAACACCAGCTGGGATGTGCCAGAAGTCAGAGGCATTCCCAGGGCTGCCTATGCCCACCACACCTCTGAGATCCCAATATCACACTTTCAGCTGTAAACATCTTTTCCCAGCACATCCTTTGAGTCCTAAACACATCAAAGCCACAGCCTGAAAATGAAAACTCCTGACCTAGGTGGAATGGAAGCGCTGCTGCTGAATGTGAGAACATACAGGATATTCAAAACAATGTGAAGTTATAACTCAAAAGGGACGTTCATAGCATTGAAATTAATGGGGAAAAGAAGAATTTGTGGATTTTCTTTTTGAGTTGTTCAGTCTGTTTAACAGAAGCTTCTGAAAATGTTGTAGAAGCTGCAAAAACTGCTCATGCTATAAATAACAGGGAAGAGGCAGCCCCAAAATCTCAAATTTCAATCCAATGGAAGGAAGACAAGTGATGTTTATGCTTTTTATGGAAATGTTGAATAGGAGATATAGACACTTCAAAATAAATTAAGTAGTTGCATTAAAAAAAATTAAAAATAAAAATCAAGCTACTGAAGTTAAATGTGACATTTTGCAACAGACCTGAAAGTCATAAACTTGCTTTTATATAACCAAAAGCTCTTATCCAATAATACCTCCTTTTGGAAAGTCAGTTCATTTCAGGTGGTAGTAGCTGTCTCACATGCAGAAAGACTCACACAGAGCCCTGGAGGGAGTGGCCACATACAGCATCTGGGCTTTGGATTTCAGGGCCTGCTCTTTCCAAGCAATCTTCCTCCTCTTGTTTCTGCTACACAGATGGGTTATACCCAGTGAAGGATCTTCTGTTGAGCACTGAAGAGGGACTGAAAATGTCTTTGAAGTTCTTACAGGGAAAGTTAATGCTCTGGAACAGAGCATTCCTCCAAGGAAAGATCTGCTGCCTTGCCCTTGGACATGTGGGTGCAGCAAGGTGTCGAATGGCAGGTTTGTTTGTATTCTCATTTCCATCCTCATATGCAGAGATGGCTTTACTTTGATTGTTTTCCCCTCTGAGCAAGACACCTACATTTCCTAATTAGTCTGGAAAGGATGACTGGGTGAAGAGATTATTTTGCTAGCATCCAGAAGGACTGGAATTTAGTAATTTTCTGAGGGTAGGTGAATCAAGTCAATATCCCAGCTGCAATGTTTCGGATTCATTTGTCATTCCTCCCACATGGTATCTGCTGACTTGTGCTAGAACATGATTTCCTGAATTCCAGAGGGCTGAGAAAATTTGTTGTTATTTAACTGTTTTCATTAGTGTAGCCACCAAGCTCTGATCTAATTGTCCTGGAAGGATAATGACCTAGGGGTTGCAGTTCTTGAGCCCAACCTCCTGGAAAAGCGAGGTATAAAACTCTGGCTCCAGCTGCCTGTTGCGGTATTTATTGACAATATCTGCTATTTTCTGTTTTCGGCGGACGTGGGGGGGGTTGTATGAATCACTTTCCAGCCTCTTTCTCCGACAAATATTTATTACTGTCTGTCTCACTAAAAAACCTGAAAAAGAAAGAACATGTGAATCAAGTTTAAAATCAGTCCTGTACCCCTTTGCCAGCTTCCCAGCCAAAGACAATTTTGGGTTCTGTCCCATCTAAACCTGGGGGAGATGTCCAACACCACCAAGTCAAGAACTTTTCTCCATGAACAGTTGGTAACAGAGAGCCATGGTCCCCATGCTCGTATAGACCTTCACTGTAAAGAATGAAGAAAGGGACTCACTCAGTGGTACCCTAAACTGGCTGGAGAAGGAGGAGTATCCTTTGCTTTGCCAGAGCCAAGCAGCTGCCTGGAACAGAACACCCTTGGGACAAGAGGGCAAACTCAGGGCAGCCAGTCCTAGAGTCACAGTACCACAGCCCCAGCTACATCACACATCTGGACCTCAGGCGGTAGTTCCAGGGGAGCCTTGAGAATGAAAAAAGTACCTGTCAGTACCTTTTTCCAGAAGGAATTGCAGACTTGGAGAGGAGATGAGGAAAGACCTGATGGGTACTGGCTGCAAACAAATTTCTCTTCCCCTCACTGCCCTGCCACTTTTGTCACCGCTCTGTAACTCACACTGCTGGATGCAGATGGAGGAGGTGGAGAATGGAAGTAGTAGGACTCAAAACCTGGCAGCTAACTTTATCTTATTTTATTCTGAAAGGAAATTCCTATGCCTCTAAGGAAGCAAGTATCCCTTACCCCCTTTCCTGTTTCACAAGCTCTTTTGTAAAGACAGAAACATTTAGAGGACTTCCCTGCACACAAACTACACCTGCTGAACTTAAGAGATGAGAAAAATTTCACTATAGTAACAGTCCTGATACAGCAGAAAAACAAGCCCAACTCTAGGAAAACATACCCGATAGTTTTTCAGTAAAAGCCACTGTATCAGCTGAATTCATAAAAGTTATTTAAGGGCCCAGGTCTGGCTTCAGTTTGCCAATCACTGAATTAAGCACACAAACCCCAGAACCTGAAAGTCACCTCCAAAAGCAGCTTTATGGTTAGGTACAGGTATCCCAATGTTCATTACTTTATTTTACTCTGTCCTGTGTATTGCTCTCACTGGGTGGAATTTCCAGTTACTGAAGCTAAACAGCACCAATACCAGGACAGGTCCATGAATCCATCCAGGAACAGAGGAAAAGGCAGAAGGCGCACAATGGAACCTGTTAACACGCGTCTGCATGGCACTGAACACATAATCAAAAATGTTGTGGTTTTAATCCCTGTCTGGCTTCTAAACCAGAAGGCACACATAGCATGCCAGCAAAGTAACAAATTCCATAGCACCCTCAGGTGCACCTTGCTTCTCTGTGCTAAACACCAGGGTCACACTTTGCTCTCCTTTCTAAACAGGCCCTGTTTCTAGTTCCAGCATTCTCTCCTGCTATCTTGACTGCCAAGCACTGCCCAACTGCTCCCTCTGCTGTTCCTGCTCCTAACTGCTGCTGCAAAAAGCATGCCTTTCATTTGTTCAGCGCTGCCTAACACATTTTCCAAAGAAATATTACAGACCATGTACTTCGCAGGTATATTATTGTTTTTTAAAAAGTAAAATATAAGCATTCCTAAAACCTTTTAGCTTACCAAGAGCTCTCCTACTGACTATCATTCCATCCACCAGTGGGATAACCATGTTGAATTTCCCAGTTGCTCCTTGTAGTTTTATCCTGAATAAGCCAGTGTTTAAAGGATGGATGAAGATCACAGGAACTTCCTTCTCAGGAATGGTAGATCTTAAGGGAAAAAGACAACTGTTGAATCAATTCTAAAGCACTGTTTCAATTAATCTACAGATGAAAAGTGACTCCTTTAGATGTTAAAAGTTTTAATTAAAATGCCTCATGGCTAAGGCAGCAGCATCCTGGGGCATGGTCTGGACCCTCAGAAGGGCTCTGTCAGTCATGCAGTGCCTATGCTGTCCCCACAGGACTGGAGAGCCCTGCACCGTGTATGCAGCATTAACCACCTCACAAGGTAGCCAATCAGGAGGGAGACCTATCACAGACTCAGATAAAACTGCACATTTTCTGTTCTTTAATTTATATTTTATCTGCAGTGATATGAAAACCTCTTTCATTTTTCAACCAAAAAATAGTCCACTGAGACACCAATAAAAATAATGAAAATACGAGCAGTCTTACCTCAGGGAAGTGCTGCTATTGGCTGTGGTTTCCACACCAGTGCTAGTCTCAGATACCAGATCAGAGAGGGGGAAGTTTTCTGTAAGAATAGAATGCACCAAATAAAGTTTACCTAATATAGTTTTGGATTAGTGTTTCTTGTGTACAAGGAAAGATTATTTATCATCAGTCAAAACCCAGCATTCCTCAAGCATTTATGCCACTAGTGTTCTTGCACAGCTAGTGTCTTTGTTTGGCTTCCAGTTTCAGCATTCATGGAAAGTAGACACACCTCAGCCATCTGCACTCAACAGAGGAGGTCCCAAGCCCTCCATTCTCTCAACCCAAAGGTCAAAATCTCTAGAGAAACCATGAAAGCAGGAAGGAGATGAACTACTTCAACCACAAAAAGAGCTTCCAAATTATTCACTACATTCACCCAACCACAAGTGACCAGCCTCCAGAATACTGCTAGGAGCATTTACCAATGCCAACCACTCACACCTACAGTTCCCTTGAGCCCTGATCCCACAAACACGATGATATCCTTCCTCAAATCCAAGCTCTGTGGATCTCCACCATAACCTACAACTCTGCTGCCATGCACTTGGTAACAAAGACTGGATAATGAAGGTGAATGAGGAAAAAGTAAGAACTTGAATCCCTTAAGAGGATTTGGCCCTTCCCAACACCTTGTTCAGGGGTTAAGAAATGTTTAGTTTCTCACAGAAGTACAGGTCAGGCAGGAGGACTATGCTTCCAGTAGAAGGAGTCTAAGGCCCAAACCCAGATGCTGCCATCAGAGCTGGGATGCTAAGGGTACACAACAGCTGGAGCAAGCAGAGGGAGAGCATGGCAAGCCATGGACAAACTCTGAGAGAGAGCAAGAGGGAGGGCAGGCAGTTGGCATTGGGATGATAACCTTGACTACAAAGTGACATCTTTTCACTGTCCAGACTCAAAGATGTACCACAGAGGCATAAGGCAAAAGCCAAGAATATAAGGAGCATATGGCAAAGCCTCTGGGCTAGGAGTCACTTCCAAGAGCTGCCTTTTCCTCCATCCAACTGCCAGGCTTACTGAGGCTCACAAACTCATTTCTTCAGCTTCAGGCCCAGAACTCTGGGAGATTCCTACAGCTGCTGAAAGAAACAGTCAAGCAGAAACACGCCTGTGTAGCACAGCTGTTGCCCCTGCAGTGAAGGGGTCAGGGACACCAGCTTAGAACACACTCTGGGCCAGTGTCTGGACAAGGAAATAATTACACATAACTTGCTGTCTGCCTCCTGACCTCAGTAAGGGAGATGCTGGGGACAAGGTGGTTTTCCTGAGAATTTATATCTACACTTAACAGGAAGCTTCCTCTTGATTGCTGCTCCCATTCCCTTGGTTGCTTTACTGTGGAAGGAACTATGGCCTTAATTAAGGTCCACCCTTACTGCCAGACTGGGAATCAGAATTAGAAATCAAAGACAGAATAAAGCAGCACTTCCGGGCCAGTCTTGCAGACACTGCTAGGCTACGCCAGTACACAGGGACTCTCGCACAGCACTAAGGCCAGGCCATGGCTTGGAACTAGCACACAAGAAGCTCCTGGGGACAAAGAATTCCTCAATGCTGTTCACCATGGCCATGGCTGTAATAATATGCAAAGTTGAGTTCCTCCCAGAGCACCTGAGGCCAAGAGTAAACACCAAACTAAGAAACAAAGTTGCACGAGGAGCAGGAGCTTGACTGAGCAACACAGCAGAACTGGAGCACGGAACAGGCACCCTGAGTGCAGAAAAAAGGAGCCTCCCCTGAAGAGAGAACATGGGAGTTCCAAAGCTGCCATCACACCAAGAAGGATGATGATCCCTCCAGCACAGTAGCAGCAGGTGTCAGAAAGCATTTTTTCAAAGAAAGAAAACCAGATCCACTCCTAGGAGACAACAGCCAAGGAGAACTCAAAAGCAGAGGAACACACCCACCTTGGGTGCTGAGCTTCAGAAGCTTCCTGACAGCATTTCACAGGTACTGCCAGGGCTAAAGGAAACTTCAGACCTACATATGCCCCTGATTCATCTACACCCTATGGGTCACAACAAAAATATTGAAGAACTGATTCAGAATCTTAATGTTGTTACAGAGATTAATAAAGACTTATTTTGATTGCAAGGGTGTTAAGGCCCTGGTACAGGTTGCCCAGAGAAGCTGTGGCTGCCTCATCCCTGGAAGTGCTCAGACTGGATGAGGCTTACAGCAACCTGGTTTAGTGCAAGGTATCCCTGCACATGGAAAGGGCTTGGGACTAGATGAGCTTTAAGGTCCCCTCCAATTCAAACCAATCTGTGGTTCCATGATCCAGCATTAAAAAAAAAAGAAAAAAAAAAAGGGAACAGAGTTTTACCTCTGGTTCTTGCCCTGTTGCTACTTTAGTGAACGGTTAGGAGTTATACATACCTATATCATCATAACGTTCCACCCAGACCACATACACTTTGGTTTCAGGTCCCATTGGTGGAATAGTTCGGCCCTGAGGCATCCTCTTGGATCTAGAAGTAGGACTGAGCTGTTTCGAACATAGGGGAAGAATAGCATTTGCAAACATTATGAGTCCAATAATGCAGCCAAGAAGTATTTCCCAGCTTCTCCTCAGTCATTCAATACCTCAAGCAGGTACACCCTCTGCCAGCTATTGAGCAGGGGCAGCTGTACTGGAACTACTCACTGCAAGCTGGGTCACCAATCTACTTCTATTCTATACAAGCTAATATATATATATTCAACCTTGAATCAGTTAGAAGTTTTTCATAATGTTCTTCAAGACCTTAAATGAGTAACTAAATATACATTTGGAAGTGAATTCTAAACAAGTAATCAGCAGTAATAAGTCTTTCGCTTACAGATATAACAGTTCATGGTTTTCCACTGTGTTAAGAGTACAAAATCAACTTCTGGTACTTCAGACACAACTGACACACTGTTTTAAACTGGGTAGATAGGAGAAGTGTTCATGTCTACCCATCCTCAATTTCCGAGCACAGACTTGAGGCTGAATTACTCTGTAAATACTGCATATACTCTTCCCTGCATGCCTTTCAAGATTTCAGGATGTACAGTATTACCACTTAGCATGTCTAAGTTTTATATTTAAGTAATGTAATCTTGCTATCTCCTACTGTAGATTAAAATTCAGCAGGACCAAAGCAGGGATCAGAGATTAGTGGCAAGGAACAAGTAGCTCTACATGCCAGGAAGCCAAATTGTATACTATCAAAAATCCTGAGCATTGCCAGCATGCTTCTGTAAAGAAAAAAAAAAAAGCACCATTTTTAAATGCAGGTTTTGCCTTACCCTCTGGGAGGGATTAAGATTGTCTGTATGATTGGGGAAGAGTTCAAGTGTCAGAGGCTGCTGCTTCAATATTCCTGGTAGCAGATCCATGTTGGAGTCACTTTCTTGGTCAGAGACACTACTTTCCAGGGAATCAGCTGTAAGTCAGAAGAAAAAAAGGAAGCGTTTGTCTCTTCTTCCACTAAAAAAACTTAAGCTGTCATCATATATAAGGTTTCGATACTAAAAAAATGTAAGGTTTTTGAAACTAGACATGCATAGATGTATGGTCAAATCAATACAGTCCTCATAAGCAGGAAGATGAATTAGGAGACAACTGCCAGTTGTTCCTGAAACAGACTGCAAATAAAACACTCCCTATGGACTTATATGCATCCCGGCAATTTCCTATAGAATACAGTCTCCTCCCTCCTATGGCTACACCATCTTTTATTCCAGCAACCTTAACCATGCCGAAGATGCCCTGAAAGCTGTAGCTTCTCTACTTAGCAGTGGTACACTCTTCCACCAGGTGCTGCAGGAGCACATAACTGACAGGAAAGGAAAAAAAAACCTAGGCATCACCAGTTGATGGTGAACCACACGTTCAACCTGAAGCACTCTGGCAACAACAAAACTGCCATGCGTGCCTGGATATCTACTGAGGCTCAGACTGAGAAAGGCATAGAACAGATGCCACATCAGGAAGGAGTCTAAAGATCAGAATGCTGTAATTTAAACGTCCACACCTTTCTGACAAGGATGTTGCTGAACATATTACTTAGTTAATTTATTTAGGTTTTGCTTCTGAAAGAATTCTCAAACAAAAAAAGGTTGGTTTCAATTTTGTATAGAGCATGTACAGAGAGATCTTACTCAGGGATTCCACTGGTGATGGGACAACAAAGGCAATTTCTGTCAGGGCATCTGCATAATACAGCACCTTCTTCTGCCCATTGAAGATACTTGCCCCAACATCTTCTGAGATAATTAGATCATCTGAAATGGACAGAAAAGGAAAGTTTAGCCAAAAGGAAGCTCTACTTCTTTACACTCTGCATCAGAAACGACTTTCAAATACAAGGTGCAATCAATGAGCAGAAATAATTCAAATCTCATTTTAAAATGAAAGGAGTCAAATCTCATGGTTAACAACCTTTCTCAAATAAATGTTACTCCTATCTTGAAGGAAAAGGCATTTTGGGTTAGGAATGGCTTCATTTTGAACACATTTCCAATGTACTGAATTGTTTATTTCCTAGTACTCTAGTAAGCACATCTGCCACAAGCATACATCTACTATCTATTACTGAGCATTCCGTCTAGCAACATTATTCAGTTAGTCATTCCATTTCCAAAGGATTCTAACACTGATCACTTCAGTCTGATACTATTCTAGAATTCAAGCCAGTTTCTACAGGCTCTCTTTGGTCCCTTCTCTGCAAGCAAAGTTAGAAAGAGATCTGTCTCAAATCAATTCAAGAAAGCTCCAGATTCTCAGTCCCCACTGATTCCCTCACCACAACTGGCCAACACAGGTCTTCAGTAGAGAAAGAACTTCTCTCCCCACTTTTCCTTCTCCATGTCACCTCCAGAAAGACTAGCAAGGACTTTAAAATTAATTATTTCTCTGATGCAGTTTACAGAAGGGTTCTGGGGATAGCTGCCTCAGAAAAGCCACTGGAGCAGTGAAACTGAGCATACTGACAGAGAAGTGGCCAGAGGCATGCTCAAGACTCCAAAGCCATTCTTCAGCATTAGGAATAGGTTCCCACATCTCCAGTGCACAGGCTCCCAAAGAGCAGCACCACAACTCAAACCCAGCTCTTAAGGAATTTCTTTGATTTTGACAGTGCTGCAGGGAAACATTCCCATGAAGTTATTTTAACCACAACTCACTGGAAGCTATTTTAGACTCACAGAATCATTTAGGTTGGAGATTGTTGAGTCCAACTGTTAACTCAGCATCATTGCCAAACTCACCATTAACCCATGTCCCCCATCTGCTCAGCTTTTAAATCCCTCCTTTAAAAATGCCCAGGAATGCTGACTCCACCACTGTCCTGGGCAGCCTGTGCTAATGCCGGACCACCCCTTCCATAAAGAAATTTTCCCTAATATCGAACTTAAACCTGCACTGAGGCTGTTTCTTCTCATCCTGTCATTCATTACCTGGGATACTGACCCTGACCTGGCTACAATGCTTTTCTGGGAGTTGTAGAGGGCGAGAAGGTCTCTCCAGAGCTTCCTTTTCTCCAGGCTTAGCCCTCCCAGCTCCCTCAGCTCTTCCTCAATTAGACTTGTGCTCTAGCCCATTCACCAGTAGAACCATATTAAAAGTAATCTGCCATTACTCACTTCCATTTCTGAATGCTTTTTCTGTTTCCTTCTTCCCCAAGCTGGTTGAATTAATTCAGCTATTTAGTGGTCTGTGTTTTCATTCAAATGGCTGCAAAATTCGAGTTGAAAAGTCCACATCAAACCAGGTCCCTTGCTAATTCAGGGACCTGCCTTCTGCAGTAGTTCTGACAGCCAGAAGGAGGTCAGAGGGCTCTGCCTCAGAAAGCACAGCCTGACGCTGTCCTTAAAGCAAAATTAAATCCAGACCTGGCTGTTTTGTAATCCATCCTAACTTGCTTAGAGAAAGCAATGCCTGTGTACTCTAACCTCCCCCCAACACTTTCAGCCTTCCGTGGTTTGTACTTTTATTCCATAACTTAAAGGGAGAAGCCTCCAGCTGGCTGCAGATACAGGTGAAGGGCACTCCTAAGACACAGTGAATGGACAGCAGAGCAAGGGCTGCTTAAGCACCTGCAGCTGTAATGGTGTCACACCTGATGCCAACATCAGGTCAAGGATGATGAACAAGCTGCACCAACCTTACCACTTGCCTTCTCCAAGGGAGAAGCTAACCCAACCCCCAGTTTCCCGTTCTGCAATAGTAACTCCTGATCCTGAGGATCATTTTAAGTGACAGAATGGGGAGAGGGTGCTGTATGACAAGCTCAGGGGAGGAGTTGCTCTAGTGGAAAAAAGCAGAGTCAATGAAGCAAGATAGACAGCCATGTATGGGTTCCAACACCTCCAGGACCTATAAAAAGCAGCTTGAGTCAGTATTTCATTTTAATCTACTTACAGAACACTAAAAAAAAAACAAAATCACACAGTATTTCAAGCCAATTTGCCAATACACAGAACAATCTGCTACTGATTTCACCAGAATACTGGTTTGGAATAACATAACAAATACTCACCAAATCTTAAAAAATATAGCCCAGAGGTATTTTTTTCTGCTGAGGCTACTTCCTCCCAAAAACATACAGACATTAGTTTTGCTCACTCTGACTTGAAGCTTAATTTAGTATTTACACATTTCTTTCTAGCAAACATCATTTATACAAAAAAAAAAAAAAAAAAAAAAGCCAGTGTTCAGATAGGTACACAGGAGCAAGAAAATTATCTTCTAACGGAGCCTAAACATTTTAATTTGCTACAAAAGACATTTACTATGTCTTACAAATCCTACCTTGTTCAGGTCCCTCTTCATCACTGCAGCTGTTGATTGACCAGCTTGTTGAGACGTGACCAGTCCACCCAGGGTGCTTCCCAACATCAACAGACCAGCCAAGAGACAGCAAGAACTCCAGGAAGTGGGGCTGAACAATTTTGGAAGACTCCATGTTCTTCAGGATCTGAAACCAACAGCAGCACCATGTTGGTACAATAAGCAGGAAACAGGCCTCTTTCTCCCCAGTTTTTAAATTAAATTTTTGTCACCAACATAGTTTTGCCCAAATATAGCTACAGAGCAAGCCTGGAACCCTAGACTTCCTACATGGACATTACTGCCTGCTCCTCAGCATCCTCCTATCCTACTTAGCCATGTCCTATTCAGTCAATTTGACTTTCTGCCAGCATTTTCAAAGCCTGTAAAACAGTGAATTAAAGGGCTAGAAATGGCAACTTTGAGACTCAAGCATTCATCAGAAAAACCACTGAGTACTCAGTGCAGAACCTACATTTGCACCAAAGGTAACACAAGGGTTTTCTAGACAGTTTTCACTATTAGACTGAATTAAAATTTGAGGAGAAAGGTATTTTCTTCACTACTCACCTGCATATGACATAGAGTAATTTAAAGAACAGGCCTCACAGCACATTACTTTATGAAACAGATTTTCCAAAACAATTTTCAGCAGCACTCAGTGTGCACTTTAATCAAACATCACACCATACTGTTCAGGTTAAACTTTAATTCTACTTCTGACAGATCTGGGATGTTTCCACATGTTAAGGCAATTTTTACCTCATTATGACCAACTGAGAGTTGAGCCCTTCACCAAACAGCACACAAGGACACCTGTGATTTGGTAACTCATCCTTTCTGGGCCTTGCAGGAATTTGTTTTGTGGCAGAGGCATCAATCATTTTGGCTTGTGCAGGGGCAAAACACTGGGACACAGGCCCCAAACAAAGCAGAAATTGAAGGGATGGGTGCTGGAATGAAAGCTTCCAGGCTAGAGGCTTTGTGTAGCCACACAGTCCTGACACTCCATCCTAATGCCTCATACAGTGTTCAGCAGTGACTAGACACAGTGCATTGAAACATCATTATTAATCCTCATTACTGAGCATATTGAAACCATAACTGTGCTTCAGAACAAGTCAGGGTAAGTGTGGACTGGAAGACATAAGAGCTCCATAAGAGCATATAAGCATTCTGCTAGCTCAGCAAGTGCACATCTCAGCTCAAAGGCAGACCTAGCATATCTCGTTTCATAGCTGACTTTGCAGATGAAAAGACTCTGCACTGGCTACTCTGAACGACAATTTGTAAGGCTAACATATGATCCTGGTTTCTAGAGTTGTGTCCAAAGAAGGTGCTGTGGTGTTCTGTCAACTGTATATTCACAGCGACAGGAGGAGTTGGCACAATGGTTTATTACGGATGCCATGCTTCTAGTCTTTACTACGAGAGTTAAGAATGAAATGTGAAGGTACTAGAGAAATATCCTTTCCTAATGAGCCCATTAATCCTCTTAGCGAGTTTCCAGGTCACAAAGAAGTCACAGGTTAGATTTGCACAAATTAACCTGATTAACCTAATCACCTTTGAATCTAAATATTATACCATAAACACTTACAATGCAATAATACTTCCTTACTTGAAGAAAGATTTCATTCTTTTAACATGTGTTTAACATTAGAATGAAACCAAACTACCTTGACATTGCTCATTGCTGGAACAAACTGCAACCTTCCCTGCAAGCTGAGCCAACAAAGCTGAAATGCCTTTCTGAGCTGAATCTTTGAACTCTACAAATAAGGACAATAAGGACAGAACAGATAATAAAAATACTATTAATATTTTAATATATATTTTATCTATATTTTAAAAACATATTAAATTTGTTACAATAATCCTAAGTGTGAGCAACGTACTTCAACCTACAGATGAAGGAAGTATGCAGTGACTTGTAGCTCACGCTGGTTCTGACACTCCACTTTAGTCACCAGCAGTGATGCTTTACTCATTTGGAAATTACCAGAAACGAGACAATATCGACTAGTTGGCACTCTACACTTTCACTTACCTCCTGGCTAGTTTTCTGGCCTGCCTTCATGTAGAAAATGAAAACAGTATCAAAAGGACGACAAGGTAACAAATCCAAGTAGCCAAGATCATCAAAAAACCCAGGAAGAGCAGAGTCAAGTGCAATCAGGTGAGGAGGTAGACGACTGTTAGTAGGTTCCTGTCCAATAGACACAGTTCAACAGTTTAAAAACCCATCTTGCTTAATTGAAAGGTCTTTATGGCTTCAATGGCAATCCATTAAAATACAGAAAGACTATTTCCCTTCTCTGAGAGCAAAATTATACAGGGATTTCTGATGTGATATAATCTTATCACTGTAAATGAGTAACAGCAAGCATAACTGGTTGACAATTTGTTGCATTCCACTGCCATTAAATAAAAGTGGTACTTTGCCAGTGAGAGACATAATATTTTGCTCAAGAAGAGCACACAACAAAAACAGCAGATGCTTTCAGAATATCACAGTTATGAACACAGTTGCAGCTTCAGATTAATTTAAATACCAGTAGTAAGTAATATACTGAGCAATTTCAGACATCATTTTCACAAATGCTCTATAGTCTCCTTCTCCTGACAGCTTTCTGGAAGGAAAAGCAACAAATACATGGGAGAATCCACAAGTAAGGGGCAGAATTTCAAATTAAGAGTATGGATCACCTCTAAAAATAATTTTAATTTTAAAAAGAAACTTCTACATCTATTATGTACCAAGTGTTTATGTATGATTAAACCATCTCGGCACAACCACCTCTGAAGCAAAACTTCTACAGCAGTTTTATTTCAGAGAGTCTTCAAGTACCACCCCAAAATCTAACTCAAGTCGTGGAATGATGTTAAGTGTGAACATTTGAGTGTGATAGCTTATGCATCCACTGAAAAAAAGACACAGACACTTATTCAGAGCATGCTCAGCTTGAGGTCCAGCCTTTCACAACCCTGCTCTTAATCCTGGAATACTAGAATCTATCACTTGATTTGATTAGACTGCAGCTGAACAGTAGTTGGAACTACACAGATGATCTTCCACTAACAAAACTTATTTTTGCCTTTTTGTAAAGCCAGATCACATGGGAACAGGAGGAACTGGACAACATCAAGAGGCATCAGATCACCTTCAATGCCTCTAAGGAGAGGAAGCCGAAGTGAGAGAGGAACAAACGTGCTGTCTGGAACTCCTGTGCTGGTGGCGGGGGCTTACACTCCGTGATGGGGTCAGGAAAGCTCTTCTTCCGCCACTCCTCTTCACTTCTCTGATCTATGGAGGTCTCAAAGACAATCTGCTGAGCCATGCCATTCCTCAGCTTCTCATGGCGCTCTTCCAGCTGGAAAACATTGCATGAACTGCTGATGTAACCAAAATCACAAAGATCCACTAAGAAAACAGCTCCATCACCTAGGAAAGCTCTACAGTAGCAGCTGCGGTCCACCATCAGAATGGTTACTAAAACACTTTTTAAAAGACCTTGCAACATTGCAAAATGAGCACCTAAACACCCTGCTGGCATAGGAGAGCTCTGTGAATATCTGGTATCAGCTATGGCTTCCCCTATTCAAGAGAACAGAAACTAAAACAAATTTGATCCTGTGAAACTTTAAAATATTTGAGACATGCACTCTCTTTTTCCCCCAGGAAGGTCCCAAGAAAGACCCTTCCATTTCCCTAGAAGAAGCAACAAAGTGCAAGTCATTGCTTCCTAGAGGATATTAGGATCAGTAATAAAACATGTTGAGCTGTGTCTCCCAAAGAACACACCCAAGGCATTGGCATCTCCCTGGAGAAGTGCATAGATTTAACTAATTTGCAGAGGCTTCCATTTCTATTAATATGAAATTGGACAAGCCAAAGAGTAAAACTATTTACAGTAAGACATAAGTGCATAACTCATGAACAGACAAAAACCCAAAGAACAAAATCATGTCAGAGACAGTTACTTACTTCCTGATTCACAATTTCATGTAAATCAGGAATGCTCAAGTCCGCTTTCACAAATGGAATCTTGTCCACTTCTTCAGGAAAAGGGCGGTGTTTCACACTGTATTTTAACCCAACATCATTTTTAGGAGCTGGTCGAGGTTCTGGTACAAATGTCTGACAAAAAAAGGTTGCTTTTACATTCAAGATATTGCATCACTAGACAATATTATAACAGATGAATAAAATTTCCTCTCCCCTCCCCACCAGAACTACACTAATGTATTAGTGAGCAGCATCATTAAAAAAATCAAATACTTTAAACTAATAGACTCGTATTAAAAATGTGACTGCAAAACAAGTGTCCATTTTGAAATCTATGAACCCTGCTAAGGATCTAGCCTGTAAACAGTTGCAAACTCAAAAAAAATGGCAAGCATACATGGCAACATCTTATTTTCAGCCCATTTTAATTGTATTCAGAGAAAGCTGGCAAGTATTTAAGAAGGTCCATTTCAACGCTCCTGACTGTGATGATCACAACAAGCCAAGGCCTCAAAGAAAGCAACAATGCTGTGGGCCAGGTGATGCACTGCCAGAATAGCCAAAGGACTTGCATCATGGATCACAATGCAATTCTGACATTGTTACTACATCATGTTCTATACTGACATTATGTAATTCCAAACTTCAAGTTACCAAGGAAAGCAACAAATGATCTAGGTGCAGGTTTAGAGGGGCATCAGCTCCAAGCAAGCAAGACTTTCATTGCATCTTCAGTGCTGTTTTTCAAGTTTACTAATTACTAAGTTTACTACTGTTTACATTTCAAAAGGGCAAAACCATTTACAATTATGTTATAGAATGCCTTCAGTTGGAAAAGTTCCCTTAAAACTGGTGAAGAGGTCAGCCGTCAGATCATGGCTTGCCCTTTAGTGTTGGAGGTAGCACACCTGGACTGAGATTATTTAGCCAAAGGTCTCAGCTCCAGAGATAGCAGAGCTCCAAACACATCCTGGACGGATGTGAACATGCCAGCTGAGACTGACACTCATTTCAGCTACATTACTGCCTTTCTTTTACTGAGGGTCATGGGAAGAGTTTAAAGAATTGGAAAAGTTCACAGACGGAAATTTTCATGACAAGAGTACATGCTCCATTAGACAACTGCAGTAAGAAATTTTACTGTAAAATAAAACTGAGGTATTTCTCCTCCACTACTCCTCTCCAGAGCTGTTCCAGTGTTCATCTAGATAATTTTTTTCACAGCAGGTTTACAGCCATCTTTGCAATATCAGGCTTTGTAGCTTGAAGACCCGTTTTCTCTTCAGCACCACATTCTACACCTCCAGACTTCACTCCCTCTGCTGCAAGGGCTTTGCCTGACACCTGAAAACTAGCACCAACATACCTGCCCACACACTAAATACACTGTGCCTTACCTCATCACTTCAGAAGATGCTTTCAGAAAAAAAGAAAAGAGAATGCCCCCTCCCTTAAGCAAGTCTGTAAGTAGAGAAAGCATCAGCACTTTCACAGCCTGTAGTTACTATTAATCACAAGTGGTAAAAAGTCACCAGAGATATGGCACATTACCTACAGCTAAAGGCCCCATGGCTCAGCCTTAATGTATAAGCATCAGCTCTGGGGGGCTGTCTCACATTAGGGGAATTTCTGCTGAACATCTCTAAGTTAAAGATTTCTTTTTGGGTTTGATAGAGACCTTTTGATTTGCTTTAGCTCCTCTTGGTAAAAGACAGAGTTGCTGGGCCCAGGCAAATCTTCCAGATGTCCCACGGATCAAAACTGTGACAGAGGGGAAGGAATCATCTGCAAAGCATATGGGTTAAGAGAATGAGACATCATCATATACTGCCAACAGTTTACTGTGTAATCATTCAACAAGAAGAAAATGCAGGCATGACAGCAGAGGTTTTGCTCTCATGGTTAACTCCTCCCTGACTCTAAAGAAAACTCCTGGTGAGAAGCAAGCAAATCTCTCTGCAGCAGCAAAGTCCTGGTCTACTTCGTCAGTTCAATACTTGCCAACTCAGTTTCATCATTAAAATCAACTTTCATCCAAGTTCATGCAGATCACCATTTCTCTCCAAAATACCTCAAAGAAAATTGTCCAGTCACTGCCTGTTTAGGTGAGACAATGACCACATGGAGATACCGATTCCATGATGCTTCTATGACCTTCTGCAAAAGTTCCTCACAAATAGCAGCAGTAAGAACAGTGGAAGGACACAAGATAATGGTCAAAGAAACACTTAGAAGATTCTGACTCCACATTATGGAAAATTTTTCTCCACAAGGAATAGGGACACAGAGAAGTTCTCCCACTTCGCAAGACCTACTTGGGCAACATCAGGTTGTGTTATCCTGGTCTAAATCCAGTGCTGGCCTTGTCTACAGAAGGAGGTCAGACTACAGAGTCCTGAGGTGCCTTTCTACTGGTACAATGATGATTTTAACATTGCAGGGATTTCAGTCCTCCTTTAAGATTTAAAAGGTCACCAATATTAGTCACCTTAGATGAGATCATCATACTTCATCATAAGCTTTTCTTCTTAAAGGTATTTGGATTTATCTTTTGTGCACATAAACCATACACAGGCACCATCAGGTAACTAGCAGAACTCTACTCCTTCTCCCCAGTATTCCCTGGGAAGTTCAGGGTGCAGCACAGCCTATGCACACCCTGTACATAACCACACATTCACAGAGAACCCAAAGCAGCTCCTCAGTCACTCATTTCCATGATCTGCCTCAGAACTGGCCTGATGTACTTATGCATTATTGCAACTAATCTCGTAAATCAAAGGGGATTCGTAAGCAAGCTATACACAGCAAGAAAAGATAATCTAATTTGTGATTCCAACAGCTTTGAAGATTCCACAGTAACACACATAGCAGAGGCAGAGTGAGGATGAGAACTGTTTAGCCATTCTAGTTCCACTCCAGTCAGGAACACACTTGCTCCAACAAAGACTGGGGTGGACATGTGGCAATGGCTCCCAGCATTACCACTTCCTACAAGATCTATTCAGTGATTCTCAACATGGTCAGAGCACTCTGGACTACAACTCAACTTCTCAGCACCAGCTCATGCACTTCTGTGCAATCTCTGCTTTCATGACTCAGTTTTTAGGCTCCATCCTAGCTACAGATGAGGAAAATGTATTGGGGACAGCACATCAGCTCTAACATAAGATAGTCTTTAACTGAGGTCACATGTTAAGGAATTTTCATCTGTTCTATTAGGTGACACCATGACATGTGAAGACTTACGGGAGATCAGTTATTCTGTTCAAAGCATCATTTAATAGTAGATTTTTGTAATAAGTTCCCAATGGTCAAAGTCTATGAGGCTGAAATGAGTTAGACTCAGTTGTGAAAGCCAATACCCTGTGATAAATCTCCTTTAAAGAAGGTGCCATTGACAGAACAGGATCAAACATGGGGAGGTTATAACAGTTCCCAAGCAACTAAAACCACCTGAGCTGAAAGTACCCACAGAAATATGTAGTAATAGGAGGCCTAAAGCAAGCAGCAGCAATGGTGCAAGCATAAAGGAGACATACTTACCATATGTGAAGCACTTATTCCTATTAAGTCTCCTATACTCTTTACATTTTTATTCTTGTACGAACAAGGATGTTTCAAAATGTAATGTTACTGCTTTTGTCCATCACCCATTATTTCAATGGCAGCAGCAAGTATATGATCTAACCGGTTGAAAGACTTGGACAACTGCATGAACAATTTGGGTAGGCTTGTGCATGTTTGATTATCAGTGGCATTAAAGTTACTCCCACCATTTCATCCCAGAGCAACACTCTGCTCTGTGTGCCCACCCACAGACAGGAAAGCACCTGAAATGTGAGAGAGACACTTGATGAAGTACCTTTGTTTTGCAGCTCCATACAGAAAGTTTTAGCCTGAGCAAGAAGGAAATGGGAAATCTGAACTTACTCTGTTCATTCCCTAGAGGCTGCTCCAACATGGCCAGGATGACACTGTTATCCAAAACAAAGTAACGGAAGCTGTGCTTGTTTATGGTAGGTAGACGGGAATATTTAATTAATGTCATTTCATTCACCAAGCTGCAAGGAGAAGCAGGACCACTAGGAGAAGGAAATGCTCCAAGTAACTGCATAATGCTGCAAGTGAGAAAAAAGTTGAGAGTTATGACAGATTAAATGAACTGTTCCACCCAAGCACAAACTTTCACTCTTATTCTTCACCTGTTATTTTGACCTAGCAGTTACATTATCAGGGCACATCTGCCCTCACCCATCATGTTGTTTTAAGATAACTAACACCATCAGAAAAACATGCACGAAAACCTACAAAGAAAGGTACGCTGCCTATAGAACAAGCTTCTTTATAACCTGGGTTATAAAGATATCAACACATGCTTTAAAGCATGAAAATCTGTACCTTTCCATGGATTTATGTTATTTTTTAAAACATTATTTCTCTAATCATCTATGTTTTAGTCCCTTCATAACAACAAGCAGGACAGACAGGGCAGTGCACTAGTTACAATAGCCTTTGCTTTCTTGGAGTTCAAATTACAGTAACTTGAAAACCCTTAAGGGGTTAGGACTCTAAAAGATCCAGGATCACACATGCACAACTATCACAGGTAATCTTCCCTGGAAGAAAGCTTCCAGGTGGGATCCAACAGTGCTTACCTCCTTGGAGCCACAGCCTTAGGAGGCCCCTAGAAGCATTTTTTTAAAATCATTTGAAGTTGTACAGGATCTCTCTAACACTACGAGAAACTGAAAAATTCTATGGCAGGAACAAGTAATGAGAGTTGTCCAGTGTCGGACTGAAGTTCACATGATGTAAGTCAGGACTTTACCCTTAACACTAACATTCAGAGCAAAATTAAGTCTGTTGATTACCCTCCCCACACCCTTTTCCACTTTACTGTGAAAGCAGTTTCATCTCTCTAAATTAAAAGAAACACTTTCAGGCAACAATACAGATTTGTCCACAAGTTACAATGAGTAGTTGCTTTTTCTTGGAAATTACACTGTTGGTTTTATTAACAGTAACGTTTATAACAGTTGGATTCCAAAGCAGAGCAAAACAGAAAGCAGCTATTGCCTTTTGCAAAACATATTTTTCCTCCCCATCCTCAATCTGTCCTGTCTGCTACCATGATGTTCAGCCCATAACACAGTGCTTTCCAACTTCTCTGGAGCAAATCCCGATTTTCCTCTCTGTACATCCCTTCCCCAACCCACACATTATCTGTAACTACATTCCCAGCAGAATCTCTCAAATATATTAATATAGCCCAATACTGTGGGCAGGAAGCCATCCCATCCTGCTCCAGCATGTGCTGCATGTACCATTCCCTGCTGTCACACAGTGCTTATCAGTTTCCTAAGCAGACTGGGGACAGCATATGTTGTCAGGCTGAGGAAAAGAGGAAATGGAAAGTTGGGATCACTGGGGTAATTGAAAGAGGGAGGGAATTGCTGTCTGCAGAGAGGCCTGGCCAGGAACAGAACACCAGGGCTGGAGGAGGGTCTGGGTTTTGCTGTACAAGGAAGAGAGGAAGACCAAGGGGAAAACAGTCATCAGAGGGATCTGTTTCCTGTTAATATCTGCAAGGGGAAGGGGAGATATCTGAGGCAGAGCACAGTCCTGCCCAAAGGGCAAAGAGAGGGAACTTCTGCCTAACTTCTTAAACACTCTTGTTACATCAGACCAGCTGTGGACTCCCTGTTAAACACTCTCAGACAAGGCAATACTGAACAAGAAAGGTGCTCTGACAAATTACATACCACGTTAGTGTAGCTTCAGCAGCATCCTTCACTCGCATGGATGCAGGGTTTGGCTCCTTATCTCCTTTGTATTTGACCTCCTGCTCACTGTTTTTGGATTTACTCCCTGAAATGCCCAGCTCCACAATCTCCAGTACCTCTTTTAAACAATCCTAAAACACAAGAACCACCTTGAAGCAGAAGTACTTGGATAAATATATCCAAAACCTCAGAGCAACAGTGTATCATTAAGTAAAAAAAAAAAAAACCACTGCTGGTAATATGAGCTCTTTATTTAAAGGCAGACGATTACTCCAACACTGTTAAAATAAGATCACATTTGCTATAGAACTGGTATTTTTTCTGTTTATGGATGTGTACTTATATTATCTACTTATAGTCTAATGGTAAAAAGTGCTCTGAATGAATAAATACACACAATGTATTTCATTGCATACATACCAAACTGCCAAGAGGACTATTATGAATGCAACTGAAAAATGTAAACATACTTAAAGAGATAATAAAGGCATTTCTGGGACTCTTTGCGGAAGTTTTATGTTCTAAGCACATTAAGAATGAACTCATCTGAAAAACTGAAAGAAATCCTTTCCTAAATTTTTCAATTGCCAACATCTTTCATTAGCAAAATACATCATGGTATCTAAGTCACCAAGAGAAAAATAATAACATTCTAAAAGGACATTGTAAAAGCTTCAACAAATTTATTACAGGAGAGGCCAACACTCAGTAGAACTGCAGATATGACACACCAGTGCTGTGCAGAAAAAAATCACCCGCTGAAAATATTCAGATTGCCACAACAAAGGTTCAGATCTCATGGGCTGAGCTACAGAATAACAAAGAAAGAGTTTTCCTGAATAAATGACTAAAGCTGAACATGATTGGTCAGGGTGTACCACCAGAAACTAGACAGGGCTCTACATCTTGGCTTTTGTCCTTCCTTACACTCATTGTCGATACAGAATAAAAGGTGAAGAGAAAAATCTAAGTTTTCTAACAGAACAAAATTAACCAGCATTGAGCTGAAAAGACTGCCCACGAAGAATTGCAGCAGGAGTTTACAGAGTAGCAATACAGCAGGTGAAATTTAAAGCAAATGTAGGAGAAGGCACCTGGAAAGTGGCATTTTTAATACTTTCAAATGCAGGGAAAGGTTCTCATCTGACTATCATGACTCAGGAATGAGCTTCTCAGTGTCCAGTACATAATGTACACAGTATGTAACACTATCTCCTTATAGTGGCAAATTGAAATAAAAAAGACCGTAATGAAATGGAATAAAGCATTATGCAACCGACTCAATACAGCCTGCGTCACATCCAAGGAAGCTATCCTATTGCAGTCATCTACTGCCATGCCAGTACTCCAAGGCACATGCAGAAAGCATCTTTATTTTCAGTTCTGCTTGGGGGTTTTCAATCTTCTTTTTTAAAAATACATATATTTTTATATGTTACAGAATAAACAAAATATAAAGATATGTAGTGTTCTATCATATAAGACATATATATCTATTATCTATAAAAACACAGATCACTAAGTTGGCTCTGAAAGAGACTAACAATGAAAATATGCGTTCAAATTTTTTCATTTTTTCTTAAGCAGCAGGGCAGAAGGCAAATGAAAACATGTCTCTCATTTCCTGCTCTTCTCAGGCTTCCCAAGTAAATTCTACCTTATACTGAGCTATGCTTTGCTCAGTTTCTAGAAAAATCGGTGAAACAAATTCTGATTATCAAAATATTAGCATCAAAGGAATTCTGTTAAGCCTAGAAAATGCTTTTGTCAGATAAGAGCTGAGAAGTAAGGAAAGTTATGGCTACCCGCAACAGGTAGCTATGGGTTACCCCATTCATTTCTATATCTCTCTTTTGGTTTTTTCCAGGTTTCTTCTCTCTTCTTCCAGTTTCATGAAGAAAAAAGAAAGACTGAGACATTGCTATAACTATAAAGGTAATTTTAAAGCCAAGAACTGTATTGGTAAATAAAGATTAGGAATTAAAGTTCAGAAGTATTTTGCAGAGAAATCATTTCTGGAAATTTTAAGGAAGCTAAGCAAACCACAACTTTTTAAAGTATCGCGAACAGACAGGCCGGGCACAAAAGGCATTTCAGATGCAGCACTCAAAATCCATCCACCGGAGACTCTGACCTTCTCATCCAGCATGTCGGGGTGCTCTGTGAGCCAGACACAGAGGCACTGGAAAGCTGCCACAATCATGGAGTGCAGGTCCCGGGAGTGCAGGGGGGCTGGGCGGCTGCACTGGTAGACGATGTAGCTGCACACTGAGCTGATTGCGCGCTTCCGATCCGAGGGATCGACCACCACCTTCACCTGCGTCAACAAGGGCAACAAGGTGAGTATTCCTCCACAAAAATCTTCGAGAGAAATAACAGTTTTTGAAAATATTCTAATGCTGTTTTAAGAAACAGCAATAAACAGCTGAGCTCTTTTTTGATTACAGCTTAAAATTACGGGTAAAATTATTTAAGAGTGATGGATATTGAAACTAGAAAAAATGCTGCACTGAGGTATGACCACATTGCATGGCTTGGTTTCAAAGAGCAATAGTGGTACCAGTGTGGCTTGGTAAGAAATCAAATGTAAGCCAAATTTGCAGCATTGAATTTCTTTTTCCACAAATGTCTCTTCTTCAGCTCTAGCAACCCATTCTGTATCTCCAAGAACCCCCTCACTGCCAAGTCTCCCTTCCATAGGGGCTTCATTCTGCTCAAGTAACTTTCCCCTACACATATTCTCAGCACAATAACTTTCACCACTGGTAAAAGGAACAAAAAAGCCATCCTTGGACAAGCAGACTCAAAAAAACCCCCAAACCTCTTTCCCAAAACTCACTGCAAACACCTCCCTCTGCTTCTTTCCCAGCTCAGAGCTGAAGAGGGCAAGGCTCCAGATGAGAAGGTCAGGAGACAGCACAATGAGCTATGAGAATCTGCACTGTAAAGAACTGAATGTCTCTCTTCTTTATCCACAGCTTGTGACTTAGCACAGGAACAGATGGATTTTTCTACTCTGTAGCATCTGACCATGCTTATCCAAGCAGGAAGGTGGATGGACTTGCTGGTGCCAGCACTGAAGTCTGGCAGCTGTACTCCACAAACGGGAGTGACAATTCAGAGCCCCAGGATTTAGCTAGACCATCCTTCAGAAGCTCAAGATCTTCAGCAGTCCCCTCAAGATGAGCTTATGAAAGGCAGGTTTGTGAACGAGCACTCCTGCAGGAAACAAGACTTTTGACTTTTCTAAGTCCCACTAATAACCTCGTGCTGAACAGAAACAAGACAGGCCAGCCCCTACCTGAGAAAGGCTTTGGGATATGTCACCTCTAAAGATACAAGCAGAACAAGTCCGCACAGTAGTTATGCATGAAGAAATTATCTCTTTTTCCCTACTTTGTTGTAAAGGGGAAAGATATTCCAGGGCAAAAATTACTTCAGTTGCATCAGAGTTATGCAAAGGCTACAATATTTAGCATTAACCTGGGGACACATTTGTAGAGATAACGTATTTCCACATTCCCATAACCCTGTAAGAAAAGACCCCAAACCAAACCAAGAAGACCCTGGCTTAACCACACAAGCTGCAGAAAGCCCTGGTTCTGTATGGTGCTCTATAAGATCCAATAATACACAATAATTAATTTGAGAACACTTCCAAATACATTCTTCAGTTCATGCTACTGCAATAATGAACAAACATTAAGTCCAGTGTGGCTTAGTGATGCCTTAATGCTCTAAAAACTGCCTGAGATCTGCTGAGTTCCTGAGGCATTATGACAGGAAATGCTGAATTCACACCTGGTTATCATGGCTGCTCTAAGTACACTGGATTTTTGCTTAACAAAGGCCACGAAGTCTAGCCTGGACACAAGAGCTCTCAGGCAGAAAAGGGCATTGTGCATCTCAACTCTTCTCCCCCTCCTAGAAGCTTTAGTTGTTATTTGTGTTGAATGAAAAACTGTGCGCAGATAAAGCTCTGAAGAAGGCAACACTTCGTATTAGCAACACACTACATTTTGTCAAGCTCTAAAAACTGTTTCCAAGATGAGAAGAAAGCGGAAAAGTGGTACAACAGAAGTTTCAGCTAAAAGGCATTCCCAGGCCACGGGTCCTTTGAGCCACAGTACGTTTACACTAGGAGAAAATTACCTACAACAGTAGTGCTGGTTTTTTTTTCATTTCCAAACGGAACAGTTGCTGACAAACTCAGCCACAGAAATCTGTTCTGTGGCATCACTTTCACCCAGGCAGGACTACAACCACCCTGTGAGAAGGGGCCAAAGCACACCAAGCTGCATATCTCACCTTTGCCAGTCCAGAGAGCAGCTCCAGGGCAGCCAGAGAGATACTCATGTCCTGCCTCCACTGGGAGTTGAGCCTTTGGGTTACCAGGTGAATGCTGCGGATCAGCAATCCAGCAGCCGTATCTGTATGAAGAGCTAGGATATAACCCCAAAACCACGCACCACAGGGAGGGAAAATAACTAAGCATTAGTGACAAAATGCAAAGCACAGGCACAAGGCAAAGCAGCCACAATAAAGACATAAAATAAACTCTAACCATCTCAAAACTGTGTTTATGCCTTTTGCACAGGCTAACTCAGGCTTCAGGTATTCTTCAGGCATTATAGAAACCCACTCAGACCAGCTAGCTCAATTTCATTTTTAAAGACATTTTGAATAATCCCAGAGCTCTACTGCATTTCATCAGAAGAACAGCCAGCTTCAGGTATTGCTATTGCACTTAAAATGGTCTGTCATGTTATGTCTTTTAGTCTCTGGAAAATATAGGCATTGGTAATGTATATTAAACATTAGTAGCTATACTAAGAAACTAAGGAGCACACATAATTTCAGATATCTGCATCAGAGTTAACCATTCTTTCCACACCTAATGTTTATCCTAAGCTGCACTAGTTCAACAGACGTAGATTATGAAAGAATCAGTGCTATTATTTTTACCCTTCTATTTCCTTGAATCTTTAACTCAAAATTAAAAATAGAAAATGTTTTAAGTATCAGTTGTTCTCACTTCAAAATACTACAAAATATAAATACTATCTGTACTTGTTAAAATTGAACTATGCAAATTAAGGTCAAATAAAAAAATACTCAATGACTAGCTATGAAGAGACACAAGAACTATGACAGATAAGGCATATCCTGCCTTGAATTTAAACTGCCTTATTTAACACTCAAGACCTATGGCCAGTGTCACACCAGGAGCAGATTCAAGAGTCCACAGTGGCTAAACAGTAACAATAAATCACCTTGTTTTCAATTTTCTCTTGTTTGAAGCATCCAGTGGAAACACAAATTCTTTTCCTAAGTTCCTTACCTTACCTTCTGTGCACAGAAAAACTTAAAAAATCCAGTAAAATGAAAATACTACAGAAATATATTTCAAGTTATGGTATGAAGATGCTGTAATTCAAATACTTAGGAGATTTTTTAAATCTTACCAATGAGTATTTTTACAAGCACTTGTCAGTGAGAAAAATTTAAATATTATTAAAAATTATAATAAATTAAATTAAACATACAATTCAAATGGTGTGCAGAAAACTGGCACTTTGATAATTTCAAGCAAGCAAATCCTGTAGGGAAAGCACCAACATGCTTGTATGAATCCCTAGAATATACTGAAGCCTTTCCTGATAATCTCCCTCCTCTTGCTATTTACAGAACTAGATAAAAAAACTACCGCCAAATATTTTTGGTTGGTGATGATAGATATGTCAGTCTAGGATACAATATAATAAAGGTGATTTGTTCTCACATTTAATTGGCCAACATCAGTTAAACTGAAGACCAAAGGAGTAAATGAAACTGCAGGACCTTGACAGTCAGATAGCTTACCACACTCAGTTTTAGAACATGGATTTTACTACAGAGTGTCAAAAATGGACAGTACAAGACATAGCAAACTAAAGTTAATGACTAAATTCTATTGTCATAACATATGACATATCAGAAACATCCTGCTTACTTGCTCTATAAAAGCCAGAGTCCCTGAAATGTTCCTTAAATGAAGTTTAAGAAAAGGTGTTGCAGAGGACAGGCGAGCATTTGGAATGCTATCAAAACGAATGAAGCAATTAATTTACACTTGGTGTATATATACCCAACTTGTGTGACAGGAATTAAGTGTCTCGAAAACGTAAGTTAAAGTAAAGTTTATAAACACCTTTTTCAAAAGCTTTTACATTCTGATTTTGAAAATGTTAGGAGTCCTTTAGTAGGGTTAACACAACCACTGGAAGGGCACATGTGAGTGCAGACTTGCAGCACACAGCTGGGCTATCCCCCGGCTTCAAAAACCTGGGCACATTAATGCTTTAGCCAGAATTAGAACAGAAAAGCCAGAAAACATCAACCTAGCATACCATGACAGGGTTTTCCAAAGAGCTATCCTTACCATAATCCCTCAGGAGGGCCTGTGCTGGCCGCTCACTGTCAGGTGTTGTGGGCTCTGTGCTGCCACCACTTGCAGTACTAATGCCACTATTAGTGCGACTGTGGCTTTTGAAGAGATTGTTTTCACCACCATTCTGCAAAATGAAAGGTAGTTTAGAGAGACGAGAAAATTTGAGTTCCCCATGCTCTCAGATACAAAAGATCAAACTCAAGGTGCTACCTGAGCCCCTTGCAGTAGCAGGTAAAGTGAAGAATGCATTATTTCTGAAGAAGTAACATCATAAATAAAAAAATACTGACCGTTTCCATCTGGCAGCCAATGGCTTCTAGCAGTGCTGAATCCTGAACAATATTTAACATTGCACCTGCAGAATCAGACAGAAGAAGGTAACTATGGACTACAGTAGAATTCACTACTGAAAATAAACAAGCAGCACAGAAGGTCTAATGTAAAGGTTTGCAGTCCTGTTTTACAAAATCTCTTACTAAAACACAGGACTTGCTTCGAGCTTAGCCATTTGAAGCAGATGAAAGCTGAGATAGAGAGCACTTTCAGCTATGTTAAAAATGTTTTGAACATAGTCTAGAAAAGACTGAGAGGACATCTCATCATTACATATCAATATCTCAAGGGTGGGCGTCCAGAGAATGATGCCAGACTCTGTTCAGTGGTACCCAGCAACAGGACCAAGAGTAATGCACAAACTAAAATAAAAAGTTCTACCTCAACATGAGGAAAATCTTCCTTCCATGCAGGCTGGCAGAGCACAGGAACAGGCTGCCCAGGGAGGTCATGGAGTCTCCCTCTCTGAGGACATTCAAAACCCACCTGGACAGATTCCTGTGTCACCTGCTCCTGGTGACTCTGCCTTGGCAGGGAGTTAGACTGAATCATATCCAGAGGTCTTCTCCAGCCCCATCTGTTCTGTGATAGGTCTGTCAAATTCCTCAGTTTGGAAGGATTTTGGCTTCACAAAAGGGCTGGAGTGATTCTTTGTCTCACACCAGACTGTGCTCATTTAAAAACTCAGGTTATGTTTAAGGATATCCATCAGAAGGTGAGCTCATAATCTGAGGTGGGATACACTGAAATTCCCTCAGCCTGAAAGTTCTCCCCAGCCTCTCACTTTCCATGCTCTAATTTCCATCAGTGCCCAAAATACTGTATTCAAAAAGTTGAAGCTCTTAACTGCAAGGGTCACCAACCCCATTGCATCCAAGCTAGCCAGGACAGAGTTCTCTCCTCAACCTCAGGAGTTTTAATTTATTTAAATCAAAACTGCTGATGCGTCTTAGCTAAACTGGGGTGAACAGCCCGTATCTGCTTGGCAGCATCACCCCCAGATGATGAGGGAAGAAGCAATAAGGACATGGACCTGAAAATGGCTGACACTGGCACATTTGTTGGCTTCAGTTTTAACTTTCCCCTGCTTCATCCATCAATGAACATTTAGGAAAACACAACTTACTCTATGAAGGGAAATGACAGGACAAGGGGGAAATGTTTTCACACAGAGAAGGCAAGGTGAGATGGTGGGACGAAATTCTTCCCCCTATGAGGGTGGGGAGGCCCTGGCACAGGTTGCCCAGAGAAACTGGGGCTGCCTCATCCCTGGAAGGGCCCAAGGCCAGGCTGGACAGGGCTCACAGCAACCTGGGCTAGTGGAAACTGTCCCTACCAAGGGAATGGGGGTGGAATGCATGGTGGAATAGCAGGATGGAATGACATGAGCCTTAGGATCTCTTCCAACCCAAACCACTCTGATTCTATGAAATGCACCAATCACTGCCAAACATTTATTAGCAGATGGAAACAAACCCTGCTTCTGTTGAGAAACTGGTGGCATACGTGAGAATTTCTGGCTAAACTGGAGATTCATGAATCCCCTCCAGCTAAAGCCAGCAGGAAATAACTTCACATATGGAAACAGGAGCTTAAGAGGAGGAATACAAGGGCAAGTGAACTGGCAGGGACTAGCATGGGAATAATAATTCCCAGTAGAAAAGCCATTCAAGGTAGAGCACCTACCCAGCTGGCTACAGACCAGCTAGATGTGGAGGGGCACAGGACGACAGGGGTGGGATTTAACAAAGCATCACCCTGAGGTGTCAGACATAGTACTGAAGGTGGGACAACCTCAGGCGCACCAATGCTCTGAGGGTCTCACTTGGAAACCACATATATCCTCACCCCTTCATCAGCACTGGGTGCAAATTAATCTTTCAAATTATTACCCTCCAGTCTTCTGTGAGAAAAGAAACTGCTTGAACTACTGCAAGGTAACCTTCCAAAAGTCTTTGCAGACTTTGATTTGTTTCCCTTCCCTTAATTATGCATCATTTTCTTGTCCTCCCCTGTTAACCAGGTAAACTGTCTGCCTCCCAGAACAAGGCAGATACCTCTCTCTCATCACAAGACTGCTGCCTTTTTAAACAGACAAAAGGAAAGTGGTAAGGGCAAGAACATCATCACATTGAAAAAAGGAGCTTCTAAACAGAGAAGAATAAGGGGGGACAAGTAAGAATAATAGGCAAGTACATTTGTACTTATCTGAAAACATATTTAAATTGACAGATTATGCACTATCCAAGTTTTCACCCTCTACTACTTCCTGAGTACTCAGCATAATGTTCATCCACTCACTACCCCCAAGAACAGTTTGCCAAACTGTGCATAGTGCAGTTCCACACTCCTTTCCAAAACTTTTGTCTGAGAATTTACATACTGCTAAACTAATGTCATCTGCATTTTGCCAATGCTGGACCACCCGTCACCAGCATGTCAATATGTTTCTTAGTTTTAACCATATCAAAACCCAAGGTTTTCTCTGAAATCCATTAGTCAGGAATCCTTCATAAAATTACAACATCTTTACCTACTTCCATTTCTAGTTATGACTGACTTTCTGGGCTAGAATGTCTTTACTTTTGCCTCTACTTTTCAAGTACTACTCCACTTAAAAGAGAGAGATTAACAAAAACGTAAGGCTTTTTAAGATGTTTTCATAGTATGAAGGAGGTGACGCACATGACAACCTGCCAGGAATTTAAACCTTCTTCTTGTGAAGCAACACATCACTAATAACCCATACTATCCCAGGACAGATTAAGACATACACTTCTATAATACAGTTAATAAGTAAAAAAGCTGAAATAACCTAGTATCATTTGAGTGTTGTTGGGATCGGTTTCCGTTTGCAAAGCTCCTATAAGGATATTTACAAGCCGCAGCTTCAAGGACAGGAATGTTACTGGCTTATCATATGCTGAGCTGTCATCATTGCTGAATTTCCCTTCCAGGACAACCTGAAGAAAAAATACACTTATTTCAGTATCAATTAAAGATCACATCAGCAGGGTTTCAAAAGTCAATGTTCACAGCACACATTGTTGCTGTCACCTTGTAATAGGGTCTTACTGTTTTACATTCACTGGAAGAGCTCCAGTGCTAAAGAAAACACCCAATACAATCCACAACCTATCCAAATCCCACTCCTAAGAAAAGAAAAATGGAATGCAAAACATAGTGATAAATGTACTACCTCAGACTTTATTGTTCCAAAATGATGAGGGAGTGGCAACAGAGATAACAAGATGTTAATGGAAGCTCTTCTTAGCTCTGTGGGGTTTACATAGATTTTAAACTTTGAGAGTTCCCTGCAAATCAAAGCATCAGACAGTTAATGAACATTTCACAAGAATCTGGAGCTGAACATAACTAAGTCAATATTAAATATACACCCACCCAATGGTTTAAGTAATTTGCAGTATGCAATGTAGCTGTTTCTTTCTAAGACCTATCCAAAAGAAGCAGAGGCTCAGATTTAAGCCCATGAGATAAATAATGCTTTTTGTCTAAATGCCTAATATTAAATGAAACACGGTACCAATAAATAACACATACATTGAAGAAGGCATGCAGAGACTACTATTAAGTGCCTAACTTAGCAAAATATTCAGAAATCTATAAAGCTCTGATAAGAGCCTACTCCAATTTAATCGGTCTAAATTATTAACTTTTCCATTTAATGATGCATAAGACTACTTATTGAACACACTGCACCAAGAGCCACTAATGAATATCTTGTGAAAGTTTACTTTAAAACCAATAGGCTTTCAATGTAATTTTGGCATATTTCAATATATTTTCCTATTCTTAAAGTCACTGCTTTGCATCAATGAGTGTGCAGCTTACAACCCACAAATTTCATCTAAAATAAGCACTATTATTGCTTTAAAGAAAATTGCATTAAATAAAACTGAAAATTTGAGCTTACACAGTGTTGCTACTATCACCATCAAATACACACACACTGTGGGCCCCATATCACAGAATGACTTTGGTGAAATTACACAGGAATGACAAACATCTTCCAACATCTCTGGTGATGTTTATATGGAAATGGTGATTTACCTGTCAGGTAAAATAGTTTCTAAAGCTGAAATGAAGTAGGGAACCACAACATCAATGCCTTTCAGGTCACAGCAGAACAGAGGAGAGGAGTTTAGAATAACACTGGCAAGAACCGGGTGGCAAACGAAATCTGCTATCTGCAAACCCTGAATTAAAAGCATGTAAAATCTGACAAAGAAAGATAAAATTTAATTATTTGTACATAAAATCATCAGAACCCCACATGATTCTGTAGCAACTATTTAATCTTGTCTATATAAAACAGAGTAAGTTTCAAAAACAGAGCTCGGAAACATTGATACAAATCTCCTACTTTACTTGAGCACAGGCAAGCACACCTGACCAGCTTAATAAACCCTCACAAATAACATTATAGTTTTAACTCCCAGTCTGGGTGTTACAACACCCAGACTGGGAGCTGAGTAAGCACAACCAGCTGGTCACTAACAGTGGATCACCTGCTCTCCACTACTCCCTTCCCAAAAAAGGGTGGGAGCAAGACCTTGATTGTAACAAGAAAAATACTGTGAAATCTTGGGGGAGGCGGTGGACAGGACAATGTACAGGATGTCAGGACAAGACACACTGATTAGCAATTTGGAAAACAAGACCAATCATAACCATCATAACCACTTCAAATGAAAAATCCAGGGCAGAAACCCAGCTGCCCATCATCCTAGAGCAGTTAGCTCATATTTCTCTTTGCCAGTCAGTGAGATTCCTCTGTGTCTGCAAGACTTTTGAAACAATTAAGAGGGTACACTTGTTCTCTAACAAGAAGCAGCAAAAGAAGCTATCTATACAAAAAATACTACAACATCCAAGAAATAAAATTGTTCAGTCTTCTAGGAAGTTTTAATACCATCTGGGACAAATGTACCTGAACAGTTTGAGAGAATCAGGATTTAAAACTGATTCTCTGCCTCTAACATTTGCTATTTTACCTAACAAAAATTTGTGAAAAAGGTATACTATGATAGACAAAACTGCTTCATTTTCGCAGAAATAAAACTGAACACAGAGGTAGTTCAAACACAACTGTTTCAAATAATGGGATATTATTGCATTTCAATACTCAGAGGGCGAAAAAAAAAGCAACTACAAAAAAAGCAAACCAAATGATGTGGTATTTGACAACACAAGAACCTTTGTGGTCTAATAAAGCATACAAAGTCTTATGCCTGCACACTTAATTTTTCCCATGTGAACAATATTCAGTGACAAACTGAACAAAAATGAAAACACAGGAGGTAAGAAAGCACCAAAGAAAATGTTCCTTCCAGCTGGAGGCACTTTAAGGTATGCTCCTTCAACTGAAGCTTGAAGAAAACCCAGTGAAAAGAAGCATCAGGAAAATGTCAGAGGAAAACAGCGCTGGGCTTAGCTAGGAGTCCCACCTCCAGCCTCTGAAGGCCAGCAAGGTGTTTGTAAACTGGCAACACAGGATTCAGACAGCAAGTGAATGCTATTCACCGGGAATTAGTCTGCATCATAAAGTTACACCAATAAAGCAACTGGAAGATAGGTTAGTACCGGGATAGGTAAGCTGGTAATATTTCCTCCCCAGTCTTCTTGCTACAAAATATCCTACACAGTGTCCCGCATGCCTCTGCCCTTCCCGCTTCATAGTTGTCTGGGAATTCACTTGCATCAAACATGGGGTTGGAAGCCATAGTGTCTGTGGACATTTGAGATCCTTTCCGGCGGAACTCCACACTAGCCTGTGTTGCTATAGCTGGGAAGAGAAAAAACAGTGTTTCAATGTGCGTGACAACGTACAGAATAGGCTCATGGGATCCTGGACACAAAGATCAAGTCCAATTTAGTAGTTAACATGAAGCTGTTAGTTCACTGTATTTGAGCCAGTGCCTCTGTTTAGGAAGTATTTGTGGGTGTACCTAATTTGTTTTTTTCATAAGAATAACAACAACTGACCTTCAGACCTTCAAATTCTAGACACTGTCCCAACTTTTCGCTGGGAAGAGAGTGCTTATATCCAATACTAGCTTCCTACTCCTCTCTGAAAGGGCAAGGATCTGTTATCACCTGGTTCTTGCTCTCACAAAAATAAAATGCCACCTTCCCTTGCTCCCATAAAAAACAAACAAAAAAAATTCGATGGTGCCATTACTATTGACCTTCAAGGAAGTGCTTAACTTCCAGCTGGCCAACTCATCTCATGCTGCCCTGAACACCAAGCGGCTTTGATCCAGTTTTGTTGTACAAACATACTTACTAAAAAAATAATCAAAAAATTTTAAGGCCCCTTATGAGAAAGAGAAGGTTATGGAATCCCATTCTCCTTATTTGGTCCCTCTCTCCTCACATGATCACTAAAACTGCCAAATAAATAAGAGAGCCTCCAGACAGCAGCTACTGTGGGCTGGCCGTCTCCTACTCCCTATCCTACAAGAAGCTCCACAATTCCCTCAGCGGGTCCTAATCTGGTTCTGCCCAGCTCTGTGCTCCCTCCCCATAGGCCAGTTCTGCCAGTCCACACCCTGCAATCCATGTCTTCCTGGAGAGATTTCTGGTCTCCCTTTCACACATCAGCATTGAGTGGATATGAGACCACTCGCTCTGTTGGCTCCATCCTTTCTCCCAGGACAGCTACCAAAACAAAATATATATACTGCACTCAATGTGATTCTTTTTGTCAAATTTTTCCCCTCTTTCTTAGACAGCTTTACTCTAGGATTACTAACATTACTAACAGAGTGCATTTTTTTTTTAGCTAAGACTAGATGAATTTCCAAAACTTTTATAAACTACAAAAGCAAACAGCAGACAATGTGTGCTCCTGACATAATCACACCTGTGTTTCTATCAGCAAAAGAGAACTTCTGTCTCAGCTCTGGGACACTGGGGAACAGCAGGTTCACAGTCAGCCTCACAAACAAAGGCATGTTAACACTTTAGCAGTTGGAATACCTGGTAATTTACAGAGAAGGTGCTTGTTTGTTTTGTTTTAAAGGAAATGTCTTAATGACAAGTGCCTACTCCTAATTTTTGCTCTCAAATTTATCATTTAACCTATGTTTACCTCGTAAATTTTCATTGACGTTAAGTAGCAAATAAGTACAAATCTTTATGCATCTTCCCATGAGCCGTTTTTTGTCCTAAATAAGCTATCCAGCAATATACTGTAGTTGGAAAAAAACACTACATGCACAATGCATACAAATCAAACACTAGGTCTGTAAAATAAGCTTTAAGTAAAAAAAAACATGGTTAGTGCAAAGTCCTGAAATTCATGACATGATCACAGACTAAAGTACAGAAAAGATGGGACTGATTCAGGCAGATTAATTTGCTTTTGCCAACAATCCTCCCCATTCAAAAACACACACAAAAAAAATTACTCATCCTTTTCAAGTAAAAGTGCAAAAGCTACAAGAGACAATGAGAATGAATTTACAAATAAAATATGGGATTATGGAAAAAGAAAAGCATGATCGCAATTAAGGAAAAGCTACTGGTTCCTACTTACAAGATTTATAAGAAAGAAGAATTTGGATAAAAGATGCTGCAAGATAATAGAAATAAAATGGAAACAAATCAAAGGACAGCAGTAGTTATAAAATACTTTTAAGATGGTGAAATTGTAATATAAGTTAAGAAGCTTTTAGCTTTTTAAAAAATAGATTAAAAGCTTTATGATACAGCAAGCTCATTAAACACATAGGAAATTGGCATACAGGTCCAAAATTATGGTTTTGAAAGTACCATGCAAAACAATGAACAAAAAGTTACAAAATACGTCTAAAATTTTGAGCTGTTCATATCAACATACACCAGTTCTTTAACATGTATTAACCCTTCTCAGATCACAGACCTGTCCCCATGTCACACTGCTCATGGAACATATACCAGGCTATCCCAAGGCTCCTCTGGAGTATGTCTTGCAGGGGGCAAGTTACTTACCTGCAATCTCCTCACAGCAGTACTCCTACTTCTAAACCAGCAGTTCCCAACAGTATTACAGCTCCCATTTCCCTAAGCCAAATGGCTAGCAACCAGAATACCTGAGTATGCCTACCCTGACCACCAGCTTCACTAACAATCTTCCAAAGCAGAAACAAAAGGTAGGACACTCACATAAACATTAACATCTCAAACAACATCCAGAGAAAGAAGAGAGTAAGAACTCCAGCAGGCACCAGCTGGGGAGAGCTACTTCTTTGAACAGGTAGGGTCAGACCTGTAATCAAGCCTGCCAGCAGCACTCACTATGACCCTAGACAAGGCTCCTTAGAATTTGCTTCTAGAGCCCCAGAAACATTTTATGGGACATTAATGGCAGTAGGGTCAGAAGAGGGGAGGGTAATGATGTACCCCAAGGCTCCCCCACTACCAACAGCCCCTGGGTGATACCAGCAAGCCTCTGAGATGTTTCCTTCAGCTGCTATAAACTGCACAGCTGGCATCCTCTAGATACAAGGATTGAGAATGAGCCCAGTAGATTGGAAGATTCAGTTGCTGAAATGCTGGCACAAGGGGCTGGTGAGTCTCTCCCCACTCAGAGGCTGAGGACAGTAGGTAGCAGTAGCATGCACCGTACAGCCAAGTTTGTCTGGAACACATCCTGCCACTGAACCCACCCTGGCAGAGATACACATAGCGGAAGCTGTCATTCTTGGGTTAACCTCATACAGGCTCTATAGCCAATTTCTTATGAATGTGTTATATATCACAGGGATCCATTTATCCCACACAAACAGCTACATAAATGCCACACATCCATCTGATTCTAGTGACAATGCCAGCAGGATCCAGCTGCTTTCAAACCACCTATGTATATTCCAACGGGCCATTTTTACCCTCTCACCACAACACGATGTTTATCAGCTGCCCACCATAAAGCTTCATCAATAAAGTCAGTGTGCAGAAACTAAAACCTGATAAGGACACTCAAGGCCCAAAAGCATCATGCCAATGATGGAAGATCATTGCTCTGCTTCAGAATCCAAACAATGACACAGGACTGCCTGGCAGGGGCAAAGAAGACAACTGCTTTCCAGGTGATAACCTCCACCAGTTGCGAACTGTATACAGATGACTTCCAGCCAATCTTGAGAGAGAACAATTCTCTCTTCTCTAAGACAGACAAAACCAGAACAACCACAAATGTGGAATACCAACAGTTTTCCAATCAAGAAGTTCACCCACGAGATGACAGAAAATTGAACATCTGTGAGGCAGCAGTTAACCTGATAGAATCAAGAGAGTTGAGGTTTAAGGGGCCTCTGGAGATAGTCAGCCCTCCCCTGCAAAGCAGGGTCACATAGAGCAAGTCCAGTTACCCTTCTATCCATTTAGACAGTTTCTTCATCTGAAGACTTACAAAAAGCTTGACATTCTTTCACCCATCATTTTTCATTACTTCCTTTCTGGGGGTTAAAGGGTTCTATTGGTAAAATGTGAGACCCTGGGACAAGGAAGGAAAAGGAAAAAGGAAGGATAGAGGGGTAGTCATTCCCATTGGCCTTGATCAAGTGCTCTTTATTTCCTAGAGCTCATCAAAAAGGTGCGCTGTAAGATGGGACAAGGACAATGTGTTTGGCCATGTGTGTCAGCAGGATTTGTTTAAAAGAACCAAACTGAATTCTGAAATAGAGCTTGAGATTGTGGCTCATCCACAGGCCCCTGGTAGGCACTGCACTGAGCTCATAAATCACTCTTTGGTAATCACATCATAGGGATTCTCACTGAGACTGTGCCAGGCGACAGAAGAGGACAGAGAAACACACTCTGGAAAACGCAGTATTCCAGAAGTGTCTCAGGGCACAGGATTTCTACAGGACCAAGGAGCAAGTTGCAATACTTTGGCAAAGTAGTCCTCAGTCCTCCAGCTGGCAGCGAAACAAAGAAGCCATATCGGACAGCCAAAGGAGAAGGAATTCCTAACTGCATGGCATTGAAACAAAACAAATATTAGAAGGTTTAAAGCTGCTGAGATCTTACACAGCTGCAGTTCCAGACCTAAAGAAAAACAGTGTGTGTGGGCCAGTGGAAGACAATACTACATGGCAGAGCTGATTTTAAGTGCAGACACGTCCCAATCAAAACATTTAAAGCACCTATAAAAATAATAGTGCTTCTTGAAGTTAATGCTAAGATTATCAACAGCAGTGTCAGACATGGCAAGAATATTCCAGCTAGTGGCTGAAGTGTCATGGCTACAAAGGATAGCAGATGGACTAAGACATACAGGAATAGCCAAACTACAGCTGAAAAGCATCAGATTTATTTTGGATGTCTTTCCTAAGGGTAGGGACTGTGGCAGCTAACTGTCCCTTATCTGCTGGCCCTCCTCATTCAAGCCGCATCTACATTGGGCAGCAGGAGCAGGTGGATGGGCACAATGTGCAGATCTGATTGTTACTGATGGGCCCCACTTCTGCAATGGGGGGGCCCTAATACAGACCCCTCCTGGCCCACCTCATCAGCCAGCATAGCACCTCCTGCCTTATGCTCTTCAAGGAGGAAAAGACTTCACTTGGAGGCATCAGGCATCACAGGTCAGACTCCCAGAATAAAAACTTCATGATTTGGATTTAAAGTTCATTCAAAAGACACTTGATACTTCAAGTCAGCAGAAACTCCAGGGGCCTGGTCCTTTACACGTCTTGCTCATTTTCCCAACTTAGGCAGAGGCTGAGCAAAAGGATAAAATCAGGCAACCAGTCTGGGGCCGCTCTACAATGTTTCAGAAATAGAGGCCCGTACTCAGTTGTCTCTTCTTCAGCCAGCCTACTTCGGCACTATTGTAACCAGTGACCTTACATAGCAGTAACAACCACCCTGCAAGGGCAGCAGACACTTGACTAAATTCCCCGTAAGTTAATTCTGTCTTCCAAATTGCTGAAAAAGCAGGACATGAGATACACATACCCCAAGCTGCCATTCTTGGGTTAACCTCATACAGGCTCTATAGCCAATTTCTTATGAATGTGTTATCCATCACAGCGATCTATTTATTCCACACTATCAGCTACATAAATGCCACGGATCCATGTAACAGGTTCCTGAGAGTCTACCAACATCGCCTCAGAACCACTGCTGCTAATACACATCAGATCATGTGATGTGCAAAGGCCGGTCTTGCTACAGACAGCTTGGAAGAGCACAGAGGAGGAACAGATTTAACTCAATTCTGAACAGCGTCTCTATTTTTCAGAAAGCCAGTAAATATCCTTGTAAGCTAGTAACACAACAATTTTATGATTGCTATTACGTGATTTAAGACATTGCATATATGAATAGAAGGCCCTGGAACCCCTTTAAGGAAATAAAACCTTTTGATTTTGGATGACTGTGTACTTCTGCCAGCATAACAACACCTCTGTTTACAACTGACACTTTTGCATAAGCACTACCTCAGCTGACAGCCTTCCTTCACAGGTTAAACATTTCATTAAAATCACTCAAAAAACAGGTTACGTCAAAATTAAAATTATCTAATTAATCTGAAAAGCACTAAATGTAGTAATACATTAAATGCATATGCAACCGAACGCACCCTCGAAGGATGCCTTGCTCCTTCCTAAACTCAGCTGCTTCCCTAGTCATGAGTCATAGGCCTTTTACAAAGAGATTCCAAACTCCTACTACAGAAATCCACAAAGAACACTTTCAAAACCAACGTGCTACATACCTAAAAACACCTTAGAAGATCCCAAATCCTAAGCCTTCACACAGGAATTTGTGACACAATAAACAAGGAAGGTCACCAGTTTAACTGCTGCTGTCAAATCCCACTACACATCCAACTTGTTACAACAAATGTCTTTTCTCTATTTTTCTTAGGCCAGGGAGTTACTGACAGATTGATTGATAGATCTCTTGGAAAAGTTAGCAAACATTCAAAATACACAAGGAACAGGAAAAATGCAAGGAATGAGAAAGATTATTCTTTTCTGAATATTATCACCAAAAGTAAGATGAGAGCTAAAAAGCATCTCTGAGCTGGGCACTAATTCTGCTATGATATCTCAAAATATCTAACCTCTGCAGCTGAGCAAAGCACAGGAGACAAAGTAAGTTTGGCAGTTAAGGGTTGAAGAGACAAAGATATCAAGTCGTTAAGGGAAACACACAGCAACCATAACTGATAGGCAGCAACTTCACTAGCTATTTTAAGGACTCATGTTCTCGTAACACTCTACAAAACCAAGAAGTTCCGCTTTGTGCACTATGTGAAGTGATGTAGGACAATTTTTCAAATATTAAAGAGTCAATATAAATAGTTCCTATTAATCACAGAGACCCAAAAGGTTTCAAACTAGGAATAGGACTCCTACCATATGATTTCCTTCACTTAATAGCATTTTCCCCAGTATCATATGGGAAACATCATGCTTGTAAAAGCAAGGGAGTACTTAATAGTAAAAAGTGGGCTTTTTTAAAACTTTGAAACCCCCAAACAGCTGTTCAGTTAATAGATGCTGGCTCAGCTGAAGGGATTAGTTACAACAGAGCACTTCAGATTTTACCTTTTTTTTGGATTACATATGTGTTAATCTTGAACATAGGACATGTCCATAAAACAAGGAAAAAAGTGTACATATATTTTTTGTAATATTTACCAGTCATGCTGCTGTCTCTGTTTATTCCGTTATGAAGTTTACAGTGAACAAATGCTGCATCAAATAACCATGATCCAAAGAGGTTCAAGATGCTGTTAACTTTTGGCCTGCGAGGAGCTGGAAGGGGCCGAGGCTCAGAGCTTGTCTGGTTAGGGCTAGAGAGTGGAGAAGTAGAGGAGGGTTGGTGCTGCACTTTTGAAGCATGTGCAGTAGTTACCTGTTTGAACAGAAGAACAGATCAGCTCCTAGAATCAAGGAAATTACTTCCCCTGAGGAAACAATCCAAAGGGTCAGCTACTCAGAGTATGAAACCTTACAGTGCTGGTTTTCATCGTCACTTTGTTCACAGTCACTGCCCGATGCCTCCGGTTGTGGGGTGGAGTGGTGTTGGTAGCAGTGTTCTGGGGCATGCTCAGCCTGTTCACTGGCGTGGGTGGTGCGCTGTCTGACCGGGGTCGGGAAATGCCTGTAAGGCCAGGAACAAAGCAGGCTTTCAGCAAGAACTCCATGGGCTTACACAGCAGGCTACTAGTAAGCAAAGGAGCCTTTGGTCAATAGCCGTGCCTCTTTGTTCCCCAGAACAGCAGTAGCAACAAAAACACCTCTCCCTATTTTGCTGTTGGCAGAAATACATGCATAAGCAAATTAAGCAAATGAAAACAGTAATTACATAAGATAAGCAACTGATTAAAAAACACCAAAGGACCCCACACCTTAAGGCTCTGAGAAATGGCAGACGGGAGGAACCAGCCTAGAAGCAGGCAGAGGGAAAGGAGCAAGATTCACTTGCCGAAGAATTTCACAGCTCACTTCTGCCAAAATTCAGATGCCTCTCACCTTTGCCTTTCTTTCCTGATCATAACTCCCACACCTTTTTCTGAGACATCTCTAAGATGTCTGGTCCTTAAAGCCACCTTAGCCCACTAAATTAAGATGAAACCCATCTACCACACAGTTTTCTGCTCAGTTTGAGCTGAATCAGCTGCTGAATAGTCAAATACTAAGGCAGTACACAAGGCAGAGTAAGAAAGCAGAGCAAGCTATAATTTACTGGTAGCAGCAGGACATTAGACCAGTTTTTATCCAGCTTCAGGGAAATTCATGGTGTATAGAGCTCTTCCCCATCAGAATCAGAAGCAACTCAATTTCTGCAAAACTTGAAGTGACAAACACCGTTTCTGCCCATTTTAATGAATTCCAACACCCTTGCGCCACATTTGGAAAAATGAAGTGGGGAATCAAAGTGCTTGAGAATTTGACACAATTTTTTTTGACCACATTAATTAAAGCACCCAAGTATTTTTCGTAACATATAACAGAACAATTTGCTACTGCTAAATCATCAGTGTTACACTCCAGGCAGAGTATGCGCTATGAAACCTATTGTTTTGGTACATTTGTCTGGAAAGGAGGATGTACTATTTTGCCAAACACATCATGTGAGATGAGATACGAGACCAGACAGAACAAGATAAAACCCAGTGTTTTAGCACTTGAGACAGAAGGTAATGAGCCCTTCCCATCAGCCTTTGCTGAAGAGCTTTCTGCAGCTCTCAAGTCTGCCTGGGCACACTCTCCCATTCCATACCTACAGCCTGAATTTAATTTCACTAAGAAATCTCCTATCCCCCAATGCATTGTAGTCTCCATCTCTGCACTCCCGGTGGGCTATTATTATCACTCTGGGTGCATTATCTTGCTACAAGATCTTCAGAAGTCTTTAGTGTCTGATTCATAAAACCACAGAATAGTTTGGGTTCAAAGGGACTTTAAACTCCTTCCATTCCCAGCCATGGGCAGGGACATCTTCCACTAGACCATGTTCTTCCGAGTCCAGTCCAACCTGACCTTGGACACTTTCAGGGATTCAGGGGCAGCCACAGCTTCTCTGGGCAACCTGTGCCAGGGCCTCACCACCCCTCACAGGGAAGAATTTCTTCCCAATATCCAGTCTAACCCTGCCCTCTGTGCCCCTAGAGCCTGCTCCTCTCCAGGCTGCCAGTCTCATTCCACTGGCAGTTTTTTCCTAATACTGTTTACGAATCTGCTGGAGTCTCCTGCAATCTGACATCAGCTCACACTTATGGCAGGTGGCATTTGTTTGCACACATTTCAGCAGAAAAGCAGCTGGAAACAGGCAGCTCTTCCAAGCTTACAATAGCACGTATTCTCTGAAGAATTTTCAGTAGGTCTGAAGCATACTAAGTATAATGCTCTAAATTTCAGGCACTCCACAGCAGCATGACCAGCCAGAGCTACTCAGTTACCAGCAGACACAAGGAAACACAACTTTTCTACTCAGCACTAGTAGTAACCCAACCGTAAACTAAAGGGAACTCTCACAAAGATCTGAGGATGACAGCTCAAATTCAACACCTTATAAAAAACAGGCACACAGCAGTTGCCACAAAGATTAGAAACATGGTGGTGAGTGCTCACAACATGCTAAAGCACAGCACTTGCACTGCTGATTAGATAGAAGGAGAAAAGAAGCCTTGTTTTGGAAAGAGATCTCTGGTTTTGTTTTATATTTCTGATTTATTTATTTGTTTCGCATTTGAAACTAAGGTCATCTACAACTTCATGCATTCAAATGTTACTGTTGTGTATACAAATTTTTTTCAAAGTGATCTGAAGTCTCCTCATCAATTCCAGGATATACTTGCAAATGATAAATTGTTATTGCTGTATTTATGGAGAAAACAGATTTAAAGAGAATAAAATTATGATTAAGTTAATATTCCTAGCTATCCATGGGTAAGACAAAAGCATTACCTAGGAATGCATCCACCAAACAGCTGATTCCACGCATGGCACGGAAGAATATCTGAGGCAGATGTTTAAGGCAGGGGTACTGATTCAGTTCTTGAGTCATCCCACTCACATTCAGAAACTGCTCCTGAAATTTGGGGGTAGAGCTAATAATGGCTGGGTTACTCAAATCCACAGGATTACTGCACAGAAAAAGAGCAAAATATATGTTAGTTTAAGAACAGCTGTTAAATATTTTAAAAACACTTGAAGATCCAATAGTTTAAGGCATTCAAATAATACCACAAACCAGCACCCAATATCAATGCACTTTAGCTATTACTCCATCACAGGAAGGCAATTTTCACTTGGGCTGGCAGTGGGAACCTTCATTTCAAACATTACACAAACACACTGAACAATTACAGTAAAATAAAACAAACCTGAACACATATTTGCTAGATTAATTATTGCAGTAATACTAACAACTTATGAGGTCTTTTGAACCCAGTTAAGAGTTTCTTATATTGTTAAGTTATTCTAGAAAGGTAAGCAATGAATTAAATATTGTCAAACAGTGACAAGAAGGGGAGTGGATTGTAAAAGTCTGAGCAATTTTTCCTGACTGACTCAAATCCTGAAACAGCAAATTTGTAAACTCCAAATTTGAAGAGTACAATACTTGTGACATTAGTACTACAAATGAAGAAAGAGGGGTTTTTAGTTAAGAAGTAAATTTTAAACAATCTAATGTTTATCTAACTTAAAATATTAAATAGTATTTTGTATCAATTGTTTAATATCCTGGCCACCAAGAGCATTAATGTAATGCCACATCCAAAGATCTTTAAAACAAACACAGCATTTGGTTCACCTGCACATTTAAGAAAGATTAACATGAATGTTCAAATTAACTGCATACATTTCTTCATAAAAATAAATATATAAAGACAAACACTCATTCTAAAAATAAATAGTAGGTTAAAGTTAACCTGGAGAATAAACAGAAGTTGTATGCGTCTCCCAGAACTATTGTTCAGCTCTTCCTGTTTGTTATCTCAGAGAAACAAAATGCTATTGAACTCTTGTTTTTCAGATCCTCCAAAATGCCAGACAGCTAAACTAGTTTTTAATTAACTGAACTAGTTTACATTTTGAAAAAGTCAGAGTTCAAAGTTGAACAACACCACTTGCGGCCTGCCCTGAGCTGCTGCATGGCACTGGCACAAGTTTCTCATTTTATTCTATTTAGATGCTTAATCTTGGCAATCTCCAGAGAAATGTTTCATTTGTCATGCAAATGTATAGCATTGATGCAAGAACAGGAGTAATGGATGGCTTTAATTACAATACCTCAGCATATGTAAAAAGCGAAACCATGTTTGTGCAACGCATTCATTATCCATTTCAAGAGGAATCAGACCAGCATCTTCATCGGGAATTTTGAATGGAGGAAATGAAGGTCCATATGTAAAACGCAGCAACCTAGAAAGCAAGTCAGACAGACCTGTCCTTCAGCTCATACTCCAAAATATAACAGTGCATTTGAGCTCCAAAAGTATCAGCAACCCAACAGGTGAGACCGCAGGCAACAATGCAACATCCCAAGTTTTCCCAGAGATCTCCATTTTATACAATCACTCAGCCCTCTTACAGTCTTGGATGGTGCACACTTGGAGCCTGCCTAAAGCTCCAGCCAAACCCAAGAGCTATTAAGGCACAAGACCCCTCAGCAGCTCTGCCATCACTTAGCTAGAAGGGTCAACAGTTATCATAGCCACATGCACATCTGGCAGGATTTAGATGTGAAGGAAGAGGGGATTTCCTTTTTTTAAAAAAGGAGAAAGAATTCAAGCCCTTATCCTCACAGCTCTTTAGCTCAAGCTTTCAATGACACTAGCAAGTCATATTAGGTTGGAGTTCTAAATTCCAGCTTGTGACTGATGGCCTATGCCGTACCTCAGCACTCTGTGCCGCACTCACTGTTGACCTACAAGCAGCAGAGCAACCCATAGTTTAGTCAGTTTTTCAAAACAGATGCACCACATCCGTCAGAGGCTGGGATCTACAAACCAGCAAAGAACAAACCAGTGGTCCAGTGCCATGAGAATAGTTCTTGGACAAATGGAGATTTTTCCAAAGAAGAGCTGTAACTACCTGAAGAGTCACCAGTGACCTCCACTGAGCTCCTGCTATCTAATCTGACCCTTGATTCATACCCAGCTTTACCAAATTACAGTTCAATTTCCCTGATCAACATAACCTTAATGTTTTCTAAAGGAATGGAAGAAATCTGCATTGCATCTTTGCAGTATCCCAGCGCCCCTAGAAATCATTGTCTTTCCCTTAGCTAACTTCCTTGCAATGGTCAGGAAATTACCCACTCATCCTGAGTCACTTATAAAGCCATATAGTTTTATAGAGATAAAGTCATTACAACTAAGAGAAGAGGAGGAGAAAAGTGGTCTACAGCTGACTCCTAAACCAAGAGTGAAACAGGCTGAATTTCCATCTTCTACTTCTCCCAGCAGTGGGCACTACAGTAACCTGCAGTCAATTAACACAAGTGTCTGAAATCACAGCCTATTAACAGTACCTAGACTGGACAGAAAAGCAAAAGAGCTTTAGGACAAGAGGGCTTCTCCAGGTGCAAGGATGTCAAGGAATCCACTCAGTACAGCAGCTGGTGGTGCAGCTGCAGTGACAGCTGCAAATTGAGCTCAAACAACTGACCCTGTGCATAACAAAGGACATGGACCTGTGGCCCAGACAGGTGCTCAGACACTGCAAGAGCTGAGGGCCAGGAAGGAAGAGCTGAGATTTGCATGAGCTTGGACTGTGAGGGGATAAAAGCCCAGGAGTCTTTTGTTGGGGCTGCTCCTTGGAGGCATCAGCTCAGGATGTTTCTGTGCTACTATGCCAGGAATAAAGCCTTTATGGAACAAGACATCTGAGACTCCCACGGGAAACCTGGGGTTGAACTCGTGAGGAAAGATGGTCTGCCTGTGAGAGTGGGGTGTGCAGGGAGTCAAGCAGGGCACTCCTAGGTTCACTGGTGCTGCTGCTGCAAAGGGGCTTCAGTCCCAGCAGTTGAAGTCACTGGTGGTGGAAGACTGACTGCCAGAGAGTCTTGGGAATGGTCAGACTGGGAAGTTTCCTTAATACCAGCAATACACACATCTGTACCAAGTAGCAAATGCTCTCCAGCCCTGTGTCGACCTACATTTAGTGCCCAGAGGCAAGACCCCATGGTATGTTTTTGCTTAGGAATTACCTGGCTCTAAAAGACCCAAAAGAACCTGGCCCAATACCAGGTCACGCCACACACCATTGCCTGGCAACAGAGTGCACTGCTTCAGCTCTTCCTATGACTGCAAGAAACCAGTTTTTCAGAGCATGATCAAATCTTAAATGATATATGGGACATTTTCAAGAATCATTGAAGACAAATAAATTTTAAGCCACACATCCAAGACAGTTAAAATATACTTAAAGCAATCTAGATGGGGTAAAAGTAGTATCTATTGGTATGGCAACACAATTAAGCTTCCGTTTCTGCTAAAAATCATAGCAAAGGACACAACACTGCATATGTGTACAGATTTCCAAATATGATTTTCCATATGGTTTTAATTTGAAATATTTACTCTCAGCTTATTTCTAATAATCCAATTTAAAAAAATGGTTACTAAAACATTTTAACTCTTTGAAGCTGGAGCTTCATTGAAGTATTAAAAAATGCAGCTTAAAATACCACTGAACTTAAAGCCAGCCTCAGAGGAGACTAACTTTCCATGTATCAGGCATAAACCAACATTACTGAACACAGACTAAAACATTCCAGAAACCCTGCAGACTCCTGTGCACCAACAGAACCAAGACTGTTAGTCAACAGTGGGAGAAAAAGCGTAGGCACAGTGTGTGGTGCAGAACACCAACACATGTTTTGAGACAGAGCTGTTCTTTTCGGATCAGTGAATCACAAAGTATTTTCCATTATGTAAGGCTACATCTAACAGGCTAAAAATAGCTGAAGAAATAGCATGGGAAATACACAGAACTCATACTGCAGCCTTATTTCCCAGGGGCTTAACAAATAGCTGCATAACTGGGAAAAACCTATCCACACTTGACATTTTGACAGGTAATTCAAAGCAAAATTTTTCGAAGTTATAATAAACCTTAGCAGAAAAATACACTATTGACTATTCACAATGCAGTAATTTTAACACAACTTTGAACTTTCACAGAAATAAGTTACTGATATTTCAGGAGAGCTGAAAGGAGACCCAAACAACCCTCTTACAAGCAATTAATACAGTTCTTTCCTGCAAGAATCTGAGATTTGTCCCACTAAGACTTCATACCAAAAAGACCTCAATATTAAGGGTACTGAAACTCTCCACACTGTTCAGGACCTTCTACTACAGCCAAAATTCTCCTGCAACCCCCAGATGTGAGTGTTCCCTCGGTCACTTTGCAAGTGACACTGAGGTGGGCAGGAGCTGACCTCTTGAAGGACAGAAAGGATGTCCTTTGGGAAGGCTGGATCAAGGGGCTGAAGCCACTCCACAAGGTTCAACAAGGCAAAATAATGGGTCCTGCCCCTGGGTCACAACAACCCCAGAGCCACAGGCTTTGGGCAGAGTGACTGGAAAGTGCCCATTAGGAAAGGCCCTGCAGGTGCTGATCAACAGCAGCTAAACAAGAGCCTGGTGTGCCCAGATGGGCAAGAAGCCAAGGGCAACTGGCCTTTATCAGCCGCCGTGTGGCAGCAGGACCAGGGCAGTGACTGTCCCCTGTGCTGGACACTGGTGAGGCACATCCAATCCTGGGACAGTTTTGGGCCCCTCATAGCAAGAAAGATATTGGGGAGCCATATCAGAGAAGGAGCCAGAGCACAAGAAGCAGCTGAGAGAGCTGGGAGGGCTCAGCCTGGAGACAAGGAGACTCAGAGGGGACCTTCTCATTCTCTACAACTACATGAAAGGAGGTTGGAGCCACCAGAGGGTTGGCCTCTTCTCCCAGGTAACAGGGGACAGGACATGGGGAAATGGCCTCAGGTTGTGCCAAGGGATGTTTAGATTGGATGGAAAAGGTTGTCAGGCACTGGCACAGGTTACCCAGGCCAGTGGTGGAGTCACCAAAGGGTATTAAAAGACCTGTGGATATGGCACTCAGGAACATGGGTTAGTGGTCAGCTTGGCAGTGCTTGGGGGTATGGTTGGATTTGATGATCTTAGAGGTATTTTCCAACCTAAACAATTCTATCATATATGATCCTTACTGTTCCCATATTCAGCAAGACTTGGTACAGCTCTTCTCCCCTCCTCTCTACAGCAGAGAGCCTGTGGACTGCCTCTGGCCCATCACATCTCAACTGCCAGATCAGAATTACCAAGCAGTTGTAACACAGGGTCCGAGTAGAGTCCAAGAGTCACCTCAAACCCAGCAGCATAAGCATTAACAAGCATCTAATAATTTTGATGGTGACACACACACATAACACTACACTGATATTCTTGAGTCATTCCTCAAGGCGTATGATGAAGAGTCACAATGATGGAGACTAATATACACGCATTCCACAAAGTGCTAAATATCACAGAAGTGCTAAACTTACACAAGAACAGAGAGAATCCAACTCAGATCTTCCCTTGCAGAACAAAAAAATACACACACAATCCAAAGATACAGCAAGATCTTTCAGTTTGTATTGCTTATCCACTTTTGGACTGCTGCGTATTCCACAAATAAGCAACTCCAAAACACGTATAATCATGATTATCCCCATACATGCATTTATTCCCATGGAATTTCTCCTACCTGGAAGTAAGGGCACAAATGACCTTGCTCCACTGTTCAACTACTGCAGGATGATGTCGCCAGTTAGCCACCATCTCTTTGGCAGTTTTCCAGTACGGAGGTGTTGGAAAGCACCGTGTACAAGCGAGTAACCATACCTCAAACAGCACGCCAATTAATTTCTCAGCCAGATTCTCAGCAATGCCACCTTACAACAGAAACCAAGCACACCTTCAGTTAGTGTTCCATCTAAGTAACTTCAAATATCTCCCCAAAGAGGTTCTGGTTAAAGTGCATAAAGATTAAGCCCTTTTTTTTTTCATAATTTTCAAGAGTGATCCTTGATTGCTTCCTACAGCCAATTAGCCTTTTTGCAAGACCAAGTACAACAGATAAAGCCCAGCCACATGTGTAATACGGGACAGCAGGAATCCATCAATCTTAGGCAGTCTTCTATTGCACTGTGTCTACAGTGAAGTTGGGGTTTTTTTAATAGGTAAAACTGACACTATTATTTTGCACTAGGTAGGCTGAACAGCAAAACAAAGGGGTTTCAGTGAAACAGACAGTGAACAACATTGTCTGAAACTGTTTGTACCAAACTGCTCCTGTATAAAGTCATTGTCCTGCAAAAATACTTCCAAGAAAATTCAGTCTTTTCTGGCAATGCTTATTTTGGAGTAATGGGACAGAATTAGGAGTGAGCTATCTTGCTTTGGTAGCTCCTGAAGAGCTTTTAATGGGTTCCCCCATCCTGCTAGCAGCTCAATGTCAAGAAGAGCCAGAAGTTTTTTCAGTAACTGAACCAAATGGAAGATGAACATGAACCTTGCACAGTTGGAGCTGCTAGAAGAGTGTCATTGATCTGAAGAAGAAATAATAACAAAACCTCCCAGGTTTCTCTTGCCATAATTGTCGACTCATGCGCCAGCTTCTGGACAGCTTTCAAAACCTGCAAGCACAGTCTGATCTGACTGGATCCCGGGTCTGGCCTGCAAAAGAAGAAAACAATGCTCAAGAAACAGAACTATAAAGTGGTGTGTTCAGTAACATGAACTTTCAGCAGTTACAAAAAGAAACAAATATTATTGAGTTAGACCCAAGAACACGAGCCAATATGCTTCTGTGCACCTCAACTCTGTCTCTGGGCATCCTAGCTCTGCCTTAATGAGCACAAGACACACCGTAACACTCTTGTCCATGTGAGATTCAATAGGTAGAGCATACACAATCCATCATCTCAGATTTATCTTGGGCCAAACAATCACGGTCAACTTGAGACATCATGAATTACTACATAAATAATTCAGAAGTGGCAAAACTAAGAGAAAATATTGTTAACAGACTAGTTTAAATTCTTCTTAGTTCTTCTCTTGTTTCCAAATCAACTCTTACCCCTTCTTCCTTTAGTCTGATGTTCCTATTTAATGACCCCCTTCTAGATCTTCTTCTGTAAGCAGTTAAGGGTAAGAAAGGAAGAAAGGAAACAGTTTCGTATTTTCTAGATTTTTCCTGTAGTAATAATCAGATCCACACTGCCACAGCTGAGTCACTCAACACAAAGTTGTGCAGAAGCAGCAAAACCCAGCATCACCTCTTCCCATCAGTTAGTCTGGACAAGGCAGAACAACTACAGAACAGTAACATGACACATTCTGGACAGTATCTGATGATGATAAACCTGAGGAAGCCTGAATTTTAAAGGGTGAAAGAGGAAATTACGAATTAGTGTGCAGTATATGAAAGGTATATTTCAACCTGTGCACAATTTCATCATCCCTCCTACCACCACTGAAGGGATGACAAAAAAAATCATGAAAGTATTACCCTCCACTGGACTACTATGTAGTATTACCAGATTCCTACCAAGCATTTTCAATGTGGTATAACCCACAAGTCATGTTGCATAGCAAGCACCTCAAGAATGTGCTGGTCCACTAAATACTATTAGCTTTTATCTTGACAGCATAAATGTTGTATTACAGTACTAGAAAAAAGACTACAGAGACAAGATAATGCCTAATGCAAAACTGCACACTACTAGCCACAGATCAGGACCTCAATGGGTTGCTTGATGCTAATGCTAGATCATAACCCAGGGTCTCTCAGTAGAACAACAAACTTTGGGACAAGTGAGCCTTGCTTACAGCAGTTATTTTTTGTCTGAGCACCAACAGAGCAGATTGTTTCAATTGAAAGATATCTTTAATCTATATAGGCTTGAAGCTGCCAAGGCTGCTTCAAGACTTGTTTCCCTAATCATCTAGAGAAACTAAAAAAACAGGGCTATATATGCAAGTTAACAAGATACTTCTGCACTAATCTTGTAAAGGCAACTCAAAGACTCCAGTCATTTATGACTTCGTCTTATCCACAAAGTTGACCCAGTGGTAAGTTCTGCTTGCACTATTTCTAAACTTTTAGGTGTATAGATTTCTACAGACTGTGACCTTTTGGCCGTACTCCTTCAGAAGTACTGTTCCCATGATTTCATATGAGAAGCATATGAAGTTATTACAAAAAAAGTACTTTGGCAGTCACATGTTCCATGGTCTCTCAAGCAATTCCAGACATTTCTGTTGCAAAGGACAGATACCCAGATATCTGCACCTCACTCTCCTGGAGGAGAAATACAGGGGGAGAGAGTCCTCATATTTCCTTCCAACAGTGTTTGAGGCACTGAAACTTTATCTGACAGCAGTAACAATCACTATTGCTTAAGTCATCTTCAAGACCTCTTGGATATTCTAGGGTTGCCAGAAATGGAAAACCTGGGGACTATTCAAATATGTCAACAAATTGTTTGTTTCTTCATGGTGGACAGAAGGCCAATGCAGGAGGGAAGGAAGCAAACACCCTCTCTCCCATGACTGCAGCAGACAGAGGGAAGGTAACTTGACTCACCCAGCCTTCAGAGTTTTATTTTTCAGCACCACACTACTTCAAGTACTGTGCATGTAAACATCTGATTCAGCTGAGCACTCAGACTAGAATAATCTATATGCACCTTCTCTGTATGGGCGTACACAAGCTCCTGAGATGCCATTTACACTGAAGTGCCCACTTCAGACTGCTGCATTTCACACCTCACCTATATGTCAGTCTTGAGCCTGAAGCCTTCACAACTCTGAGCCACCACTTTAAAGGCAGTCAAAGCAACAGCTACATCGTTTCCAGAGAACAAGGATGAGGAAGGAAGTTATTTTAATCACAACCTTCCATAGGACATAGGCTTATGATAAAGACTTAACATCTTCAACACAAGAACAGATTTTTCCAGGAGACAGTTCAAAACATGTTCCTGTAACAGCTCTTGGATAAGTTTTCTACATGAGCCCATCAGCATCAGCAACCTGCATCAATTAGGTAAACACAGAAATTATTCTCCTCTTCCCCACCACAGATACCCAAGTCTGAATCTTTGCTTTTATTTAAGGTGTGCACAGTTCTACATTTCATTTGCAGTACAGAAATTTCTCCTGTTGCTGGAGTGAATTCTGAACACAGCTCCCTGGAGGGCAAGAGTAGGGACTTGAACATCAAGTGTTGACAGCAGTAGCCATGAAAAATCAGTGTTTAAGATACATCTCAGAGGCTCCTGAAAGAAAAACTATAGGACAGCCATACTACAGGGACAATGTTTAAAATAATGATTTTTTCAGCCCTCCATGTCTCTAGGTGTTAATTACTTCATTCAACAGCTATCACATGTAGTCTACCAGCCTTCATCAAGATCCAGCAATGATTGTGGGGGAGAAGGGTAAAGTAGAAGCTTGTGCCAACAGCATGCAAGAAGCTGTACTACTGAGCTACCTGCTACTAGGGCCCTTGATGTGAAAGCAAGCAAGGGATCACAGAAACAACTATTTAATGGACTAGTGAAGAATTCCTTCTCTGCTGTGCCAAGGGAATAAAGGATCCCAGACAGCAGACTGTATTCTGCACTTACTAAAGCTTAGAGACAACCTCCTGCTGCAGTGTAACCCAGAAGCTTGCTTTCCTCAGACTTGTGTCATTGCCTTGACCATTCTTTAATGGGAATTAAATGCATTTTCACTACAAGTTAAGTCCAACAGCAGCTAAGAGTAGGTGGTAGACTTCAAAGCAATCAAAAAACACAAAGAACTCCTCTGAATTATTATTCACAAATTATTATTCGAAGTCCTTTATAGACAAAGCCTTTAGGAAAGTGACCCAAGTGCAGCTTAGCATTTTGAAGGCCACCTGCAGTGATACATATTTAATACTGATAAAAGCAGATACTTATGGATATACACTAAATATTGATCTGAAGTTAAGTACCTTCTCAGAGGGCACTATTATTTAACCTTATTTATCCAGTCCATATGTGCAACAACAGCAGGTAAACTTGCCATAAACCATAAATAAGGTAATGGTGTTTGCACACTCTGACAATGTAGCTGAGTACAAGACCTAGAAATATGTCTATCTCAACACCATCATCCCAGGATGTCAGGCAGGAAACGCTCTGCCACAGGGTTCTTTCAAAACTACCAGTGAGGACAGTCAGCATAACCACGCACATTTAACAGGCAGCAAGATGCAGACAACAGAGCAGTCACAGTGCAAGATCCTTCAGTACATCACAAACATGATCAAATCTTGACTAACAAGGGCTGGGACTTCCATGATGTGCTCTTAGTTTATCTCAGCTTAACAAATGAAAAGCACACAGTCACAGACTGATGCTCTTCTGCTTTTCCCCTTACCCTCCAATCTTCCAGTAGAAATAAATCTTGAGGCTCTTGGGACAGTAAACATTTAAGTATATAAACTATCTATGATTCTAATTACTTAACCACAGCAGCAACAACTCAATTTGCTACTATAAAATAACAAAAGTCATTTGGAGAAACACCTTCCTCCTAAGCTCGCAGCAATAGCAGTCATCTTACTCAAGAGCCTCTGTGCCTCGTGAGTCTTCTGACAAGTTACCTGCTGACTATAGCTTGGAATCCCTAACACTCACCTTGGTACAAAAAGATTTTGGAGATGTTTGAGAATGCTTTGAACATAAAGGTTTGGTTCCTTAATAACAGGTAAAGGAATGGAGTCCTTAGGTAACACAAGAGCCATAATCCAATCTGTATACACATCCACACAGTATTTCACAGTATCGCCGTCCAAAGGGAGGGTTAGTCCATAACAAACCACCTCCATAGTCCATTTTACCTAACAAACACAAAGCAAAAATTATTAAAAATTCATAACTAAGTACTGATCAGAGCACATTAGTTCTAACTAAAAAAAAAAAACCAAAACAGTAGTTATGTTGTATGGCCAATTCTGTTTAACATATCCTGCAAGAAAACACCAAACCATTAACTCCTATATCATGATATTATGAAGAGTATGAATAAATGGCAAATCACTCTCTAAATCCTGAATCTCTTACATCTAAACTGTAAAGAGAACTCTCCAGATCACACAAAAGTTGCTAGGGAAAGATTTTCAAATTCTAATACATATTTGTACTATACAAAGACTTTTTTTAAAGTCGCATACTGTTACTTCAAAACTGAAGGTAATTAGAAAGGCTTTGTGTTAAATGCTAAATTCCTCAGGTTTGTTTTGAGTTTTTTTGGTTGGTTTTCTTTAAACTGAATTTCTTGGTACAGTAGCTCAGACAAACATTTACTATTAAGTCATGAAGTACACTGTTGCTATGATCTAGATGCTAATAAAAAACCTGTGGAGATTACTAAACTAAAAATGTAACACTTCATAAAACTTAGGACAATAAAGAGAGAAAAATAAAAGCAGCTATAGAAAACCATTAGACTGTCACTCTTGCATGAAGGAAACTATCATCTCCAAGGAACACTTACTTCTTTGTCTGTTTTTAGTAAACTCTCGCTTCCAACAGATGACGTAATTAAAGCTTGTCCAAGAGGACGCACCACTGCATTTGCCACTTCTCTCCCCACATTCTCAGGATAGCTGTGAAGTACACTGGTATTCCCCTGATCATTCTGAATGACAAGATGCAAGGATCTCCACTCTGAGTACATAGTGCCTCTATGCTACAATCCAAACAACACCTGAGGGGCAAGGAAGAAAAAGAGATAATTAGTCAAAATGTCTATGATATGAGTTAGCAAAACTGAAGCTGTGTATCACAATCCAGACCCTTGTAAATTCAAGACGCATATATCCATTTCATACATTTGTGAATCCAGAAGAGATTCTAAGAGTTGCTCTTCAACCTTAGTATGTTTTTTACACAGACAAGCTTGATTACAGAGATTACAGCAAGTTTCAGTTCAGGACTATCAGTCCATTTTAGATACTTAATCTTGAGAAGTGACTTCACCTCACACTTCAGCTTGCACCATCTTTGCAGGAAAGATGCTCCCATTTACATGACATCTTCATGTAAGTAGGAAACAGTTCTACAAGTATTCTGCTCATGAGGCAATGGCTGCAATTCATCCCTTGTTCCCCTTTTCACCTCAACAGCAGTTAAAAAGAGATACCAGGAAACTTCCAGGAAAACCTTAGTCATCTGAGAAGACAAAAATTCAGCCTCTTTTACATTCATAAGTTATTTCTACAGCAGGCACTACTCAAAACTGCTAGCTGAAAAATGCAACTGAGTGATAATGAAGACTGCCCTTTATTTGCAGTGACTTCAGGACTGGTTGAGACTTAGTGCATCACTAGCTTAAACTCAGCATCACTTCACAGTTTCATTACAGCACATACAGGCTCCAAATCTATGGTGCTGGGGTGCATTTCAAATCCTTGTAAAGTCAATACCCACAGAGAGTCACTGTGAAAATCCACATTTGTCCCACAGATTCCAGACAGAAAAACCACTAGGAAACTTCCCAGTCAGTGCTCTCAGAACCAGACACAGTTCTCCTCTCAGTAACAATCCCAGCACAACTGCAGTTGTCCATTTCCCCTCACTATCATTTGAGATCAGGAAGCCAAGCTGACCATGAACTAACCAGGTTTTTACAGTGATGGGAGATTGGGCTGGGTATTTTGGCATTCTAGTGAAACCTCAGTCAAGAGAGGCGATTAGAAGCAGCAGAAGTTAAGCTGTGCTCCCACAGTCCCTTCTCAAGCAGCAGCACCCTTCTGTCCCAAGCAGTGACTCATTCTGCAGCAGCAGCACACACAACACCTACGTGCTGTACAGGGGCAGGGCTGGGACCCAGGTGAGAACTCCCCCGCCCCAGGCCAGGTGACGCAGCACCAGTCATGGGGCTGCACCGGGCAGCTCAGAGACACCCACCAAGCATGGCCAGTTTTGATCCACACATCGAACATACCCAGAGATCTGATCTAACTCAGATGAGAAACATCTGTGCCAACACAACAGAGCAGTGAGGACCCAGGGACAGAGGGGTGGCAGGAACATCCCTCTGACAGCAGAATGCTTTGTACAGGGTCATAACAACATTAAACTGCTGCTCGAGCAGGTGGTACCACAGCAGCCTGAGCCATCAGAACTGCAACTGCACCATCTCCCTTTCCTCCTCTCCCACCAGAATCGGCAGTCTTTTATCCATTATCTGAGCCAGCTGACTACATGAACAAGGAAAACAGGAAAAAAGCAAGGCATGTTCAAGAGACACAGCTCAGAGCAGCTCAAGCTGTCACTGATGGAACTCCAAGATCCATTTGCCAACTGCACTTACCTGGCACAATTTGGAAGCCAGGGATATAGTTATACAGGGAATATTTTGAACACTTCCGTTAGACATTTGTTAGACCAAAACTAAACAAGAAGCCAGGCCTGGAAATATATATTCCTAGGCAAAAGCCTACTTAAGCAAGTCTGCCTAGTTAGGTGATTCCCCAGATGTTTATACCCAAAACCTATGCAAAAAGTCTGATTATTCCCTTCAAGAGAGACAGAAAAAGCGAGGCAGCATGATCTTGTCTTCCTACTACATCCTTCCTGGTCTGAGGCAGCAATCACGTGTGCTCATCTGATAGTGAGTTAACCAGAACAGCAGCAGTCTACAGGATGTACAATGCCTACATCCTTCAGGCACTTTCCCTCCTCTGGGGGCTGAGGCAGGGGGAATGCTCGTGTCATTGGAGTCAAAACCCTTAGGCTTAGAGAAAAATGGAAATTCCATGACACAGAAAAGTCACCCCCCCCCAATCAAACCAAACCAAAAACCCAAAGAAAAAAAAAAAAAAAACCAAAAACAAAATAGCAAACAACATCCACAAAATCCCAATCCTCAGTAATGGCTTCAATCACTGCTTAGCTTCACTATCTAGGTTTCCATACTGGTATCTTTTCCCTTCATATCCTATAGCCACAGAGACACTTCATCTCCTCCTTTCTCTCCCACCTGAACACCATCTTGGTCTCCAGCATGTGTTTGGAGTCAAAGCAGAAAGGTCAGAAGTGAGATATAATTCACTTTCCAAGACTCGTCCCTCCTCTATCAGTCCCACAGCACTTTGCCTCTATCCCCAGAGCAGAGTTCCTCCTCTCTATCCCACAAGAGAGGCAGGGAAGCATTCTCCATTTCTCTCCTGCACCTCAAGTTCATTAGAATGTAACCCTGTAACAGCATTTGAGGAACATTGGTTTAAATAAACTGATTTGAACGGATAAAACAGCATGTCCTTTCCACGCCAGCCCTCCAGCTGGCAGTGAACAGCTCATGGCAGGAGCTTATCAGTCTGTGATAAGCACAGCACACTCACTGTGGCTATCCCTATCCTAGAGCATGGTGCCCAGGTGTGTGGAAGTGCTGTACAATAAAAGCAAATGGCAGGCAATGGCTATGCGGGAGCTTTCTCATCTAGAAGAAAGAATTCAAAGGACAGGGATTCCCAAATCCTGCTGCATTTTAGAAAACTATAACTGCACTAGGGCATGGGAACACAAGGACAATCACCCGTCTTCATGCAGCTCCCTGTCACAATGAAGAAAAGACGCAAAGCTCTTCTGGGTGACCCTTCCACACTTCCGAGGAGTAGCATTTTTAACAGATACAGGATATAAGGAATATGCCATGCTGAAAAGGTTTAGCAGCAGGACAACCAAAACATCTCATACCACACACTCCCAGCCTGCTGCCTGACATTCATACATAAATTTATTGATCAGCCTGTATCTTGTTAATATTTGAGGCTTCCTTTGGTCCTGCTGTAAAAGAAACCTTCTCTTACTTTCAGCAATACACAAGGAATACTGAAAAAAGTAATTGATTCAGATGCAAAATCCTTACAAGGAGGATTTATCAGGGTATCAATCAACTCACCCATCAATAACTTAGCAGTTAAAAGTTTATTTGGAAAGACAAAGTTGCTTTTTATTTAAGACTCCAGTCCAACTGCCACTTCAATTGGGAATGGCTGCAATCTGTTAGGATTGGAGTATCGCTAAATCTATCTAGTACGCAGCTTCTTCTAACTGGACATGAATTAAAAAAGGCTGGAAAGTCTCGACACAATGATATCTAAGACAATGTTCCTGACAGATTCCATACATTGACAGCTTCCTAACTTGCTTCAAACAAAGAGCACCTAATGCTGTGCAGCAGCAGTACTCCCTCCCTTCCAAGACGCTCTATTTATCAGTAACTACCGAAACAGCAACAGCAAACTGAAGACCAAAAAAGCAACTGTCACATCACACCTGATTCTGACTTCTGTTTTTGCAATGCTTCTGTATTTCAGCTTCAATAAAGCATCCTCACTGGCCCAACTAACATCTCCCAAGTTTAATGAAGCTGAATATTCACACTTCACATACATGTACATCTTACTGGGGTTCAACTAACTAAGGACTCTCAGAATGCTGATTAAGAGGAGGGGTGAGAAGAATAATAAATAAACCCCTGTTGTGCACTATGCAGTTTTACACAGTCTTGCACGCTGTATGTTCACTGTATGTTCCTGGAGGCTGCACTAAATAAAACATCCTCACACTCTCACAGACAGACTTGGAAAGAAATCGCCAGCATTAAAAGCAGCAAAACAAAGGAGACATTCATTACTATGAAACTGAGCATAAATTACAATATTCCCTAGTGTGGTAAATAATCTGGGTTTCAATGTATTTCCTCCCTATCTGTTTCATTTCAGGAACTTCAGCAGTGATCACCATGTAAACAACTGAAACTGGATGTCTCAGCATTGCAGACCCAAGATCCTCAGTTCTCAAACACTGCAGAAGCCAATGAGCACAAAAGAACAGTGAGAGACCACGAAACTCAAAAAATAAAGTTTCTATTTCTATTTTCCAAAGACTTAATATGAAGAGCTGCAGCCAAAATATCCAAACTCCTGGATCACTAAAGTTAGACAGTGAGAACTAAACAGAGCCACATTCTGCAGTTATTGTGAAGCAATGTGCAGACGGTCCAAGCCTGAAGCTGAGGTGTTTGGAGCACATGTAAGGGAGAGGTCAGGAAATCAATACCCATGTACAGAGCAGGTCCTCCGAAAACATGCACTGAGGGAAGGATGTGCTGAGGGCAAACGTGAACCTTTAGTCTTTTGTGTTCAGCAGCTTCAGATGCAAAATGAAGTATTTTCCTACGATGCAAAAGAACTTCAAGCACAAAGACAAGCTGTCCCAAAAGTGGATCCTTCTTGGCTTTTATCAGAACCAAAAAAGCAGAGCGGACACAATGGTTAGTAATACAAGAGATGCAAAGACCATCAGCAGAGATATGATCAAGTGTGGAGGCCCCTGAGCCTGTCAGGGAAAATTCTGGGCCGATGACTTGGAAGAATCAACCATAGGCTTCGGGAAAGCCTCATAGCTTAGGGCAAGCAAAAAGCCCTCTCCCATGGTGCTCTACAGCATTATGTTAATCTACCTCAGTTTTGCTCTTCCCATTGCCCCTTGTTCTCGAGATTTCTCCTTTCCCTGTTTCCCCACTGGTTGAGGTATCACTGATGCTCTGTCCTTATGTCCCCTACAGGTCACTGCCCTTTGCCCTCAGACCATGGGGTTCCTGACCCCATACTTAACCCTGGGCACTCCTTTGATCTTGATGTTTCTGTCCCTATAACCCTTCAGTGCGTATCTGCAAAATAAACTTCACTGGAACTTTATACCAGAGAACCTTCCCGCCTTTCTTCGCTGAGCTAGCCATGGTGTGTGTGTGGATCTGAGTGCCTTGCCTGTGTGCACACCCGAGCAGCTTCTCCAGCAGAGATGCTTTTCGGGGGAAGGTAGCATTAACCACCACCCATCTCCATGCTGCTACACCCAAGAAAGGCTGAAGGCCTAACTGAGCAACCAGAGATGCAACCACAGAACAAAGTCTACATCGAAGTTCTGGAATATCAGATATGCTTTGTAAGTGTTTCCTGGAAAAAAAAAGAAAGCCTTCTCATTTAACATGATCTCTGCTACCTAACAGTACTAACATATGCTCCCTAAAGGAAACAATTCTTGTCAGAAAGCCATCCTGCCACAACTCACTTTCCCCCAAAGCACAAACCAGACGTTTGTGAGCAATTTTTCTCAGTCTTGTGACATTCTGAGCACGAACAGCTGCTATATGCCCACTTGTGCCACTGCCATCCAAGTTCATGTTGGAGAAAGCGAGTTAGACTTAGCTGAGACTAACTGCACCTCTGGTATTAAGTCTACCAGGCCTAAGGAAGCACAGCCCTCCTGGTAGCTCACCTCTAGAGCCATCTAACAGGTCAGCTCTGCCTAAGGCATGCACTGTGTGTAATGGACAACAGCCAGAGCAGAGAGCAGCCAAAAAATAAAAACAGCAAGAACCAAATAGAAAACCTACCTGAGAGAAAGACCAGCAGAAAGTTGGTATTTTAAGTATTTTGTTAAAGAATAAGAAACATATGCGTGTCCAGGTTATGATTAATTTTTTTAAAAGTATATATTACAGGCAAGAAGAGATGAGGCACACAAAAAAACCAGGAACTTCTGTCATCCTTTCCCAAGCCATTCAGCCATAGCACTACTAAGGGTCAGAGAAGGTCAATCACAGCTGCCCTTGCCCAGAGAAATCAAATTTGTTAGATTTTATTGCATTACTGTAGCAGAAGTTAATACATGAATGTGCAACAGGGAAGGTTGGGTCTCAAACATAAGGTGACATTTAAGCCACAGGACTCCGGTCTCACTACCTCCAGCACTCCCAGTTCATGGACCCCATCACCTCCTTAGTTCCCAGGAACACTGCTGGACACAGCCTGGCCAAAGCGGGAAGCACCTGCTATAGAGAAAGCCACTGCCTAGAAGTTGCATACTGTTTACAGCTGAAGATGAGCAGAGCCATAGGAAAGCAAAAACATCAGTCGGTTTTGTATGTTTTGGCTATTATTCTGTTTTCAAGCATCATTACTCAGGCATCAGTACTACTTCTCCGTATCACTCCCATTTTTAACAGTAAGTTTGAGAAAATTATCTTCCAGGTAGGTCACCTGAATATTCAGTAGTTTTCAAACCCCTCACTTGTGCCAAAAACTATTTAATGAAGTTGACCACGAAACAGTGCCCTCGACTAAGAAAAAATTTTACTCAACAGTTTATTCTACATTGGCACTTATTCGTCAGTCCCGTTTCTTGCGAAGGCTCCAAATTGCTCAAGAAGGAAGGACTCTCTTGCAGGCACAGCGCCCTTACTCCGCGAAGCCCCGCTGCGGTCCACTGTTTGCCAAATAAATACGATCTACTAGGTACTGGCCCGGGAGACCAAATGAGACAGGGAAAGCAGAATCCCGAGAGCCCGGGAGGCACCAGCGGGCTGTTGGTCGGACTCCGCAGGAAAACAACGACACAAACTTTTCCCACCCTCAGGCCCAGATCCCGCTCGCAGGATCCACACAGCAGGAAGGGCACGGATGCCACCTCATGCTCCTCCCGGGCATCCGAAACGCGGGCCGACCCCGGGACCGGAGCAAGGGCCGAGAGGGGCCCTGGGCCACGGGGGGGCATCGAGAGTCGCTCCTGCCCGTCCTGCGGCGGCTCCGTGGCACGAGCCAGGCGCGAGATGCTGGGGGAGCNCAGCGCCGCTCCCCACCCCTGCACGCAACTCGTGTTCTGGCGGCACCGAATAAGTCGTAGGGACAGGCTGTGCGCATGCGTGGAGCGGGCGCTGCCGTGCCTGGCGCCACTGTGGTGCTCTTACTCTTAAAGGGGCCGCGCACGCCGATCCTGCCCGCAGCCCGGGCTGCCCGCGAATCCTGGAGGCTCCGCCATCTCACCGTTCCCCGGGCGTTGCATCTGGGCCTGGGGAGGGCCTGTGCGGCTCACCGGGACTGACCGCCTCCGAGCCCTCGGGTGCGAGGAGCTGCTGCCAGGCCCGTCCAGCTCGAGCGCCGTGGGCAGCGACCGGGAGCCGCCGGTGCCGTTGCGCTAGCCTGGCTCCGGCTCCTCTTACATTGCCACCGCGGGGTTTGCAGGCACGCTGCTCTCCGGTCCGGCCTTGCCCTGCCCTCAGGCCCCGCTTCTGCTGCGCCCCGGCAGTTGCAGCCCAGCCTGGCTGGGAAGGGACGGCGATAGCACCAGCTCTGTTTCCCCAGGACGTGTCTCGCCTTTCCCGCGGTCTTTATTTCCATACCGCGTTCATTTGCTGCTCCGCTAGCCCATAGTATTGACTAGTCTGCAGCTGCTGAAAGTACTTAGCTACAGCGACGTGGGTTACCTGGGTTCAAACAGTGTGGCAGCATATGAGAGGGGGGATTCTGCCCCTCTGCCCACTCAGGTGAAACCCCACCTGCAGAGCTGCCTCCAGCCCTGGGGACCCACCATAAGAAGGATGTGGAGCTGTTGGACCAAGTCCGGAAGTCGCCATGGAGATGGTCCCTAGGCTATGGCCCCTCTGCACTGGAGCTACGCTGGGAGAACTGGCGGTGTTCACCTGGAGGAGAGAAGGCCCCAGAGAGACCTTAGAGCCCCTTTCAGTTGTGAAAAACAAGGGTCACTTTCTTAGAAAAATCTATAAGTTTAATAAAAATAAAGAACAGACAATTAAGAGACAGATATAAAGCAAAATATTATACAGCCAGGTGACTTGGCATTCAGCTAAGAGCACACCTACTAACAAAAAGGCTCACTCCTTAAAAGTACCAGCCTGTTGCATATTTATAAATTCACATGCATGATTCAAACATTGCTCTTAAGTATGAATGTTTTTGTTCAGTTTCAACTCCCCCCCCCCAATCATTTTATCTGGTAGGTCCATCTGCGAGTGGCTCCATTCCGTCTGATAGCATAGGTTCAATAAATTCCTTCCCTGAAGTTTTTGGTCAGCGATCTTCATCTGGTTAATTCAGGAATGCAAGAGGATCTCCCCTACCTTCTGTTTTGACTGGTTTTAGATATTACAAAAAAGCCTTTACTTCTAATATCATGTTATAGCCTAAGAAATATATATATATTCATCACACTACTAAGTTTCATTAATAACAGAAGTAAAAAAAAATACAACAAAACCTTCCCATATTACACATATAGCGTTTAATATTTGCGAAAAGCCAACTTTATAATATGTGTCTATAACACAGTGCCTAAAGGTACTCCAGGAAAGCTGGAGACAGATTTGGGACAAGGTATGGAGGGACAGGACAAGGTGGAATGGCTTTCCACTGCCAAAGGGCAGCATTAGAATAGATTTCTTTGGTATTTCTTTACTGTGAGGGTAGTAAAACACAATTTTCTCAGAGAAGCTGTGGCAGCCCATCCCTGGAAATGTTCAAGGCCAAGTTGGACAGGGCTTGGAGAAATCTTGTCTAGTGGAAGGTGTCCCTGCTTATTGCAAGGCACTTAGAATAGATGGCCTTTAAAAAGTTCTTTCCAACTCCTCTCTGATTCTGTGAAATACAGCCAATGGAAAAGGCAGCACAGGGCACTCTGTAGGGAGCATTGCCTTGCTCCACAGCCCAGCACAGTTCAGGGATGATGCAAGGGCCTGGTGTTCTGAGAGCCCCTGGAAATGGGCCACTTTACCTCACTCCCTGCTGCAGGTGGGGAGTGGCACCATCCGCCTGCCTGTATCACCCCTGGGGACATGCTGTGTTCACCTCTCTGCAGCGTTCTCTGTTTTCTGCAAGCACTCCAGCAGGTGCATTGCTGGGAAAGTCAGCCTGGTCTCACAGATTCCTTATGGACTGCTCCACAGAGGCCAGGTTTCCAAGTCCTTTCTTCAGCATTTGCCTGCACTGTTTTTTGTTCAGTGCAGCACTAAGATGTTAACCTAAACAAACAGGAGCCTGCAAAGCGATTTTTAACCCCTTGTATTGTCATCCATTGAAGGAACACCATATATCACAGTGCAAACTGTACTTGGGTTCCCCTTCCTAGCAGGATGACTTCTGGTCTGCATATCTTCTGTGCATCGAGGCTGCTGACAGCAAGGAATGTGAGTTTCATAATAAAGATTTGCTCAGTGCTTTTACTGTAAATCTTTTCCTCGTCTTCGTTCTGCCCCCAAGGGGAGAGCAGGGCCCTTGCAGGACACATCTCTTCAAAGTACCATGAATCTCTGGTGCCTAATTAAAAAAAAACAAAAAAAAAAAGAGAGAGCGATCTGGAGGGATTAGTGAGGCTGCTGGGGGTTGATAGAATGCAGCACAGATGGAGAGAACTGAATGGAAAGGGCATTTGTGTCTAGGTTGGGAAGACAGGTGTCTGCCAAAGAAGACAGGAACCTCCCTTGGAATGGAGAATATGACCACCTTCCCTCTAAATTGTTTTAACTCTGAAATTACAGGGCTTTCAGGCAAAGATAAGGGAAAAGGAATAGCAGTTCTGTACTACTGTATGTGTGTGTGTAACAAGGCAAACAACAACCCCGGCAGCAGCAACAAGCAGAGGCAGAGACGCAGCGCCAGCCTTCTCCCGGTGCAGGCACTGCACCCTTGGGTGCAGTTCCGGGCACAGCCGGCAGGGGCGCTGCTGGCTCCCGGCCGGGCAGCACGGGGGCGATGATTCCCCCGCGCCTGCAGGGGGCGCTGTGGCGCGGGCTCGGCCGCCTCTCTGCACGCGGGAATGGAGGGCGGGCTGGCGGAAGGGATGGAGAAGGGGCTTCCTTTGGAAAGTCACAGGGAGCAGCCGGTCCTGCTGCACCTCTGGATAATGAAAGGAGCTGTAGCAGGAACCTCAGAAGCAGCAAGCTGCAACGGCAGAGGCAAGCAGATCATTAAGTAATAAACGAGATGTATCAGAAATTCTGCAGCCTTAGCAGGAGCTTCAGGGCATTCCAGCAGGCAGGGGTGCAGGCTACAGTGTACCAAAAAACCCTGGAGCAGTGGCAGAAAGCAGTGGGGCGGGACAGCAGCAGTGTCATTCCCGAATGGGGCTGGGAGAGGCTCCCTCGGAGGGGGAAGGGGCTCAGGGTCCCAGGGCTTCCCCTGAGGCACCCGAGTAGATGGTGAAGGTCCTTTTTTAGTGAGGTAGGGTGTTAATAAGGTTCCAGTGCAACAGCCACTCCCACAAGGAGAGTTCCACTTGTAGTAGAAGATAGCAGGAGACGGAGTCCCACAGTCGTGGCAAATTCTCCCCACAGCACCCAAAGCCTGTCTCCCCTCTCATGTTGAGAGATCGAGAGAGAGCTGGGAGCTGCACCCAGCCCCTTCCCCAGCACAAATCTCCCGGTATCTCTGCTCCCCCAGGAGAAACCTCTGAGCTAATAGAGTACCCAGCCCCACCCTTTCGCTGAACCTGGACAACTTCTTTTGTCTCTCTTAAATAGCAGTCGGTTTTGTCTCCTAGCAACATGTGGGAAAAAAATTCCCTGAAAGAAAACAGAAGGAGCAATCCTAATCTCAAACAATTTTTTACACAAGAGAGGCTCAGAGCCAACAGTCACATGTGCAGATATGAAACTCTGCAAAGCTAGCTCATGGACCTCCGTTCCCCAAATCATAGTCTGCTTGCCGTGCCCATCTTCCTCTCTTGCCCCTTACCTGCTAGATCAGAGGAGCAAACACTGCTTCCAATCTTGTACATTCAGCCTGACAGCAGCAGAGCGAAGTTGAAGTGTCACTGTTGGACACACAATCACACACACATACACACTGTCTGGTAAAGAAGCATGAACTATTTATTACAACATCAGACTCCATTTTTATAGTATTTCTACACAGACCAGGGATTGGAGAAGGTTGACATCTCTCCCATCCCATTGGTCAAGACAACTGTCCATCAGCTGTCCAACCCTCCAAGAGGAGGAATGTAAACTAGCCTCATCTTAACAAAAACATTGCTTCTATTTATAACACCCATGTGTGAGAAAGCTAAGAACTATGAAAATATCTAAGAACTGTGAGGCACACCAGAAGGCTAAAAAATCAGGGCGACATTGAAGTTCACCTGTAGCAGCCCATGGAGAGCCACATTTCCTCGTGCGCTTGCTGTGTGTGACTTCAAAACCACTGAGAGCAGCCTCAGGGCTGCCAGCTGCTGCTGTGCTGCCTCCCAGCTCCCTGCAGTTCACCCTGTGTGGATTCTCCATGAAAGGAATGAGAAGGAGGTGTCTTTACAAACAAACTGTGGGCCTGGTGGTAGATAAGGCTAGATACGGAGAGGTGAAAGAAGCAATAGGGGGAATGTTATGGATGGGTGATGTGATGATTGGCTCTCGCAATTAAGAGATGAATATTATGTGTATGTTAAGAGAAGTTTTATTGATGTATGGTTATGTTATTGTAGTTTGTTGTTTAGATGTCCTCTGTTCTCCCCATAGGCTCTTTCACCCCCGTCTCTATTGTTACTACTGGACAGGCTTGGTTGTCTGACATAGCAATGGGGAGCAAAGCCACCTGGACCCCCTTAGGCTTTTGAAGGAGATCAGTTTATTACAGAAATCGCACCCTTTATATACCTTTTATCTCTACCTGTCGTAACTGAAACCAAACCAAGATTTAACAGAACTCAACAGAAAGAAAACACCCATTGGCTGGCCCAGCTGCAGTGCTGCTGTCCACGCGTTCCCTTCATCCAATCACCTTTCTGCTCATACTCCATCCACGCGTCTCTCCAGCCTCACTTCCAGCTGACCCTTGCCTCACTCTGAACTGCCTCTCACCCCTCAACCAACTTCCAACCGTCCAACCTGATGCTGTGCCTTTCCCATAGGGCCTTCTGGTGAGAATAAACCTTAAACATTTTNGGCCGCCTCTCTGCACGCGGGAATGGAGGGCGGGCTGGCGGAAGGGATGGAGAAGGGGCTTCCTTTGGAAAGTCACAGGGAGCAGCCGGTCCTGCTGCACCTCTGGATAATGAAAGGAGCTGTAGCAGGAACCTCAGAAGCAGCAAGCTGCAACGGCAGAGGCAAGCAGATCATTAAGTAATAAACGAGATGTATCAGAAATTCTGCAGCCTTAGCAGGAGCTTCAGGGCATTCCAGCAGGCAGGGGTGCAGGCTACAGTGTACCAAAAAACCCTGGAGCAGTGGCAGAAAGCAGTGGGGCGGGACAGCAGCAGTGTCATTCCCGAATGGGGCTGGGAGAGGCTCCCTCGGAGGGGGAAGGGGCTCAGGGTCCCAGGGCTTCCCCTGAGGCACCCGAGTAGATGGTGAAGGTCCTTTTTTAGTGAGGTAGGGTGTTAATAAGGTTCCAGTGCAACAGCCACTCCCACAAGGAGAGTTCCACTTGTAGTAGAAGATAGCAGGAGACGGAGTCCCACAGTCGTGGCAAATTCTCCCCACAGCACCCAAAGCCTGTCTCCCCTCTCATGTTGAGAGATCGAGAGAGAGCTGGGAGCTGCACCCAGCCCCTTCCCCAGCACAAATCTCCCGGTATCTCTGCTCCCCCAGGAGAAACCTCTGAGCTAATAGAGTACCCAGCCCCACCCTTTCGCTGAACCTGGACAACTTCTTTTGTCTCTCTTAAATAGCAGTCGGTTTTGTCTCCTAGCAACATGTGGGAAAAAAATTCCCTGAAAGAAAACAGAAGGAGCAATCCTAATCTCAAACAATTTTTTACACAAGAGAGGCTCAGAGCCAACAGTCACATGTGCAGATATGAAACTCTGCAAAGCTAGCTCATGGACCTCCGTTCCCCAAATCATAGTCTGCTTGCCGTGCCCATCTTCCTCTCTTGCCCCTTACCTGCTAGATCAGAGGAGCAAACACTGCTTCCAATCTTGTACATTCAGCCTGACAGCAGCAGAGCGAAGTTGAAGTGTCACTGTTGGACACACAATCACACACACATACACACTGTCTGGTAAAGAAGCATGAACTATTTATTACAACATCAGACTCCATTTTTATAGTATTTCTACACAGACCAGGGATTGGAGAAGGTTGACATCTCTCCCATCCCATTGGTCAAGACAACTGTCCATCAGCTGTCCAACCCTCCAAGAGGAGGAATGTAAACTAGCCTCATCTTAACAAAAACATTGCTTCTATTTATAACACCCATGTGTGAGAAAGCTAAGAACTATGAAAATATCTAAGAACTGTGAGGCACACCAGAAGGCTAAAAAATCAGGGCGACATTGAAGTTCACCTGTAGCAGCCCATGGAGAGCCACATTTCCTCGTGCGCTTGCTGTGTGTGACTTCAAAACCACTGAGAGCAGCCTCAGGGCTGCCAGCTGCTGCTGTGCTGCCTCCCAGCTCCCTGCAGTTCACCCTGTGTGGATTCTCCATGAAAGGAATGAGAAGGAGGTGTCTTTACAAACAAACTGTGGGCCTGGTGGTAGATAAGGCTAGATACGGAGAGGTGAAAGAAGCAATAGGGGGAATGTTATGGATGGGTGATGTGATGATTGGCTCTCGCAATTAAGAGAGGAATATTATGTGTATGTTAAGAGAAGTTTTATTGATGTATGGTTATGTTATTGTAGTTTGTTGTTTAGATGTCCTCTGTTCTCCCCATAGGCTCTTTCACCCCCGTCTCTATTGTTACTACTGGACAGGCTTGGTTGTCTGACATAGCAATGGGGAGCAAAGCCACCTGGACCCCCTTAGGCTTTTGAAGGAGATCAGTTTATTACAGAAATCGCACCCTTTATATACCTTTTATGTCTACCTGTCGNAAATCGCACCCTTTATATACCTTTTATCTCTACCTGTCGTAACTGAAACCAAACCAAGATTTAACAGAACTCAACAGAAAGAAAACACCCATTGGCTGGCCCAGCTGCAGTGCTGCTGTCCACGCGTTCCCTTCATCCAATCACCTTTCTGCTCATACTCCATCCACGCGTCTCTCCAGCCTCACTTCCAGCTGACCCTTGCCTCACTCTGAACTGCCTCTCACCCCTCAACCAACTTCCAACCGTCCAACCTGATGCTGTGCCTTTCCCATAGGGCCTTCTGGTGAGAATAAACCTTAAACATTTTTACAATTATAAACCAAACCCTACAGTCTGACACATGCAGAGGGAGAGCGTGCACATGTTCCCCTTGCATGGGGCAGTTGGGAATAGGGAAGACTTGTTGCTAGGGAGATGCACCATGACAACCCCCAATCTCAAATCAAGTTGCAAGAAAGTCTCCCCCAAGGCACAGTGATGAGGAGTTGACTGATACACTTTGGGAGGAGCCAGAGTTGGGTGATGCAACAGCAGGTGTATAAAGGGCAGAGCAGCCATTTTGTGGGCAAGCACATGACAGTCAGTCACACATTCCCAGTGTGCTGCCCTTTTTCCTTATTCAGTCCTTTGCTGTATTTGTTAAGGTTTAATAAACTTTAAAAAATTCAAAGTGAAGGGTCGTTTCTCACAGGGAACCATAAGATCCATAGGAATTCCACTAATTGACACAGACTGTTATTCACTCAAGACTCTGCTACATCTTTGGATTTGGAGAAAAAGAACAGAGACACAAGAAAAAGGGGGTGGGTATACATTAGAAGGGGGTATTGATTGTTTCCGGAAGTCTGTACCTCTCAAGTACCTCAGCCAATGGGGAAAGAGCGAGGGAAATGTGGCCAGGAAATAAGGATAAAAAGGAGACTGCATCCTCTAAAAATTTTGAGAGACCCTATGGGGAATGCCTCATGACCTCTCCTTTTATTCAAATAAAGTTACCAGACTCCTCTGTCTCCTTTTTGGACATAAACTTCTGATGTTTGTGGATTAATTTTCCTGATATCCATGTATTATCACAAAGCTCATGAACCTTACCATTGTAATGTAACCTTTATTGATGTATAAGAAAGCTAAGATTACTGTCTCTTTCTTCCCTGTCCACTCAGAATTCTCTCTTCAAACCAAGCTGCAGCAGCCCTGCTCATGGAGCACAATGGAAGACCCCCATTCCCAGCAACCGCATGGAATGACGGTTGATATGACACTGCTGGGCATTGAGGGGCTGGTGACCCATGCAAGAACTACTCCAAAGGATGCAGGCCTTGTACGGCAATGGCATTAGAGCATATTCTGTATCCCCGCAGTCCTGTACTCCATGGATCTGATTGGCAGGCCATTGAATCCACATGGTGCAGTAATTGCAGTCATCCTTTCACCCTCCCAGACAGAGACAGGGACTCTTTGCTCCTGGTCAGTATATTCACTGTTGGATTCCTGTGGTTTCAATCCACAAGTTTCCTCAGCAAGATCTGGAGGAGAGGTGGTCTCAGCCCTTCTTCCACATCTGTAATGATGAAGTTATCAGCATGATGAAGACATTCAGGAGTATCGACCTGTTCCAGTGCAGCCTGAATAAGTCCATGACAAATTGTAAGGCTGTGCTTCCCCTAGGACAGTCAATTCTGGATGTGTTGCATACCCCTTCACGTAACAGCAAACTATGGCTTGTGCTCTGCTGCCACAAAGACTGAGATAAACACGGGAAATATCAGTTGTGGCATTCCATTGGGCTACTTGGACTCTAGTTGGTACTGGAGTTCCAGCACATCTGGAACAGCAATACATGGTAGTGCTGTGACTGTTGAGGTCATGATAGCCCACTTCTCTCTCTGTACTCCATCAAATTTTAACAGTGGCAATATGCAGTGGTTAGAGTGAGTGGGTCCTGCTGATCACTCATTGTCTCTCCGGCTGACATTCAGCTCATTGCTGGGAATCAGGAAGTGTCAGACAGTGAGTTATTGCTGCCAGCAGCACCTGCTGTTCTTCAGCCTCACAGCAACCTCACAACAGAGGCATCCTCCAAGAGGCCAGGCAAGGGAGACAGCTGCTTAATTTTCTTTGTATCCACAGCAGCTACACCAAAGACCCAGCAGTAACCTTTTGGGTCCTTGAATTATCATCCCTTGATGTAGTCTCTGCCAAGGATACATGGGCCTCTGGGCTGGCTGTCATAGGTTGCTTTTGCCACTTGTGCCCTGTTAAATTCACTTCAGCCTCCAATACAGACAACAGTTGGGCTTCACTGGCTCATTTCCTGTTGGGCAATTAAAGAGACAGGGTCTCCCTGGTTTGCATCATGAAGCCAATTTTATTGAACACACTGCTGGTTTAAATACCTTTCAAGCACAAGCTAAAAATAACTACTTGCTTAAACAATAACAACCATAGCAACAATATCTACGTTTCTTAGCAACATTGCTTAACTATGCTTAACTATAGGCTAGCTCAGACTTGTACAGGCCTGTACTGTCTTGCATACGTACATTCACCCTTATCTCTTCCTCCTTCAGGGTCTTTCCTCAACTTGCCAGGGCTTGTGGCCCTCTAGCACATCTACTTCTGTAATGAGTCCTGCTTCTTAGCTGTTTTCCCACATTTCCCCCTTCTTTTTCCACCATTAAAATCTTTTTTTGTGGACTTATAAATCAGTCTCTGAACACATTGCAAAACACATGGCAAGCAAATCAGCAGAAGCAAGAATATGGCTAAAACATAAATTCCTGCTTTAAGTTAATGCTTAAGCCAGCCAGTAAGGCCCCATCTCCCAAGTATGTGTGTCTAAGTCAATCACTAACATTTACAACCTTTAATTTGGTAATATTTTTTTGAATGACTTGTATGTTAGTATGAATAAATTGAGAGTGGTCAGACAGGTTCATGCAACACAAGCCTTCAAAATCTTCACATCCATGTCCTGGCAGTCCTGTTTCTGTTCTTGTCTTGGTCATGAGGGCTAGACGGCAATTAGGTTATTTTTTTTCTCTGGGCCTCATTTTCTTGGGGGCAATTGATGTTTGCCCAACTGAGCAGGTAACTACTTTGGACTTGTTGGTCATAAAACACATGCATACGCTCTCCCTAGGTTAGTAAATTAGCTAGGCCTTATCATAGTACCTTCAATGAAAGATTTTTACGTAAAAACTTCTACAAATTGCCTCTGCACATGCAAATTGTTAAAGCAGTATCACTCTGCTAGGGCTCAAATTTGATTTGATTTGCTTTCAAAATTTTTAGTGTAAATATTAATATAAATATTCTTAAAGAGCCATACTCCCCCTTCTTTTGTTTTTTAACAATACGTGTGTCTCTCATTATGAACATAAAGGCAACATAAAAAGTAAAACAATATGTGACAAAACAATAAACTTATACTAAGCAGAAATAAATCAAATATATATGCAATTTAGTAGGATATGAAAAATAAAATGGTGCTTTAAAACAATGCATTACATGGAAAACGAGGTTCACTTTCTTGGTAAATTTTAAGAAAGAGATTTAATAAAAAACCAAGATAATTCAGAGAAAGAAATCAAGCAAAAGATTGATGGCTCAGTGACTTGGCATTCAGCCAAGAGCACACCTGCTATTTCAGAGACATTCTTTAAATACCTTTTCTATTGCATCAGTCTGTTGCATATTCATAAATCATCATGCATATTCAACCTTCTCCACAATGTAGTTTCCATATTCTAGGAACTGTTTAGCATGGCCCCTCCTTGGGTCCACCTTTTTAGAGCTTGTGTTTCTTGGCTGTGTCTTCATTATCACCTCCAGCTTGGGCCTTTGTCATGGTGCCTCCAGAGAGTGTCTCTCCGCTCGCCTGAGCAAGCCTTGGCACCGGCGCAGCGAGGCAGGTATGGCTCTGGCTACGGGTAACCAGAGCCGATCCTGTGCGTTCTACAAATTGCCAACCCGCTCTTCCTCGTGGCATAGTGTGTGTGCGGCGCTGGCAAGGAGGAAAGGAGACTCTGTCTGGGGGAGCAAACAAGTTTATTGGAGGACCCAACGTGGGACCTCCTCACCCTGAAGCTACAGCCCAGACCGAGCAACGAGCCCAGCCTGACATGAACTTTTAAACCGGGGAGGGGAAAGGGGACTGAACGAGGGAAAAGCCAATAGGGACACACTGGGGCATGGCTCAGGGAATGAGGGACAGCCTCAGGAGCCAACGCCCTTGGGGAGGAAAGGAATCCCCCTGGCTGCAGCCTATCACTCGATGCCCTTTCCAGGGCTTTCTAGAAGCTGAGTCAGGTTTCCGAGTAACAGGCATCCTACCAGAGGGGGGAGCAGGGAAAGGATACATTCGGTTTCTATGGGAACTGGGGAGGTATACATTGAGTGACAGGAGAGAGAACAGGGAACAACCACACACAGGAAACAAGAGGGGGTGAACAGAACAAACCATCTGAACATGTAAAATAAACATAAAAACCCACACTGGCCTTGTGTCTTGGTTTGAAGGACAGGTGTCTGCTAGGGAGGGCAAGACCTCCCTTTGGAATGGAGAATTCAAACCCCCTCCCTCTGAATTATTAAAACTTTGATATTAAGTCGGCTCTCAGGCAAGGATATGGGGATAGGAATAACAGCTCTTTACTAGTATGTATAACAAGGCAAACAAACAACAACAACTACACATTAATGATAAACAAAACCAGGAACCTCGAGGGGCTTTTGTTTCATAAAAGCCCAGGGCAACCTGGTCTCAGTGCAGGGCTCCCTTGGTGCTTCAGCACCAAGCTGGAATGGCAGAAAATCCCTGGTTGGTGGGTGGGATGTACCAGAAGCTCCACGGTGGTAGCTGGACCAGCAGGGATGTCCTGGCAGAGCCAGGCAGTGCGGGGATACAGCGTATCCAAAGCAGTGCTGAAGAAAAGTGGCAGCAGTGGGATGGGGTCGGCCCAGCTCCAGCAGGGTAGGAGGAGGAGAGCTCAGAGTTCCTGGGCACACGAGGAGATGAAGGTAGATTTCCTCAGGAACGGATCCCGGTGATGGCAGTGAAAAACTCTTCCTGCAGCAGGAGCGGCCTGACTCTTCTCTCTCCAATGCTGAGAGCAAGAGAGCCAAACTGTCCCCACGCCTGCCCTTTACCTTCCAAAACCTCAGAGAGAAAAACTCCCTGAGACCAAAAAAAGGGTGTAGCCTTGTGCTACACTTTACTAGCCGTTCATATTGTTTAGGTTAAGCACCCATAAGTACCCAGCAATTAGTCTCCTAGCGACTTGGTGGGAAAAAAATTCTATAGGGAAAAAAGAAAAACAAATCTAACCCCCAACACCTTGGTCCATACTTTCTACATATTTTCACGGTTGGTGTTGATAGCTGGCATGTCAGCAGCAGGGGCCTTATCATATGTTCGCTGGATGTTATCCCAACCAAACAGGCTCTTCGATTACAGGCATAACCATATATCAGCTATCCCACTACCATGTCGAAGTTTTGCTAATAGCAGAAATAAAAACTATATCCTTTCAGCAAAGTCATTACACATATAGCATTCACCTTAATATTAGCGAAAAGCCAACTTTATAATATGCGTTTATAACAATTATCAATTCCCTAAATACTATACCAGTACCTAGAGTCTGCAATAGCTCGTAAGCTTAATTTTAGAGTGAGGGCGTGGAGAACCATTCCCAGGTAGAGGTTTCCCAGTTCACTTCGAAAGGACATCTAGCTATTATGGGTCCAAATTTGGCAAATCAAAATCACCTGAGTACAGATTTGGTGCAGAAAACACATGGGTTTTTTGGCATACTTCTCAACCAGCTAAGGCTAGGACTTAGCATGGCCCAGGCCTTAACTGGAAGAGTTTCCCTAATATATTCTAAAAGCCTTTTAGTAATAGTAGCTAGGAAAGTTTCTTAAAATAATACATGTATTGTAGATAGCTATACAATGGTATGTAAAGGTTTGTAAAGCTGTCAGCTTTGTCATTTATCTTTAGCTAAGTAATAATAAAGCAAAAAAGGGCATTTAACAGCTTACAACTAATAACAATCATAATATGGAATTGTTACTCTTTCCTCAGTGCTACCTATGAAAAAAAACCCTGTAAAATTATTCTTATGCTTATAACAAGATAGTTGTATCTTGTAATTTAAATAAGCAAATTTTAACAAAAATTCATTCAGGCTTTATGTCATTCATTTGTATAGGAAAATAATTTTATCTTATAATTTAAACAAGTATATTTCAACAAAATTTAAAATCAACTTCACTAAAACTTAACTTCACTAAAACATTACAGAAAATATGCTTTTAAAACCTCAAAGTTAACATTATTACAACTAAACAAAAATTAATCTTAACATGTGGGGGGCCCTGAGGCCACCACAGGGAGGTCTGCTCTCCTGTGGAGGCAGTGCAGTGTGTGTGACACAGTACGTCACACACACACAAACACACACTCACACTTTGATCAGAAGGCATGAACTAAAACTTTCCTTTATTTGAAAGTCTGACTCTAATATATATCATATCTACAAAAGGCATGGGATTGGGGGAGAAGGTTGACACCTCTCCCCATCCCCTTGGTCAAGACAACTGTCCATCAGCTGTCCATATCTCTAAGACAAAGAATGTAAACCATCTTGAAGTTATGATAAACATTTGCCAGTGTTTACAGACTAGAGTGTGAGAAAGAACCCAAAACATGAAACTGTGAAACAGAAGAGAAGGCTGAAAAAATCAGGGCGACAGTGTGTGAGGTAACAGAGCTCCTCCCCAGAGGTCTCCCTGGGAGAGTGGTCAGGGTGAGTAAAAATGGAACAGTCCCATGAGCACTTGTCCAGTATGGTAATCCCTTAACCCCTATTTGTCAAGACTCTAGTTCCTGGTTTTCCTGTTCTGTCATTGGTTGATTTTGGATCCTTCTCCCAATTGGCTGTTTCCCTAATTCCTTCCCCTATTGGCCCGATTGGCAAACCCCACCTCCACAGTTCCCTATAAAATCCCGACACCCTGGAGTCTCGAGGTCTTTCAGTTGATGGCTCTGGGGAGTTAAAGGAAGCTCTGGAAGACCAGAAGACTGACTCCTGTTTTCTGTTCCTGCGCCGCCTGCAGGGAGCTGTCTGGCTAGGCTGCCCTAGCAGCTTACTCCATTGAGCCAATCACTCAGGCTACTTAGTTCTGTTGCTTTGGCAACCCTCACAACTGGGTGTGCCTGTGCTCCTTGGGCAAAAGGGTGTCTTTCTAAAGATACATCACGGAGGGATGGTCATGGTACCCAGAAGACCGCCTCCAGGCTGCAACATTAACAGAAATTATCTTATTTGAGCTCTATCATTACAAAAAAGTTACTAAAAATTTGTCATACAACAGTTAAACATCGAGGTAAAAAACATGCAGGTAAACAATTGTTCCAAAATAGCAGCAACAAAAATTTATTGGAGGGATTTAACTGCTGCAGCTTTTAAGATTGCCTATACAATAGATTTGAGTTTGGCCTAATAAAAATAATGGGATATAAATATTGAAGGCTAAAACAGTAAGAATTTAGTTATATAATAGTGCCATAAGTTTTATACAAGTAACTTGGTTAGGTTAGTGGGTTTCTAAAACTGACACTTGCATATAAACAGTTAGAAAGTTGGGGGTTCAAATTATTCCAAAAAATAAGCTATTATTTATTGTATTTGTGGTCCATCAATATACTTAAACTGTTTTGATATCAAGTCTAATTTTAATTTAAATGTGGCAAGGAAAATAATTATACTTGAATCACTAAATAGCTATACCAAAAACTTCAAAATAAAATTACCTTGTTAAAACTACAGAGAAAAAGCAAACAACTGGTAAAGCTGGCAGTGGAGTTTTGTGTACTAATTATAGCTGAGTCCCAAATTACTACTACAAATAGGGCTCAAAGTTTGTCTTGAATGTGAGCAAAAGAATGTTAAATTTATGACTTAGACAATTTCTCCCAGTGAATCATGCAGTCTCACTATGTTACTGACATGTAGGAAAACACCACATCCACACAAACACCTTTGAATTTTTCCAGTGACAATCCTGTTAAAAATCATAAATCACAGGTTAAACTTTAACAGAGTTTTAGTCAGTATGTAGTGTCAGTTAGTATTTTAATGTGCTATAGCTCCCTCATGCCATGCAGGCTACAGTCGTGCTGGCCGGGACCAGGTGGGGGGGCTGCACCCCCTTCAGCAGCAGCAGCAGTCACAGCTGTGGCTCCTGGCAGGCACCATGTGGGAGGCCAAAGATCTGGTTCTTTTTCAGGGTCAACAGGTCCAGGGTCAAAGGAGTACTCTCCATCACCGTTGCTGTTCTTCGGGCAGCAGCCAGCAGTGAATGCCCCAATGGACCGCAAAGGGCCCCTCTCCCTCTCACTTGTAAGAGGGAGGGCCATGGGCTGTGTAGAGAGGGACACAGTCTTTCCAAATCAGAAAGAACTCTGGAGCTCCACCGCAAAGGGAAGGCAGAAGACATCCCTTTTATCTTTAGCATGGGAGTTTTCTTGGGCTTTCAGGACTCCAAAAATTACCCACCAGGTGAGGAGCATTTCTGCAACCATTTTGCTCCCCTTCGTTGCACAATCCCACAGTTTTATTCCCACCTTGTCCCATGAATCTATTGTAAAGATTGTGGACTCAGTAACTCCTGGTAACTTAACTGCTGTCCTTCTCAATAGAGCTTTCAAGTTGGGTGAAGGCAAGGATTTGCCATGCTGTTGTAACAGCTTGGCCGCAAGTTCAAAAACGTAGCTTTCTTGAGCAGACATCCCCTGCCCCATCGTCCCCGGCAGCTCACCTCCTTTCCAGAGGGATTTCATTGTCTCCAGCCAGCTTTACCCTTACTGTCGGGGGCACTTAGTCCTGCAGGGCTTGCCAACAGCCACTCAGCTAGGTGGTCACTGCTTTGCTCACACGGGGCACCAATTGTCGGGCTATTAAAGAGACAAGGTCCACATCGTTTGCGTCATCAAGCCAATTTTATTGAACACACTGCTGGTTTATATACTTTTCAAGAACAAGCTAAAAATAACTACTTGCTTAAATAATAACCATAACAACAATATCTATGTTTCTTAGTAACATTGCTTAACTATGCTTAATTATGCTTAACTATGGGCTAGCACAGACTTGTACAGGCCTGTACTGTCTTGCATACATACATTCACCCTTATCTCTTCCTCCTTCAGGGTCTTTCCTCGACTTGCCAGGGCTTGTGGCCCTCTAGCACATCTACTTCTGTACTGAGTTCAGCAGTGCTTTGAGTCCTGCTTCTTAGCTGTTTTCCCAGTTTCCTTCAGCTTTTATTGCTGAGCTTCACGCCATATGGTCTGGAATGCCCCTTTGATCAGTAAAGGTCAGCAGTCCTGGCTGTGTCCCTTCCCAGCTGCCTGCTCACCTGCAGTCTTCCAGCCCCTGGTAGGGAAAATCCATCTCTGTAGAAATTGTGGCACTTGGGCCAGCGGTGACATATTTCATCTTGCAAGGACGAGGAGACACCCCTCACTTTCCCCAGGGTTTGCAATGTGTGAAATAATTTCTTTGTCTCATACAAAACCTGTGTGGAGCCTTACCCAGGTTTCACTACAGCTTTTGTTTGCCAAGTGCTAAGTATCAGCCCATGTGAAGTTCTGGCCTCTGGCCACTCCAAAGGTCCTCCATGGCTGCTGGACCATAGACAGCTATGTGGTAGGGTTTGCACAACACTGAGTTGTGGGGCACAGAACTCAAAGGGGAGCCGAGTGGCTCACAGGGCCATAACCTCAGGCTGCACTGAGCAGGAAAGGGGAGTTTGGTGATAGTTCTGCACATACCAAGACCCTTTGGTGTAGGATGATAATGAGGCACAAGAGTATATTAGGCACAGTTGAACCTCTGAACTGATAGCTCTACTTCTCTTTTATGTGGACCACACATTATATAACACAACCACCAGGTATGATGGAATCTAGTCTATGTGAATTGTTTCTTTTCCCAGGTGAAGGCAAAAATACACTGAGATTCCAGATGCACCGGAATAGGACAAAGGCTTCACACAACTCAATTGCTGTAAACCATTTGGCACTAGCCAAAGCAACGTGGTTATAATTGTTGAATGATCAGGAACTACTGGCTGTGGTACAGTCACCCATTTATTCATTGCTCACCAGTCTTGGGCAAATCTATAAACTCTATTTTTCCATCCAAGCCTAGTCTAGGGTTTTTACAGGCAAGGTTGGAATATTAGAGGGATACTCATGGGAAATTCCAGGAAAAGACCACGTATGTTGGGAGAAAAGAAGCCAGGGAATTAGAAAACTGGGATTGGTATTGAGGGGGAGTTCCCTTTGCCCACAGCTGCACCCACTAGAGCTTAAAACTGCTGGTAGTCACCACTTTGCAGCAGTAGCCTGTACAAGCTGTTTTCTCATCCTGTGACCCAAGAGGATTTGATGGTGTCCCGTGAAACTGTCTTGGAGTGATTTTTTGATAGTGCTTGATTTCCTAACTGCCTGCTTTATGCCCAGAAAATGACTGCTGTCGCTTTACAATGGAGCTGGGGATGGGGCAAGGGCCTTGGGCTCCTGCGCGGGTTCTTTATTCAATCTCTCTCTGGCATGGCCAAGAGCTACAGGTATTGTTACTTCATTGCCTTTTTTTTTGCAGTATTAATTTTCGCCAACTAGGCAAGAAGCTTCTAGGTTTTTGTTTTTTCCCCTTCCCCGGAGGCTTTTTAGTCAACAAGTCTCCTCTCCTCTCCTCTTCTTTTTCTTTTTCTTGTCCAGGGATCCTGCTCAGCAGATCTGGCCAGTTCAAACCCCAGAAAGACCAAGCCAGTGAAAAAAGGGACATTAAACTCCACCAACTTTGCCTGCTGCGAGAAGAAGAGCCAAGCCAGAAATCCAACAGGTTCACAGCTGCTGTGAACTCTGTTCTCCTCCCCTCAACAAAGACAGGCAGCCGCCACCTTTGCCTCTTGGCCACGTGGCAAAGTGAGGGTGGGGTGTAAGGCTCAATTATCTTTTCTTCTTGTGCTTTTTGGTTATCTTGTTCTGTTAATAAACAGTTTTAATTTTTTTCCCCACTTTCATCCCCTGGTATCCATTTCTCTCATTGGTAGAACAAAAGGGAGTTACTAAAACCCTCTCTCTTTAGAGGAAAACAGTAATTTTAGAGCATTTTTTTTTCCTAGAACCTGTCTCCAAACCAAGACACAAACACAAGCCTGACTGACAAGATAGAAGACAGCAGTGCTCAGCCAACTCTCTTCATCCAGGACTGGAACCACAGCTTTCAAAAAAAGAACAACATCAGAGGGAAGGCCACTGGCATTCAAAGAACCAAATGAAAATATTTGTTTTGTTGTAAGGTCTTTTTGCAACCTAGAGATTGTCATCTGTTCACTGATCATACTATTAATGCTGCTCTACTAGTTACACTCTCTGATAAGTCCTTTTGTGGTTTACACTGCAGGTAGCAGAATCTGGCATGTGAAAAACGAGGTTCACTTTCTGGGTAAAATTTAAAAAGTTTAATAAAAAGACAATTAGGAGACAGAATAAAACAAAGGTTTAGGGCTGGGTGTGGCTGGGTGCTTGGCATTCAGCCAAGAGCACACTAACTCAGAAAACACTTTTTTAAACGCATCAGCACGCTGCATTTTCATAGCCCCTCATGCATTATTCAAACATTCTTTTGCTTTGTTTCAACCCCTAACCTGCCCCCATTCCATTTCTCCTTGTGGCTCCGCTCTGTCCCTACACTCCCTGATAATGGAGAGGCAAAAAATTCTTCCTTTGGGGTTCTGGTGTCTGTCGTTGTTATCTTCCTCCAGATAGGATAATCCAAGAATGTGAAGAATTTCCTGATTATCTTTACCATTCTCTGAATTAGCTACAAAAAGTATTTACATCACATAATTTCTATTTTAATATTATGCTATAGCCTAAGAAATATATATCGTCATCACACTAGTATTTCTAAGTTTTGTTAATAGCAGAAATAAAAGAAACTATATTAATACAGCAAAGTTTTCCAACATTTTACATATAGCATTCATTTTAATATTTGTGAAGAGCCAATAATATGTACATATAATATGGGACAAAATATTACATAAACCCAATGGAGAATGGGGAAGTAAAAAAGCAGTTTTCAACTTTCTGTGGAAGGTTCCTTTCAAAATTCATGTCTCATTTTAAAATCTCATTTGAGAGGCATTGGTCAGGAGTCACTGGTTTCCCCCTGGTGTAAGAAACAACACTCGCTTCTAAAAATTTAAAAGGTTTATTAAACTTTGACAAAATACAACAAAATACCGAATAAGGAGAAAGAGCAGCACAGAGAGTCTCCATGACCAGCAGCCACACACTTGTCTACGAAATAGATGTTTTGGTTTTTATACCCTTGGCCCCTCCCAAAGTCTTGTCAGTCAACTCCTTCTCTGCCATCCATTGGTGGAGATCACTTTCTTGCAACTTGATTGGAGGTCAGGAGTTGCCTTGCCACGCCTCCTAGTAACGAGCCTGCCCTCCCCCACAAATGCCCTGCCTACCAAAGCCATCCAGTGACAACAATGCAAGGGGGAGAGGAAAGAGGACTATGGGGAGAACATACCATAATAACGTAACTGTACATCGATAAAGCTTCTCTTAACATACACATAATAGTCATCCCTTAGTTGTGAGAGCCAACCTTCTCATTACTCATCTATAACACTGGCCAGTGATTCAGTACTGACAGCTGCAGGCAAGGGGGCATCACTGCATGCCCCCCACCTCAGCCCCCTCATACTTCTCCCGAGCAGCACATTGGGCACCCCAGGGTGCCACCACATATTGTTTTTGTGGAGTGGGCAGTGGGAACAGCTGCCAGAGAGCATTAGCCTGGCCTGGTGGAGGGGACAGAGCTCTGTGCCAGGCACTCTGCTGTCTCCGGGCAACCAGATGGACTCCTGCCCTCACTTACTGGGGACCTCCAGTCTCTCTGCTTCAACACTGAAGCACTTTCCCCTCTATAAAATCATCATGACCCATCACTATTTCTACTAGACTTTTTTTCCAACTCTCTATCAATCACATTCTCTAGAATAGTTTCCACGTTTGCCTGATTGAGACGGTAAAATCAGTGGTTCCTCAAATCCCCTCTGAAAAGTGGAATGGTATTTGCCATGTCTCAGGTACCTCCTATCAAGGGCATTGTATCCTGTGGTTGCATAAGCAAGTAGATGACAAATGGTTTAGTCTACTACACAGGAGTATGATCTAGTGCAAGCAATTTCTTCTTATGAGCAATTTGTCTCAACAATTCTTCTACTTCAGTTTGAAACAGATTTTCTAGCTGACTCATTCCACATAAAGAAAAATCTAAGCCAATGAATAGCCTGAAGCTGTTTTGGAGTAAGCAGCACTGCAAAGGCAACATCTGTCTTCTTGAAAACCTTTCAGATTTTTTCTAGGCGTAAAACTCAGTGATGTTGGATAGTTAATTAGCAGAGAGAGATGGAGGTTATCTTGAATTTGAGCCTCAGAGGGATTTTTCATCACACCCTTTTCCAGCTGCTCATCCTGGGGTGTGGCTCTTCCCTGCCCATATTTGGCACCCAGCTGGGCAGAGGGCTGGGAGCCTGATCCTAACCCTTCTGCCCAGAAAGACACCACAGCTCACAACTGCCTGCTTCAGAGCCTGCTCTGAGCCCTATGAGAAACAGGATATTTCCTGCTCAGCTGGATCAGGGACAAGATTTGTTGCACATGTCTTCTGTAGAGAAGCAAGTGTTGAGATGTGACTGAGCTTCAGAAAATTGTATCTAAAGTAGGCCTCTTTTTAGTAAGCATTTAATCAGTTTCTTATTACACTGCACTGTGCATTTTCTTAGAGGATGTCTTCTGTCATTCATGCTTTAATTCACTCATTTTTATAAAAACATTGAGCATATTTCCAATCCAAAGCTCCAGCCCAAACTACTCAGTCTCCAGGACTATGCACTGAGTTAATGTCTATATCCATTTACATCAGTTTGATATATATTTTACATATAACATACATAAGTCATATATATCAATAACATATCACAGATAACATGTATAATCATAACCATTCATTTACATACATATACATTTATATGTGTAGCTTTAATCTGGATATTTTGGCTGCTTCCTCAGCCTGCTCTTCTGAACCTGACAATACCACGGGTGTCTTGTGAAGATTTTCTTCTCCTTTACTGTAACCCTGGCGGCATTGTCCCACTTAAAGGTTTTTCAGAAAAAGAGATGAGAAAAAATGCATTCCATCAGTCACATTCCCACATTTCCAATCATTTCCACTGCATATCTCTAACATGGAGATACACTTTCAGGCATGCTGAGCTTTTGCTGGTTTAGTTTCCATTAATACTTATAAGGAAGTGAACACAGAGAAGGCAACTACTAAACAAGTAAACTCTTACTGATAGAAAGGCATGGATTTGTTATGGAAAAAGGAATCTGATTTCTATGTTCTAGGCTGAAGGGCTGGGAGCTATGCCTATTTTCACACACAGTGTTCCCAGCTGCTGTGTCTGGAGCATGGTCTAGCTGAGCAGAAAGGGAGTTTTGCTGAAAAGAAGCAGAAGTACCTTTTGTGTTTGGCTGCTGGACAGGCGTACTGTTCCTTCAAACATGGTCTGTGTCCCTCAACCACAAACCAGCCAGCATACACAAAGAGTTCTCTGCCTTGAGAACACTGAGCAGCCAGCCTCAGCCTGACCTTATTTGCACTGTGAGCTGCACTGCCGTATTAAGTGTCCTCAGTAAATGGTCAACACGACAGATGTGCAGTGGTGGTGTGGAAGGTGTTTTCAACATGCCAATGAAACAAGAGTGCTCCTTTCAATTCTTCTGCTTCCATGAAAGCCACAGAAAGCCACAAGTGAACCATGGGCCGTGATACAAAGCAATGAGGTTTGTGGAGAGCAGCTTTGCCCCCAGCTCTCAGTGTTACAGTCTCTGTTGTATGGGGCAGAGCAGCCTTTTGCAGTAGTTCTTTGAGCAGCTGGTGCGAGCCAAGGCACAGAGAGCATGCAGGGAGCTTTCTGGACGTAGTAGCATGCTGTTCCATATCCTGGCTGTGACTGAAGGTGAGGAGTCATCACCTGGAGAGATGCTGGACAAATGGAGCCAGCACAAGACATCTATCCCGGCAAAGCAGAGCTACAGGCAGCCCCTGCAGCAGCATACGCTATAGCCAGGAAGCTGCTGGGACACCTTTGCTCTCTGCATGAAATTGGAAAGGCATGGAAAATCAACCTCACTGGCCCGGTATATCTGAACAAAGCTGATGAGGCCTGGGGATGCAGGGATGGCATAGTTATGCTTGTACCGCACTGTTCCATGACTACTGCAACAGAAGGCAGAGGCGTCTGCTCAGGACCAGCCCCAGGTTCTTCACTGTCTGTCATCTGATGCCTACTGGCCCTTTCTGGTGCTTGGTGGAAACAAGCCACCCATGAACTGGGGCAGCCTCAACAATCAAATGAGTGTCCTGTGGGAAAATCAATGGAATAGGCTCCCTTCACCATGCACTGAAGTAGCATATATGCTGCATGCTTCTTTCTGTGCTATCACAAGAACTGTTAGAGAGGAAAAGGTTAGATTTTAAACTCCTTGCAGAATCCCAGCAGCCTTCCAGCCCTGTTAGATGCTGATAGGGACTCAGTTTTGTCAAAGCTGCATCTCTGGCAGATACTCTCTCCTCAGAGAGGGCTGAAGGCAAATATGCAGAGTTGTTCCAATGTCTCTGCATTAAAAAAACAATAGCATTTTGGGAAATCTGACTTGGATTAGTTAGAAGAGAAGCTGGCAGAAACAGACTGAATTCTAGCTGTTCTTTTCCAAATTCAACTTTCCTCTGAATGAAAACAAGCTGTTTAGCTGCACCAAATGTGCACATTGTGCAAGTTATGGGTGAGAGTTATGTTTGCTTAAGACAGTTTTATCACTTTGTAGTGAACAATTAATTTTTCTATAAATATTGAAAAATATTATTTTATAATTAATATTAATTAATGTAATTAAAATACAATATTGTTTCAATACTGTCTTAGTATTTTGAACTACCGACCTGAATGGAGCGAGTTGCTTCATTGCTACCGATCTCCTAGATCAACTCATGTAAACTGTAGATTTTGACAAGAAGGAATTGTTGCAGTCTGTTCAAGTTGCAGTTTGTTCAAGTTTTACGGTTGCTGAACTGACCGGTAACCCCTTGTTTTGTCTCTGTCTGAAGTCTGATCCCAAAAACTGTTTACTCCCTCAGACCTGTCAGTTTTGCCAGAACCCAGCCCTTTTTCCTGGAGATTCTAAACCAATCTGCCCCCAAACCAGTTTTCACTCGTGCGTATAATTAGTTTTCCCTTTACGGGCTCCCTATTGGCGCCTAAAATAGTGTTTACCTTTCGTGCTTCCCCGCGACTGGCCGGAAGCTGCAAGGTCTTTCGGTATATGGAGCCTGCTGTGCCCGGCGCTCGCGGTCTGTCTGACGCAGCGATTCAGAAAATATACTTCTTAATCCAGACAGCAGATCTCCCTTCCTCATTCTCTGCCCTCTGCCTGCGCCAAAGAAAGACATCTGGCCGCTGAGATGAACAGCTCAGAGACTCCCCACCCGCAGCTCGGCTTGGGAGATGGAGTTCCACTCTTTATCGCCTTTGCGGAAAACTCAGAGCTAGCACGGAGATTCCGGCCCCGGCGATAAGGAATGTTCAGCCAAAGCTTTGTGAGGGATTTAGGCTGCTGACATGAGAACTTTTGCAGCTAGATCTTGCTTGTTCAGAAACGAACAGAAACCTGTGCTCTCCTGATGTTGATAAGGGCAGTAGAACAAAACAGAATTTACTCTTGTCAAGGACAGTGGAACACAACAGCACGGCTTTGGAGAAACAAATAAAGGATGTAAATCAGGTAAACAGAAGTCAAGCAGGCAACAAATTGCAAGCAGGATGGCAGCTCAGGTCTACAAGGCTGACAAAACAGAAGTTACGCAAAACAATATTGCGCTTTCTCAAAAGCGGGAGTTGAGGAACAGCCACCTGGAATGGAAACCAGAAGTTGAAGATGGACCCCAAAGAACTGTGTAAGGACTTCTGTTACAGTGTGCGACTATGTAAAATAAAGCCAAGGAGGTGGAGATAGCTAATGAATATATAATCAGTGCACATGATAAAATTCCTGTTCACCCAACACTCTTCAAACTGGAAGAAGGGTCTCTCAAGTGACCAGTGTGCTACAATAAAGAATTCCTGCTCCTAGCACTCAAAACTGTGTTACAAAGTTTCTATCCAGACAATTTCAGTATCCCTGGGAAGTCAGCTGGCCCATCCAGGACCTCAGCAGCCCCATCCACTTGGAGCCTTGGCCTAGAGTCACACTGAGGACACTTGGCTTGGCTGAATGACTCCAAAAGCATTGAGGAATCCCAGCCCAAACTGCCTGTAAAGCCAGAAAGCCACCTGCCTCCCAGTCCTCACCCATGCCTAAATGGTGGTTATTGCTATATTGGATGCTCAACACCTCAGTGTGTCATTCTGCATGTCTTTGCCAACAGCACCACTTTTCTTCTGTGGTGGCCAACAGCTGGCCTGAAGGCCTCACAATTATAATTAATCCCCTTTTTATAACTGAGAGGTAACTAATTACAGAAGTACCTTGATTATATAACTTAACCAGTATGGGCTGTTGGGGAGCAGACCTAGGCCACTGGGGATGTGAGCAGCCATTTGGCTGTTTGGCCAGGCTGGTTCAGCCAATAGAGATTGACCCTACAGGTCTTCAGATCTATATAAGGAGGACTCAATAAAAAGTTGGCTGTTGTGCATGATCCTTGTGTGTCTTGTCACTTGTCTGTCTCCCAAATGGTGACATTCTTCAGTGTCTTTCTGGAGAAAAATAGAAACTAACACTCTCTGGGAGAACTGCAGAAAAAAAGACACAGGTCAGTCAAAAACACACGGGGAGGAGGTGGTGTTAGGGCAAATGCTACTGCCTTTTGTAGGGTCCTGGACTGCCGTTATGCAGCATGGGCAAAGATGAAATAACCATGGAATTACCACAGAATCCCTAAGGTTGGAAAAACCATCTAACAGCATCAGGTCCAGTCATTAATTCAGCACTGCCTGGGCCGCCTGTGAACCATGTCCCCCTGTCAAGAAATCCACTCAGTACAGCAGCTGGTGGTGCAGCTGCAGTGACAGCTGCAAATTGAGCTCAAACAACTGACCCTGTGCATAACAAAGGACATGGACCTGTGGCCCAGACAGGTGCTCAGACACTGCAAGAGCTGAGGGCCAGGAAGGAAGAGCTGAGACTTGCATGAGCTTGGACTGTGAGGGGATAAAAGCCCAGGAGTCTTTTGTTGGGGCTGCTCCTTGGAGGCACCAGCTCAGGATGTTTCTGTGCTACTGTGCCAGGAATAAAGCCTTTAATGGAACAAGACATCTGAGACTCCCACGGGAAACCTGGGGTTGAACTCGTGAGGAAAGATGGTCTGCCTGTGAGAGTGGGGCGTGCAGGGAGTCAAGCAGGGCACTCCTAGGCTCACTGGAGCTGCTGCTGCAAAGGGGCTTCAGTCCCAGCAGTTGAAGTCACTGGTGGTGGAAGAGTGACTGCCAGAGAGTCTTGGGAATGGTCAGACTGGGAAGTTTCCTTAACACCCAACTGCCACATCCACACATTTTTTGCACACTTCCTGGAGTGGTGACTCCAGCACTGCCCTGGCCAGCCTGTTCCAATGCCTGACTATCCTTTTAGTGAAGAAATTTTCCTTGATATCCAATCTAATCCTCCCTTGGTAGAAACTTGAGGCCATTTCTTCTTATCCTGTCAGTTTTTGCTGGAGAGAAGAACCTGGCTCTGCTGTCCTATCAAGGAGTTGCAGAGTCTCACCTGAGCCTCTTTTTCTGCAGGCTGACCCCCTCCAGCTCCCTTAGCCGCTCCTCAGGATTTTGTGCTGCAAACGCTTTTTCAGCCGTGTTGCCATTCTCTGGATACGCTCCAGCACCTAATCCATGTGGACAACAGCAAAGACTATGGGGACCAGGCACAACAGAGAGCCTAAAAGCAGCTTCCTGGGTGGGAGAGCCAGTAAAATGATTTACAGTCTTGTGGCAGGAAATTCCTCTCTTTCTACCTCTGTTCAACAGCTCATCTAGTATACATAATCCCTAAAAATGTAAGAGGAAGTATTGATGCTTCTGCTTATAGTGCCTGCACAAGTCCACACTTACCCCTCTTCCTTCCTCTCTAGTTCTTGGCAGCCCAGGCAAGCTCGAAGATATTATGAAGAGCTGGAATTATGCTTGGTCTTGTACAAGAAGGGGCAGACAGTATTTGGCATGTTACTCTTTAATGGCTTTTATATGAAAAAGTATGAAACAAAAGTTAAAAAGATCAAATTAAAAAATTAATTGTTCAATTAGAATGAGTTTGGTGGGGTGTAATACACATTGTAGGGGTCTGCCCAAGGGACAAGCTACTTAAAAGCCAAGGTCCACCCAGAGCCAAGCTGAGAAACCACAGCTGGAAACAGGCACCTTCCTGTAAGTGAGGCAAGGAGGAAGGCACTGGGCTGAGCGGGATGGGACTTCCCAAGGGTGGGGTGGGGCTCTCAGGTCAGGCTGGTCTGTATTATGTGGGGTCCTTGGTCGGAGACAGAAACTACAAGTCACCAAGGGTTATCAACAAACATGTTCTATTGTTTGGAACCCTCTTATTATATAGGGGGGGGTTTCAATTTTTTTGGGCTTGGACAGCTGATTGGCTGGGGTCTTGACACTGCCCAGCTCTTTAACCAGTGATACGTCTGCATTCCGAATTGAACGTGATTAGCTGAGGTACCTGTTTGACTTCAGATCTATCCTATCATTGCTCACCCAAAGACTTGTTCTACTTCTTTTCTAGAATGAGCCAGGCTAGCCGAATTGGGTTTATGTTATGGCCAGATTTATCTTGTCCAGCTACAGTCTGGCTGTGCTGTGACAAGTTAGGCCTCTATGGGTATGCTCAAGTCCTCTGTGGGGCCATCTCAGCCAGCATGTTCAGGGGCTGGCTTGTTCCCAATGACCACTTACTGCACACTTCTGAAGAGGGATCTCAAAGAAGATCCTGGTCCTTGCAGGGAGGCACAGTCAGTACAGCGGTGTGGTCCTCCTGAACTGCTGTCTGCTCCAAGACTTGTTCAATGGTACCAGGAGGAAGTGGTATAAGGGGAATCTGCCAATTCCAGGTGTGAGGACTTTCGGGAGGTACTTCTGAAGTCCATGGTGCAGTAATAGACCTAAGTGGGCCTGACTAGCCTAAGGCTTCCACCCACCCACAGTGCTCTTTCTTTTCTAATTATAGAATCATTACATTTGGAAAATCTCTCTTAGGCCATCATTAACCCAGCGCCACTGTGTTCACTAAACCACGTCCCCAAGTGCCCCAGCTCTTCTGATGGCAGTGACTCCACCACTGCCCTGGGCAGCAGGTTCTAATGTCTGACCACTCTTTCAATGAAGATTTTTTTTCCCAGTATCCAATCTGATCTTCTCGTGTCACAGCTTCCAGCCATTTCTTCTCATCCTGTCACTTATTCCCTGGGAGAAGAGCCTGACTCCCATCTCGGTCTACTGGGAACACACTCAGGAATGATTTACCTGCACACACCTCAATTCCATCTCGCCAACTCCATAGCAACTCAGCCTGTAATTACTGAAGACCCGAGGTAAAGGCATTTCGCAGGACCACAGGGTGGCACCAGAAACCATGACACGGGTTAGCTTTGGGCCATATCTCGATCCTAAGCGTTTAGGGCAAGGCCCTGGTGAGGGTAAGTGAGAGGCCCTGGGGAATGCCACACTGCTCCGGGAAGCGTTTCCACTTGGAGACGTCCTTAGAGAGGGGGAAAGGCAGGAGGAGGATAACACGCGCCCTCCGCGAAGCGCCGCCCGAGACGCCAGACAGGCAGCGAGCTTGCTGTGGGACGGGTTTGGCTGCGGCCCCTGAGCGGAGAGGGAGGGACAGTCATGCTTAGAGGAGGTCACGCTATCGAGCCACGCCGACACTGGCGCTGCGGAGCCCCGGCAGCACCGCTCCGTCCCGGTGCCCCGGCACCACGGCTCCGCCCGCGGTGCCCTCGCGGCCGGCGCGGGGCGCGGCGGGTGCNCGGAGTAAATGGCAGCCGCGCCCGCGGGCGCCGTGTGTCCCGCCGCGCCCCGGTGCCGGCCGGGGTGATTTCGCCGCGAGGGGGGGTCGGTGCTGCCGCCGTTCCCCACCGAGACGCGCCACACTGACGGGGGGCTCACCGCAGCCCAGCTCCGCTGTGAGGCGCCGACCAAGAGACCCGCTCTCCCCGCTGGGAGTGGGAAATGATCCTCGTCACACCGGGCTGCGCTGGTAGTGGGGGAAACGCCTCGGAAGTGCCTGAGGTTATTGCGGAGATGGTTTTTTTTCATGTAAATAATGGACGGGAGTGCGTCGGAGATTCTGCTTGCTCTCATTTATAGCTTTTCTTTCCGGTATTCAGATCTCAGAATTCTCGTTTGTATTATTTACTTCGATCAACGCAAACTGAGAGTTTATCTTTTTAATTCGGCCCAGCCTTGTCGGAATGTGAATGGGAAGAGAAAAGCTTTTAAAGATTTTCGTTGAGTTGAAACATCATGTCTCTTTTTTCTGTTTAATAAATATTTTGTGTTTAGTGTAAGTCACAAGGAGGAATTCAAAACGTTGTTGTGAAATCAGAGGTTTCCGCTATCTTAAAGAGCATCATCATAAACGGCCGTACAGAAGATGGGGCATTACAAAAACAAGTGAGGCTGTAAGCCCTGACCGGGCTGCCTGGAGGCTGGCGGCTCAAGGCACTGCCTCGAGGTGTTGCATTGCTGATGGAGAGCCTGGCGTCTGTACCTTCCTTGATGGCTCGGGAGTCCAATGAGGTTGGAGCCGGTGTGCGATCATGTCATGATAAGATACAGTCACAGCATGAATTGCATGCTGTGAGGTATGTGACTTGGTCACAAGTGTGTTTGCTCCAGAGAACAGGAACTGTCTGGTAGGGATCAGGGAGTTGTGTCTAGGAAATCCAAAAGATTTTTTGTGCTTGAATATGAGAAGATGGGGATTACAAGTGGAGAAGAACAGAATGTGAGTATGCAAGGCTGGGTTGAAGAGGGCTTGAAGCAGCCTGGTCTAGTGGAAAGTGTCCCTGCCTATGGCAAGGGGTTGGAACTGGGGTAGCTTTAAGGTCCCTCCCAACCCAGGCCATTCTATGAAGAAACTGCTTCTGCTACATGTGTCAAGCATGTTTGTGAGTCTCCCATGTTCAGAGGACTTGGAGGCTCATTGCTTTAGCTTCTGCTTTGCCTTGTCTGTAGAAACAACAGTCTTCCAAATGATGGAAGCCGGGCAGACCAGGTTTAGCTGCAGCATATCAGTCTGTGGGAAAAAGCAGAAAGGTTGTGTAAAGTCAGGGAGCTCAATTTAAAATTAGTGTAAAGGTTTTCTAGCACAATAATTTCCTTGGGTTAGGTGAGCAGAACTTACCAAATGTCTCACTTGGTGAACTGGGGGTAGAGTCCTGAAGAAGCAAGATGATCAGTAGGATTCATCTGGATTATTGGCCACTGGACTGGGGATTGTTGAGGAGGCTCAAGATGGGCAATGACTGTTCCAGTTTCAATTATTTGTTTGGGGTTTTCAACCTTGTGTGGCACACAAAGCACTGTGTCTTAGAGCAGCATCTTCATGTGCCTTATATTTGCCTTGTATCAAGGTGTTTGCAAAGGTAAAAGCTGGAAATGTTACACAATAGAAATTAAACAATATTATACAGTTAAAATTACACAACTGCTGGAAACGGCATTATTGAAACCTGTAACTATATTCCTACCTACTCATTCTGTATCTGAGGTTAAAAACTAATTGAAATTATTAAACATGTTTGATCTGGATTTTTCTAATTTCAGATCACCTTCAGAAACCCTCCAGTGCTCTCATTTGCAGCTCTTATTTCACATTGGTCTTACACAGTCCTCAATGTTTTTTATTGGAAAGTGTAAGTGTAGCTGTACCTTTAGATTTCAGATGCTGTATTATGTACAGCAGGTATTTTGGTTCCTTAAAGGTATACTAGAAAATATTTTTAAAAATACTTTTTTTAAACATTGTTCTGTTGTATGCTCAAGGTAAGCATTACTGCAAAGTAGTACTATATATGTATTTCAGTAAGAAGCATGAAAATTTATAATCATAGCATAGTTTAAGGACAAAAATAAAAACAAAAAGAAAGCAATTCAAATTTTTGAGGGGTTGTTTTTATGTGTAAGAAGAGACTAGGGGTTTTAATTTTTAATTACTTTGTTGCCATTCTCACAAACAGTAGCTTAGTTTCTGCCTGGAAAATGGTGCAGCCGAACCCTCAGTTCTGTTTCAACAGGCAGTGCTAACACCATAACCCTCCCTAAGCAGGGCTTATCTTGTGCGCATAGTGTCAGCTGTGTTTTGGATATAAGTGAATATGTCTATGCTGCTTAAGCCCATGTTGGGCACTGTGCAGGGCTGGCTCAGGCTATTTGAGTCTGTGGATATTATGGCCTGGTATAACCTGTGATGGTTCCAGGAGCAGAGGAACGATTTGGTAGTTGCCCTCTGTAATGTTGAAGACAGTGTTCCTGGTAGGTGTCTCAGTGCTCCTCAATGGTTTCATGTTTATATGAATGTGGTTTGGGAGGAGTAATAAAATCCTGTATTGCTTTTCCCTGGGAATTCTCAGTGTTCTGGCCGATCCAGGTCAGTTATTAAGCAGAGCAGTTGTGATTTGGACCTGCTGTGGAAAGGGGTGGGTGACTGCCTAGGATTGTGCAAAGCAGACCTGATAAGAACTTCAATAACCTCACTTGGTTTTCAGTTCTGTCCTTGCAAATTCTGAATTATAAATGGAATTTGCTGGATTATTAATGATCTTATTGATCATGGTCATACCCTGTTATATTCTGTGACTGGTATAGCACCATTTATTGCAGTAATCCAATGGGTGCTGTGGGAAGCATGGAAGGAATAGCTCTGTTTTCATTTGGCTATTGTCCTTTCCAGACTTGGACGCATTTCTGTATTTACAGAAGGCTTAGTTCCCCAAAGGGGTTTCCCTTTTTTTACATAATATAAAAGCAGGAGAGGTTATAAATGTAATGTTTAGTTTTAAAGTAACCTTTACTGTTCGGTCATGTATAAACCAGACTCTCTTTATAGTTACCAGATGGACTAAAGATGTGAAATGGCGCCTTTTTTCCCCCCACAAGAGCTGGAATTTTGGCTTTTACCTGTGTGTTTGAACAGAGGAGATAAGCAATCAGCTGCTTCCTTTTCACCTGTTTTGGTAATGAAACTGTGTGTTACACCTTAAACTGGTCTATAGACTGGCTGCCATGCAAAAGGACTGGTCATATTCTTGCTCTCTCTTGTACCACCTTCAACATTTATTGGAGGTTTTCCTGATCCAGTTCAGTTTGCCGAATAATCAGAATACTAATCCAGCCCCTCTGTGTCCTCATCTCCCCAGAAGATCAGCTTTTGCCAGGTAAGTAAGCTGAGTGAGTTCAAAAAAAGTCTGAGGAGTACCAGAGATGTAACTGATTTTTGTCGCATAAGAACACTGTTCTTTTCTAACAGTAACCAAAAACCGAAGAGCATAAGGTCAGGATGTATAATAGATAAACCTTTGCCTGTTGGTTCTCTTGTTTCTTGTCATTTGTAGGATGTCAAGAGGTAGATGTTGTTTGCTTTTATTTTGTTCATGATTAATGCATTTTTCTTCTGTGAACTAGCCCATGTCTCCCGTCCACTTAAATGTAAGGCACTGTCACATCCCAGGGGAGATTTTCCAGAGCACAGAATCACCTTGTGGGTGCTGACTACCTCTGTTTGTTTTCTTTTGAACTTGACAGCTGCTGGCTTAATTTCCTATCTCTTAGCTGTTTTATTTGGACACAGTGATGAGCTGATCTCAATTTACCTTCTCCATTCAGTTCATGATTTTACAGGTTTCTGTTGTATGTCACTGCAGCAATCTCTTCCAGGCAGAAGAACCCTAGCCTGATTGATTATTCCTCATTTGTATTTTCAAACCTTGTTTCCTTTTAAAAAATACTTTCCTTTCCATTATATTCTCTTAAAAGGAAGGAGCAGGCACTGCATCCAGGATTTAAGATGCAGACATTCTGTATTTTTATATGGTGGTTTTATTAGTAATCATTTTCTAGCATTATTCTTTCATGTGTTGAATGACTTTGAACTGATGCTTTAATCAATCTGTTATGTGAAATAAGGACCATTTATGTTCAGACTGCAACTTTAGTTGTGCTGAATTTAATCTGTTATTTTATTTCTCCATTATTAGTCTCAGAGGGTTTTTCTGCAGATCTTCAGCCAGCCTTTCTCTTTGCTCTCAGAATAGCTTGTATCTTCAGGAGATTTTCAATCTGCTCCTTGCCCCTTTTTCTGGACTTTATGAATACAGTATATAGTACAGTCCTGGAAAAGGCTTCTTGCAGTCTCCTGGATGTTGACTGTGCAGCAGTTCCGTCTGCCGTGAACGCTGCTCAGGGAGAGGCTCTGCATGTCCTGTGCCTCCCTTGCACTCCTGCTGCCCCGCAGTAAGCCCAGTCTGCAAGCAGTTTGGACTGGGAATGAGCCCAACAAATTACAAATTAATACTGATTTAGTGGTGTTGTACTGGCAGTATACAAAGGCGGGGGTTTAATTAGAATCAGTCAGGTAAGTGCACATCTGTGCTTGCTGCTGCTGATTGAAACTACAACCTTACGGGCTGACTGTAGTCTAGACTGAGGTCATGTGTCAGTGCGTGCACTTCCTATTTCAAATGTTCCATTTTAGTGCTGTAGTTAGATTAGCATGGCTTGGTATGAATTACACCTAGGTACTAATTCAGCTGATTTTGTGACTGCATCTTGAATGGTTTCCCTGTGCTGAGGCAGATAAACAGTCTGACCCTGGATTAACATCTGGAATTCCTTAAATAAATACAGTGATTAAAGAGAGGGTTAAGTGCATTTACGTAAATTAATAAGGATCTAGTAATACTTTTTATCCTATGTATGGACTTTATTCTAATTTATTTATAAGCATCATAAATAGTTAAAAAATATTACTGGAAATTCAAAAATTTTGCTACTGATACCTTAATAGTGTTTTGTAAATTCTAGAATTATTTGAGGTCTGTGTACATTTAGTTTTTCTAAATACAAAGAATATAGATCTTTACTGAAATTTCTGTTTACTAAATTGATTTTTCAGATCTGTTCTTGAAAATTTGCTTGAATTCTCCAGTGCTGTTGTCACATGTAGTAGTTTTCTGCTGAGGATTTTTTTGGACTGTCTTTGTGTGGAAACTGAAGTTAGGCGCTTATGTTTATATTAGTTTATTTTGGCTATGGTAGTTTTAAAATTTATTACTTAGCCAATAAAATCTGGAGGCAGGGGCATGGCTTCAGGTTATGAAGGTATTTCTACCTCTGTATAGGCAGAAAGAAAAACTTGATTTGTGTAAGTGTGTAGTTTTATGACTTAGATTGGAAAAGGAGGGTTTGTGCCCAGATGGTAGAAGATGTGACCTGGGGAGTGGCTTAAGTCTGCTTTTATTTGCTGCCAGCTCGTGTGCTGCGTGGTGTGTCTCTGCCTTGGTGAACTAATATAACAGTGCTGGGAGTCTTGGGCAACTCTATATTTGCTGTTTTGCTTATATAGTTCATTCTGATATGGTTTCCCACAAAGAAATGGCCCTTGTTATAAATCAAACTTCTTTTTTCCCTTAGTTTGGGTGAAAAGGTTATCAAATACATATCATACGGTCCTCAGGAAAGCCAGGGATTTTTTTTTTCTCACTTTACAGTGCAATTGGGCTTTATCCATCGGCTGACCTAAAGAAAAGCACATAGCTTGGTGAAAATCTTCACGTGGATTAGCTCAACCACGGAATAAAACTATGCTTTCGTGACATTTTTCAAGTGGTTAATTGGAAACATTCATTATTGAAAAAAAAAAAGTTGCTTCTAGCAGTAGGTGGATGGAACACTCAGCAGGTATTCCTGCCAATTCCTGTTTATTGAACAGTCTGTGAAGTCACCTGTCAGTGAGTGGCCTCTGCTCCATCTGCACATAGGTGAGCATGGTCACACTGCTGGGAGGCTGCAGTACCTGTGGGGGTCCAGGAGTACTTTGGAGTTGAGAGCAGAACTGTGGGACCGCAGGGCTACTGGTTCACAGTACGGACATTGCTTTAAGAGGAGAGATATTATTCAACATTTTAAACTGTGCAATTGTAGTGGTTATCACATTCGCCGAATTTTCATTTTAGTGGAATAGGATTAAAAGAAAAAGCAAAACAGGTTCAATTTAAAAATAGAAACAGTTAGATTTATTAACATACACTAAAGGTAAACAAACAAAAACCAACCACGAAACCCTCTCAAAAACAACCCCCCTCCTCCCTAGCAAGAATCTACTTTTCCATGAAAACAATGCAAAGAGACAAAACATCAGAACTCTTAAGTCAGTAGCACTTAATAAAATAGTCTTTCATTCAGTCTTTTGAGAGAGACAGGTCCCTCCTGATTCTTCTGGTAACTTTCCACAAGAGACACAGTCTGTTTGTGGCTTCCAGTTCCCACTAACGCAGCCCGCCCGACACTGCATTTGTGAGCTTCCCAAATGCAGCCTTTCATATCGCCACATAAGGGCTGTGGANTTTTTAATTTAGCCTGGGCTCGGTGCTGCTCTCCGGGGACCTGGGGGCTGGAGGAGGGGGCTGGGGCCATCTTTTTTTGGCGGCATTCTCTCGCTCTCCTTCCCTGGCCGCCGGGAGCTGCCGAGGCTCAGAGACCCGGCCCAGCCCGGCTCGGCTCCCGCAGCGCCGGCCTTGGCATGGCCGCCCTGGCCCAGCCCGACTCCTGGGGCCAGCCGAGCCCTGGGCCCGGGCCCCTCCCGGCCTGGCCGCGATGTTACCTCATAGCTACGTCCGTGGAAAGAGGGCGTGTCTCCCAAGATTCCTGTATTTAAGCGGTGTCCCAAGGGGTGTACACTTTTTACCTGATTGGCCAGCTTAGCTGTCAGTTCCAAAACGGATCAACAATTGGTTTTTCCTACCATTTATGCTAAACCAATACAGCAATGTCTATATAATGCAACCACTGCAGCTGTTGCTCTGATGTTGTAAGGAGCGAGTTGTTTATTAGAAGATTTTCTGTCAGGATGTCTCCTTGGCGGAATCCTTGTCTTGCCTGTGTTAGCCTGTAGCACTGGGTTGTAGCCATGGGCTGTCTCCATGGCCACAAGGTGACTTGGTAGTATCGGGCGCCGTGCTCATTCATGCTGCTGTGCTATAGAACTGAATTATTTGAACTGAAGAGTTCGTATAACCTAAGGCTCTCAACTGACATTTTTCTGTTACTGACCTGTCATTGTCAAGATTTCAGCACAAATGTCTAAGTTGCAAAAGGGCTGGGCTTTTCCAGCAGAGTGAATACAAAAGCACAAGGGGGCTGTAGCTTGGTTTGTACAAAAGAGCAAATCAAATAGTGCAGGTGACCTCTGCTTAAGTGTAATTTTGTTTTTTCCTGGTGCCATGCTGAAGAAAAAGCAAGGCCTCCACTACAGAGAGGAGCAGCAATATGGGCTGTGTGCTGTAGCGATTCAGATGTACCCCAGCCTGGGAATGCTGCCACATAATGGGTCTTGGCATAAGAGAGTAAAGGTTTAAAATATTGTTCTGGCCACACTGAGCAGAATCACTGCCCAGCTATTCAATACCTTTTGGACACTTAATTTCTGTATTTGTAACTGTTTTAAATGGACTTGGAGCTTTTGGCTGTCCTGCCCCTGGACTCAGTTGTGGGACTGACCACATGATGCAGAAGCTAGAGACAATTTGCCTGTGATTTCAAGGGATCACAAAGTTTTTCTAAGCTTCTACTAAAGTGCCTCAAACAACTCAAAGTTTGTCCTGCTGCCAGCCAAGCTTCAGGAAGCACCTCCACACGTGTGCGAGATCTGTTGCTCTCCAAAAGGTTTTTTCTCTGATCTCCTCAGCAGCAGCTCAAATCTTAGAAAATAGAAACCATGAGCATTCTCCTGTTTCCAACATGCAAAAGAGTTACTGATGTGGAATTGCAAAGTGTGATGCTCCAGTTGGAGAAGCTTTTTAAAAAACTTCAAGCCAGGTTGATTTTTGTTGTTGTGATATTTGAGTATGGGCTTGTCTGGATGTGGTCAGAGGATCTGTGACCAGACTCTTGTGACAGTAATTGCTGACTGATTTCTCTGTGGATGTGCTCCAAGGGAAGGAGCCATCTCAGGTCTGTGATGGTTACTCAGAGGTGTTACTTGCTTTAGAAGTGGTTGACTGTACTGCAGCACTCCCTGTCACTCAGCCAGTGTTCCAGTTCCCACCCCAGACCTGCAAGGAAGTTAAAAACCTTTGCTGATCTGATTTCCTTGGGGGCTATCCTGGTGCTTCTAAACTTCTGTGGTGCCATGCTGGGAAGCATAGGGATGGAGGTGCAGGGGTAAGAAATGCTGTTATCTTTGCTGGCCCTCTTCCATCTTACTTTCTTATATATCTATAGTTTGGGTGCTAAATGGAAGATTTTTTTTTCCGATTTAGTATATTAATGATTGCTCTGAATCAAGATCTTAGAGGTCTTTCTAATCTTGATGTCATGCCACCTTTCTGGTCCCTCTCTGGCCTGAGAGGGTCATACCAAAGCAACAGAGAAACAGAGACTTCTTTTTTACCAAGTGGGGTTTTTTGCCGGTTTTGTTTTGGTTGGTTGGTTTCCTGTTGATGTTGAGTATGTCTTCATTAATTGTTTGTAAATGTGTAGGAATGTGGGCAACTATTTCCAAATTTTAGGTAGCCTGACAGTCCTGTATCCAGGTATTTGAGCAGTTCTTGAAATGTGGGAAACAACAGTGTCAGCACCAGGGCTGCCTGGTCATGTGTACTCCAGAAGCTTCACAAGGATAATGAACCCATCAAGTCCTTTGGATAGTGATTGAGCTTACGCTGTGAGAAATGGCTTTTGTTGTGACATTTAGTAGTAATTGCCTAAATGAAGGGTTTTCAAGGGGAATTCTAGGCTGCTACAATTGTATTTATGCTGCACTCACACCAGTATAAAAAGTGTCTTTAAAACAATTTGCAGAGCTTACCAGTTGATTTCTTGGGAGGAGGTCCTGTGCCTGTTTCACGTGACTGTGTTCCATCTCTGGCAGTGGTTTTAGGTGTTAGAAAATTATATTTCCTTACTGAACATTGTTTTCCTTGGCAGTGCAGTGACTTCTAAAAATGTCTAAGAAGTCTGTCATTCTGCCTTTTTTTTTTTTAATTAACTGTGATATCCTGAAGGGAGCAGAATTTCTGTAGGAATTCCAGTGTCAGCAGTGAAGAGCAGATGGAAATGTGCAGCACTGTGAGGCAGAGCAGAAGCAGTTTTTGGGAAGGGACAGTGAGCTGAGTGCTTGTGTCACTTGGGGCTGAGCTTCAGGAAGTGTCCTCAAGAGATGGTTTGATCTGGGAAAAAAAACTACTACTTTTTTTCCTTGTTTAAAAAATGTTTTGTTGAGGTTGCAAAACAAGCCCAAGACAGCTGTCAAATGCCAGCTTTGGAAATTGCATTGCATAGGATTTCTCAGACAGATGGAGGAGACATTCACTGAGCATTATATTATCTTTTTTTGTCAGCCGTAGAAGAGTAATGTAGAAGAGTAATGGAGGTTTTTCCTTGGGCCTTACGAAAGATAACTGCTTTTCCCCCTTGACTTTTTTTCATTTTTCTTTAATAAAGACATGAGTTTCTTAATGATAAAAGCAATAAAACCACCAGAAAAGCCTGTGCTCTCTTTTTAAAAAGAAAGAAATAAGAAATAGGATAAAGTCCATTGTATGCTATAGTAAGCTGTGACAGCTCATCTGGTTTCTAGCTGGACATATAAATCTGGGCATAACAGAAAATTCAGCTTGGCTAAGCCTAGCTTGTGCTCAAACAGGTCCCTGGGAAAGCAATGATAGGATGGATTTGAAGTTACACAGGGAATCCCAGCCAATCCTTTCAACCCTGTATGCAGACATATTACTGGCCAGAGAGCTGGGTGGTGCTGAAACCCCAAGCAGTCAGTTGTCTAAACCCGGGAGTTGTGAACCCCCTATAAAAAGAGACCCTGAAAAATAAACCAGGATGTTTGTTGCTGATCCTTGGTGTGTCCTATCGTACATCTGTCTCCAGCCAATGACCATAACGTAATAGTAAGCTTTGAGGAAATTCATAGCATAATAGAAATATGAATTTAATATTGTGCGTAAATGCAGGAGAAATACTGTCAGTACTTTACTGTCATAAAATAAGAACTGTTTAGGCTAATATTATTCAGCCATTTAGGGAGGTTTCCAGAATATGAACCTCTCTGCTTTCTCTCATTGGTAGGTAGTAGTTGTTCGGTAAAAAAATTGAAATGGCTTGAAACACATTGCACCAGAAAGCTTAATTTGTTACCTGAGCATTAATTCTCCTGAACGGAGAAGTTTTGTAATGCAAATTTGCTTTTCAATAGTTTTATTCCTTGATGTGATGTATTAATGTTTTCTCAGATTTCTAGCCTTCAACTGTTCTGGGCTATGGACTGATTATAAACATGGCACTTACACTGCTGTTTCTATCCTGTCTCCCTGTTAAAATGAACTGCTTATGTAGAAGCCATCATCAGTCACCTTGTTGGCCCAAAAATGACTTCAGCAGATACAGTCTTTGTAGTGTCAAAACATTCAGTAAGGAAAGGCTCACAGAATTTAAATCCTGATCTCTAAATATTTCATTTAGTGAAGTCTGAAGTATATTTATCCTATCCTAAATCACTAAACTCAGATTTTCTTTTGTGTTTTTAGGAAAAACCTAAGGTTTCTGAGCAGCAGTGATTCCAGGGTCTGGGACCTCAGCTTTCAAGACTGGCACTCACCTTTTCATCCATCAAGGGACTTGTTCCATGCCCTTGATCTCTTCCTTCCCTGCAGCAGGGTTCAATAATCTGTGTGGATCAGAGGTATTGGGAAAACCAGGCTGTGGGGAGCAGAGGTGCCTTCCTCCTAGTGTCTTTTGGTGACTCCAAACTCCTGGGTGCAGTTGCAGTTGGAAGGTGGTCTCTTTCTCTTCTCTGGCCACACAGACAAGGCCTGCAGTGGTTTCTGGGCAGCTATTAGAAAGTTCCATCCTTATTTTATTGGCATGCCTGTATACTCATTTTTAAGGGATGAAAAGTCACATCTTAACATTGACAAGTGCTGCTTCTTCCTCTGACCACCTGCATTAACAGCCACCACTGACCTGGTAAGAGGCTTGGTTGAGTGGTGCTGTGCTGTCTCAGGCAGTGGCTAGCTGAAGAGAAATGACTTTTATTACTGCTGATAGCATAGTAGAAGGTAGGAAACAGCTTTCAATCAATGATGATGAGGGTTCTATTTTCTACCAAACTGGCTGCAGAGAAGGAGCCTTGGAGCTCTTACTTCTTCCTTGTTTTCTCCCCTGATTACATCTTCATTTGAAGGAAAATCAAAACATTTAATCTCTAACTGAGGTGAATATTGAACAGGAGTGTATCAGGTGCCAGTGTATTGGACTGCAATGGAAAGTGTTGGTCTCTTCATCAAATGTGAAGTTATTCCATGCTGACTCAAAAGATACAAAGAGAAACAAGACTACTTCATTCCCATGTGTGGTTTGGTGAAGGAATTGTAGAGAAAAATTTGTGTTCCTGTGCTAAATAGGAGGGTCAGATAGTGTCCTGGTTTAGGGCAAATTGTGAGAGGAAACCTCCGAGGAGGATTCCTCCGAAAATAACAAACCCAAACGACCCCTCCCCCACAACTGGTCCGGAAAGAGGCTTTCTTGGAGAAAAGTGGAAAAAAGCTATTTATTTAACAAAAGAAAACAATATGAAACAATAAAACCTTTAGTTGAAGTGAGATGGCAAATTGAGAAGAGTCCTTGCCGTAGATTCAGTTCGTCTTTCTCAGTTTTTATCAGTCCCTCCGGCGCTGGAGAAGAATGCTGTCCTAGGCCCCGAAGGGGGGGGAGGGGGAAAATCTTTCAGCTCTCCTCTGCTTTTCAGTCCGGAGCAGTTTCAAACAGTCCCAAGGAAAAGGAAAACGAAAAAAACCAACCCAATTCTCTGCCCTAGCTAGCTAAAACTAACTAAAAAAAAGGGAAAAAAAAACCACAGGAGACCTCTGTCCTGGGGAAAATCCAACTGAGCCGCCTCTGCCCAGCCAGAGTCCCGGAGAGGAATGTGAGCAGATAACATAGTTTTCAAAACAAATTGCACTCTAAGAATCACTTTAAAGGCACAGGACAAAGTATACAGAACAGACGATTGGGGATACAGGCATCATAAAGTCACTCTAGGACAGATAGATCAAAGAAACTGATCTCTGACTTCACTGTATTGCATAATATTGACATAGGAAGCATTGCCTGAAGGATCAAAGAAGACCAGGAGTACAGCTTAGAAAGAGATCATGATGAACTTACTCAGCTGAACCAGATCAAGCCATTGTTTTGAAAAGAATGCCTGCACCTGTGATGATTCCCTGTGCACCCTTCGTTTCATAAAAGCTCTTGAACAAGGAGAGGAGTGCAGGACTTCTCTGCAGTGATTGGACACTTTTCTCTTTGCAGCTCCTAGTGTAGCTCAAACATAAATAGAGCAAACGTACATTAAAGGGCTAATTTAAAAAAAAATCAAAGTTGAAGTCAACTTGAGGTCAAGAGAGAAACATATGAGCAGCTTAGATTAAAAATTATGTAATAAAATATTTTTAATGAAATTCCCAATGCTGGGAGTGGTGGGGGAAGCAGGGCATTATGTCAAAGGTTGCATGCACATTTACGAAGGTTTGTGGCAGTATTAAGGCACACTTGTAAAGAGAAACTTTGATATATCTCCCCGAGGAAGTGTGAAAGTTCTATAAAGCAGTAAAATCATAAATTTTAAGCAGAATAGTCAACACTGGAGCTCATTATTAGTATAATCTGGCAAACTCATGAATATAAGAGAACTAGAAAAGAGAGGGAGAGAGGTGATGAGAGAGCTAAGGCATAGAATTAGAAGAGAGAAGGAGACATTAAACCGTCTAGGACTGTGCAACTTGGAAAGAAGCGACCAGGAAGACAAAGGGAAGTAATAAAGCTTTATGAAAGGGTGACTAGTGCAGGAGGTGAGTGAAGAATAACCAGCGTTTCTGAGACCATGAGGACTGTTGGGACATCCAATAATATATAGCTACAAATCAGACAGATGGAAGATTTATTTTATACAGTGTTTTCACAGTATTAACCATTGCCAGAGAATGATAGGGAAGCCAAAAGCACAGAGATGTCAAAGTTAGAAAAAGAAACTGAAGACAGGTGACACTTATTTGTATCAACAAACAGAATCATAGTTAGCTTTGAGGAAACATGAAAAACATCCTGTGGCACTAAGTCATAAAGTAGCATTTTAAATTCAGCAGAGTGAAGTAATGCAGCTGGAGAACAGCCTGCACTGTATGTGTTCAGTGATGAGCTCTGAATTGCTTTTCCAGTCAGAGGCAGAAGTGGGGGTTATAATAGGGAACTCTATGAAAATATCTCATTGTTTGGAAAAGCAAATTGAAGGTTAGATGCTTGTGGAAAAATAATAGTGATCAAACTAGGAAACAGTCATGTGCAAGCTCACAGTGCACCTGTGTTGTGAGTGCTGCATGAGTTCTAGTCCCATCACTCTCGAAGACCCAGTGAAACTGGGAGAGGTTCTGAAGAGGCTGATGTGAATGATCAAAGGTGTGCAATGAGTTCCTTGTAAAGAATGATAAATAGATCAAAGCTCTTCAGTTTCAAAAAGATGTCTTTGAAGAGGATGTGATGGAAGCATAGTCTTAGCAGCGTGGTGTGCATGATGTAAACCCATTACTCACTGTCTCTTTTGATAGAAGGACTAAGACCACCAAATGGAAATGGTAGGTGGCAGGCTCAAAACAAAGTGAGATATTTCTAAAGTGGGAGCAGGACCTCCTCCTTTCTCTTTGGCACTGAGGTTTTAATCTATTGGAACAATTCCCTGCATTTAAGCTGATTTATTCTGCAGTTAACACTTCATCAGAATGCTGTTCATGGAACTTTGTAAGCTTAGCTCTAGAGCTCTGTTCACAAGAGAAATCGTTTTGAATGGTGGAGCAAGTATATGCAGCCTGGCTGGCTAAAATGGCCCCTCTGATCAATTTTCATTGGGCAAATCTGTGCAACTTCTCAAGAAAATATTATAGTAGAAATTCCTGGTAAAATCAAATACAGTTCTTACAGCTCAGGACATAGAGCGTTGTCTTGTATCTTGTGTTTTCAGGTTGTGATTGGAGTATTAAAACTTCCCTGACAGCAAGACTTAATATGCATTTGTCTAACCATTGGCTGGGATGGTGGCATTTTCTTATGCTGTGGTGGTTCCAGCTTCATCTGCTACAGAAATAATATGACATTAAAATCCCAACCAGTTGCAATAGTGTTATTTTGGGATTGCTCCACGGGAGTTAGAAAAGCAGGTGGTTTTGGATTCATGGAAACTGGAAGTGGTTTCAGTGTACAGGTACTATTTATTTGTGGTTTGTTACCTGTGCTTTGTTGTGTTTGCATATTTATTGACAATAGTTTTTTGCCATTTTAGGCTGATTTAGCACCTTGCTAAACATTTCTTCACTGAATTGTAAAGACAAACTTCACTAACTTAAACTCATAAACTACTCAAGTGAACTGTGCTTTTGAGTTGTGTTTAACATCTACACCTGACCTGCAGACAGTCATCTGGTCACAGAAGCATGTCATTATTTCCAGTTCATTAAATAAAAGCTGTGACCTTAATCTGCAAATCCTTGAGATATTTGGAGTTTGAAAGAGTAGGGAGTGGAGGGGTAGAGTCTGCTGTTATTGCTGAGCTAACCCCTCATGGTCACTTGTGTGAACATGTGGTCTCAAGGACCTTGTGTCTCCCTGGGGACCCCTTGCTCCTGAGCAGGGCATGGCTGTGCCCAGGACTGAATCGGACTCTTGAGGTGCTGAGGAAGTGTTCGGTGGTGAGTTACTATCATTTTACTTTCTAAGTGTTATTATGATCCAGACTAATTTTATTACTGAGATTTCACAGATAATTAAATTTCCAGTGCTCTAGGGGTGCTCTCAGACCTCTCTACTAGTCAGCTAAAACTCATTAGCTGAATTTGCTGTGGACAAGGCTCAAAAGGGTATCCATGCTTTGGTTCCCTCATGGTGGCTTAAACAAATATGATATTCTTCACAATTGGGTTTGGCATCTGATTGTACCACAGCTCACTTGGACTAATACTGTCTTTCTTACATACTGTGGTACGACTACCCTTCTTCAGAACATTTTAAATATTTTCTGAGGAATTTTTTTTAGATATTACAGCTATAACATTGCAATACTGGACATGGGGTATGTAATACAACTGCCATTTTTCAAAAGGATATGGCAATGGAGCTTGGAAAGGGAGGAAAAAAGAGTTATGTTGGAGTGAATAAAATCAATACAGAAGTAACTAGGGCTTTCATTTTATGTCTGAGATGCCTGCATCAGCTTAAATTCTGCTTAAAGGTTAATATGGGAGAAAAGTGCAAGTAATGTTACAGAAAGGAAATACTTCACCAAGTAGAAATATTTGATAATTTCTCTCCAGATGAGTGTTGGCAAGCCAGCCTGTCTTTAGAGAAGGTATTGTCCGGCTTTTGTAGGGTCGAGGCTGGTGTTCTAATCCTTGCTTGTCAATGGCATTGGAAAGTTCCTTCTCTGGACAGCATGTATGGGCAATGGGAGTTGTGACTGCTCAGAGCTGTTCAAATGGGCTGTCAGAAAACGTTAGTCTTTGATAAAGCCTCCAGGGTGTGTTGCTTGATATTCCAGATTCTGAGGGGAGTTTGTAATAGTGGAGTGGAAGAGTATTCTATATATAATAGGTCAAGCTCTTGATAATTTTTGTGACTGAAGGAAGGAGAGAGGCACCAAGATTTCATGGGCAAGGCTGCCTTGTTTTTCTGTTTTCCTGCAGCACCTAAGTGTGAGAATAAATAACTTCTTGTTCACAAGGAACGGCAGTGTTTCAGTGCACTGAGGAAGAGGCTTCTGCAGGACTTGGGAGAGACAGATGCTGCCTGAAGTACACATGGATGTACAGGCAAAGGGCGTTTATTGTCAGGTGCTCTTCTTTTGCCATAACCTAGACATTTGCTCTTGAACTGAATCAGACTGGATGATGCACTACTCCGATCTTGTGCAGTTTTTCACATGTTCTTTTTCTGGAAAATATTGAACAATTTTCAGAGTTGGCAATCAATTAAATATTAAGCCTGTTATTTGGATATATCAACATCTGCCCTGAAAAATTCACCAGGAGATGAATTTGTGCTCCAGCTATGCCTTTAATGTGAAGTATCTGAGTCAGCTCCTTATTCATTATAAAACAGTTTTAGAAAGGGAATTTTAAAATAGTTCTTACGTGTTCATTTTCATTTTTCTTTTTATTCTGGCCTGTGATATTACCAGGTTAAAAATCTCATTGTTTATACCGCTTGCAGCAAGGGAAATTCTTGTTGGATAAAAGGAAACTACTTTTGCAATGAGAATGGTATGTAATGCTAGAATCTACATCGTGAGAGATTTTCAGATCTGTAAGGCCCTGAACAACTGGATTCAGCTTTGAAATTACTTTTGCTTGAAGAATAATCTGTCCTCCAGAAACCTTTTCCAGCCTACATGGTTCTGCAATTGCATCCAGGTCCCATAAACAGCAACCATGCCATGTTCCTGCTGTGCTGTCCTTACCTGGAAAGAGGCTGTGAACAGGCTTCTGAGAAACTTCCTCTTCATTCTTAATTGAGGAATTAGTTTTAGACTTTGGTATAGTCAGCTTTTTTCTTCACTGTTGCTTTGGTGTGGTACATCCTCATCTCATGCTGATTTCTAGGAATGAAATCAGGAATTGATCTGCTGTAACCATGTCATTCTAAACATGGAGGGGTTAAATGTGAAACCCATGTGATGGTTCAGCTTTGTTCAGGACTCAAGTATTAGAACTAAATCAATTGTATTGAGATCTTCAGTTAGTTTTGAAAGAAGTAAAATCTTTGTGTTTTAACATCTTCAAGGGTCTGTTTACAATAACTGTGTGTCCTAGTTGACAGTTGTCCTTGGGATCATGGATTTCCATCCTAAGACATGTGATGTGAAACTGTCTTAAGCTTGTGAATGTTTGCTATGTCCTAAATGTACGAAACTGAATTTCACTTAATAGGAACCACCTTAGCTTGCATTGTTATTTCTTAATGAAAACTAAACTCTGAATTGATCTAACCCATGGACTTTGGCATGGAGAAATTTGGGTGAGGAAAAAAGAAGTTACTGCTTTTACCTGATAGATATTGCAAACAAAAGCTATGCAGATTCAGCCTACCTTTCTAAAAACTGCTCTTTTTCTTGGTATAAATTGTTTACCCGGTCCAGTTCACAGTAGATAGCTTTGATTTCTGATTTTGATCACTCAGATTTTCAGGAATCAGTGTGGGGGTGAATGAGGAAAGGGAGGGAAAGAAGGATGGATAAAAAGGGAAACAGAATTCCTACTGGCATTTTAGGAAGGGGAGGGCTTGGATCTTACAAGTCTAGGAAGATGTGCCTGCTGGAATTTTGCAGATCTTGGGCAGTAATGACCACAGCTTTTGCAGGAAGAGCTAAACTCACAAGCAGCCAGAACCAAGAACATCCGCTAGAAATCTGTAGAGAGCAAGTTGGGTTTGGGTGAACGTGGAACCTGGTGAGTAGGTAAGTTTCCTCCTTAGGTGTATCTGACAAAATTTGGGAAGGCGTGTTTGGTACAGAGTGCCCATCTGCCTTTGGCTTCCAGCTGCTTGCAGAAAAGCATTCCTAATTCTATGAAAAACATCACTTGCCTTCTAATGGTATTTTAGGTATTTGCTGTATATGCAGATTTCAAACACAGGTCATTCTTATGAGTGTGTTTGTCTTAAGTAGCTGGTGTTTTGTATCCTGTGTCTCTGTTGTATTCATGCAGGTCTTTGCAAACTGGCCCTGTAATTTGTAAGGGAGAACACTTACAGTGGCTGAAAGAAAATGTGGTCCATTGCTGCATCACAGACTCTCAGACTGGTTTGGGTGGGAAGGGACCTCAAATATCTTATTTCAGCCCCTGTGCGTGGCATGGGCATGGACGCCTTCCACTAGACCATATTGCTCAAAGCTCCATCCAGCTTGCCCTTGGGCACTTTCAGGGTGTTTCTACCCGCTCTGAAATAGGACATTATTACCTGTTTTATCAAAAAGCTTCTGTCCATTTCAGAAACTTATAACATGAATGTCCATGCTGATGTGTACCTAGTTGTTCATTTATAGCCCTGGTTACTTGTATCCACAGAGCACCATGAAGACTCTAGTGAGTTTGTGAGTATATTTCCCTACCCTTTTTAATGTGATCCTCAACTTAGACTGCAGGATTTGGAGGCAGTTCCAGAGGTCACCGCATGTCTGGTCCTCATTACATGAGTTGGTTGTAATGTTTATGTGACTGTCTGATAGGCTCCTTCAGCTCACTAAACCAGCAGAAAGCTAGCCTGGCAAAAAGTTTGCATTACATCTGCTCGTGTTGCAGTCAAGCATGCCAGACATTCCCCATGGCAGAGTTTGGGTCCTGGCTGCGAGGGGACAGAGCAAAGGAGAAGGCTTAAGGATCTGGGTTTTCTTTCAGCGGCTGTGAGCTGAAACTCCAGTTCCTCTATATATCCTGAAATAATACCCTACAAACAAAGCAACTCAAATTAGCAAAATTTGAGTTCTGTCCTATATTCTGTATACACTCTATCTAGATGGATTAGATTATCATACCCTGAAGCTAAGTGCAGGCCACTGCATGTCATCTGGTAGTGTCCTGAGCATTATCTGCTCCGTGATTCAGCTGAAGAGCTAACACTGCCCAGATACCTGGTTTCTTACAATCCAACCTCAAATCGAGATTCTTGACATACTTAGATAAAAGATGGCACACAAGGAGCCTTTTCATCAGTCAGTTCACTGATCCACGTGAAAGGTAGTGCTGGAAAAAACACATGAGGGAAAGGGTAAGAAGATCTAATCTGCCATGTTACTGCATAATCAGCAGCCCAGTACAAGGGATGGAGAGGAAGGAAGTTCTGTCTGGTGTAGGGAGGGAGGACAGGAGCATCTCTTTTGGGCAGAAACTCACAACTGTATTAAATGAGTAATGAAATTACCTCCTGAATTGGTCCTGAATTGTCTGTCCTGTATCCATTACTGGTTTGTCCTGGTTTAGGGCAAATCTTGGGAGGAAACCTCTGAATGGGATTCTTTTGGAAAATAACAAACTCAAACGGCCCCTCCTCTACAACTGGTCCGTAAAGAGACTTTCTCGGAGAAAGTGGAAAAAGCTATTTATTTAACAAAAGGAAAAAAAGAAAAAAAAATTGCCCACAAGCACACAGGATGATGATATGGGACAATAAAACTTTTATTTGAAGTGAGATGGCAAATTGAGAAAAGTCCTTGCTGTATATTTAGTTTGTTTTTCTCAGTTTTTATCAGTTCCTCCGGTGTTGGAGAAAAATGCTGTCCCACTGTCCCAGGCCCCAGGAGGGGCAGGGGGGGGCAAATCTTTCAGCTCTCCTCTGTTTTTTAGTTTGGAGCAGTTTCAAACAGTCTCAAGGAAAAGGAAAAAACCTAATTCTTTGCCCTAGCTAGCTAAAACTAACTAAAAAAAAAAGGGAAAAAAAAAAACACAGGAGACTTCTGTCCCGCAGCAATCTGACTGAGCCGCTGCTGCACAGCAAGAGAGCAGTCCTGGAGAGGAATGTGAGGAGATAATGTGAGGAGTCTTCAAAACAAATTGCACTCTAAGAATCACCTTAAAGGTGCAGAACACAATATACAGAACAGACGACTGGGGATACAGGCATCAAAAAGTCACTCTAGGACATGGTTTTAACTGTGCTGAGTGGAGTTGCCTCTCCTGTCCAGCTGCCTCAGGAGGGACATGCAGTTCAGCCTGACACACACAGGATGTTTTCTGCTTGGAAGCAAAGTCACAGACTGGAAATGTTGGAAAGGACAGCTGTGTGGCAGTCGCAATGAGTCTGAAGTAATGGCCCTGCTACTTAAAACGAGGTTGTCCTTCAATGACACAGGTTGTGCCAAAATGCAAGAGGTTGTTCTAGGAAGCTCAAGGAGCAGTACTACATGTGTAAGAAGAATATTTCATTGATGAAGAAGATGAGGTAAAAAGCAAGTATTAAAAGTCTTATTTTAGCAATTTGTTTTTCATACAATGTACTTTTAAAAGCTGTGTCGGTCCTGTAAATGCCCCTTTTACAAGCAGTCTGTAGCTAGAGCAGATTAAGATAATGAAACTGCATCCTGAGACTTACATCTGTCTTCTGTGTACTTCAATATTCGTATTAACCATCAATATTTAATATTGAACAATATGTATTTGCTGTGATAAAACTTATGGACTATCCCTTGTCCACCATGGTGGATAACTTGGAATTGGAGCTGTTGAAGTGTTTGATCAGCTTTTGCCTGGATGTATACTGCTTTCTGATGGCTGAAATTCATTTTTTTAAGTTTGAGTGAAGAAGAAAAGCTTGGGGTTGCTCTGCAAAGGCACTAAAAGTGATTTAGATGTAGATACAAATACAGCACAATGAAAGGCTCTTCTTTACCTGAATGAGCTGAACCAGAAGCATTTGTGTCTTAGCTGCTGAGGAGCAGAACTATTTGTTCTTCCTGAACTTTGCACATGTCTGTGATGATTTTTAAGTTTGGTTTATCCAGACTGCACATAGATTTGTGTGTGTATATGTATTACACTGTACATGCCAAGAGATTACCTGCAGCAGTGAATACGTTACTACGTTGGGCTTAGGTTGTACAATTTATATATTTGAGCGAACACAAAGTTTTAATAAAAGTTACTCTACAAATTTTTTCTTATGCATTTGATTTCAATATTTTTCTTCTGTCCCAGTAGCACCCCACACGAATTAACTAAAAAGTATCAATCCATATTGCATTAAAAATATAAAAACTGGGGTGTGACTAATTCTTTGTCTAGCTATACAATAACTTAAATAGTGGTTCCTCACAGACAGCAAGAAGGCTCAGTTTGGTGTTGTGGTTATATTATGGAATGGTTTGGGTTGAAAGGGCCCTTAAAGATCCACCTTCCACCAGACCAGGTTGATCCAAGCCCTGTGTAACCTGGCCTTGAATCACTGCAATTTAATGTTTAGTAACCGGTGAAAACGCAACTTTTTGAATAAGAAAATGCAAAATCAGCATTAAATTTCAGTAAGTTGAAATGCAGTATTTAATGATAAAAATCATTGTTCAAATCTCATTTAAACAGATTTCCAAGTCACCTTGCTCTGGAACACTTTGCTTTGCTCAATGCAGTATTCACATTTGATTAATTTTTTTTCACTTAAAGTGTGAAAACAGTCAGTCAGTAGGAACCGTGGCTGAAATGAAGCAGGAACAAGTTTGAAAATAAAACTACAGAGGAGACTGAAGGATCTGGTGGAAATCAGTCAGATTTCATGATAAGCTGCTTAATAGCATGTTCCTGCTGAAGACAACATTTTACCCACTTGCCTGGTGTCACATGGGCGGGTGTGTGCTGGAGAGCAATTGAGGTCAGCTACACATAGTGCTGAAGGGTGGGGACACAGGACGGGGAGGAGATGGCAGGAGGAGAAGGTGCTGTGGATGCGTTGGTGGTGACAGTGCTGCTGAAGAGCTACACGTGTTTTGTTTTGGACAAACAACTGGCCAAAACCCTCAGGAGCCCTCATTGGTGCCTGGGTGGGAGTTCCTGAACTAGAGGACTAATGGAAGTAGGTGACACAGTAGATACGAAAGCATCTTGGAACAGATCTATTTGAACATGTCCTTCACCGTGAAACTGGCAAGAAGGGCTCTGTGGTTTTGTCAGAGCTGTGTGAGCTCTGACACTGGGTAACACAGGTCATGTTAGAATATCATGTGAGTAACATGACTGGTGGTAACAGTCACTGCTTATTTCTTTTGCCTTGGGGAGAAGGGAAATGCTGCAAAGCCATTTGAAAGAGATGCCATGATCAGAAGAGACTCTTTCAAAGACAATAATCTGCAAGATTTTCATCAGAGAAATTTTTCAGTCCAGTTTATATCCTGGGTGTCCCCACTCTAAAACTTGGACTGTCCTTTATAGGGGAGCTCAGCACAGTTCGTTGTTTTCATGGGCACTGGTCCAGGTAACGTAAAACACTTTAAAGACTTTTACAGCATTCTTGCTTAATCAGCCCTATAGTCGATGCTGGTAATTCAGGCAATTGGCAGGGACAGTGTCCTGCTTGCTGAGCTCAGTTACACCCATGGCAGTATGACACTGCCTTTAATTAAAATTGGATTCATCCAGAATTATGGAAAGCTGGGCACAGACCTTTTCCTTACAAAACTGTTGTTAAATGTAGGTCTTGTTTAAACACCTTAGAAATTATATGCACCAGCTGACATTTCCTTCCTAGGTGTAGCCCAAATTCCAGGGATGTAAAATCGTGATAGTTTAGGAAGCTGCTATTGGTTTGCTCAAGTGCAGTGATGCCTTAAAGAGCTAGGAATAAAACAACATACTTTCAAGGCAGTATTAGTATAGGAGGTATTATAAAGGCTGGTCTTCATTGGGGGCCTCCAGGGGCAGATATGGAAAAATGCCCACCCCCACATAGGGTGAATACAGTTTTGAAAGTCTAGCAAATTAGCATAATTGACAAGAATCCCCAATTAGAAACACAAGTGATGAGGTAATTCCTCTGTGGTTCTACTCTTTTATGAATTCTCCCCCCCACTTAGCTAAGAACTAAATTTTGTTTATGAAAATGTGTCTTGAAGAGCTACTTTCAACCTTGGCTCCCAGAGAGCCTAATCTGGGACCCCCAGGGCTTGGAACCTCTGGAATGTGTTTTGTCTTTCTGCCTGTCAGGGTAGGGAAAAGTACTGGAGTTAGCGAGGAACTATATAACTATGCAGCAATAATCTACAGAGCTAGAAATATGTGTGAAGGAAATATAAAAGCTAAAATCATTCTGGCAACAGCAGAAGTTGAGACTGCACTGGTGAAGCAGAACACAGTTTCTTTCTGTAGGCACACAGTTTGTCTTGGAGGTGGAGCACCATGTGGCATGTTCCCAAAAATACATGAGCTGGAATGCAAAGTGAGTAACCTTGGAAAATATTTTGAAACTGAATTTGGGCCCTTCTCCTGTTTCTCTGGAAGTTTACCATGTCAGCCAGCATTTTAGTAGAGAAAACAGAGTAGCTTGTGCAGGTTTTGAGAAGCAGACTGCTGTCCAGAGGCTTGCATAGGGCAGAGAAGCAACAGAACAGGAATGCCTAAGGGTCTCAAGGCCCATACATGAAAATTAGCTGAGATCTATTTGCCAAGACTGTGATCTGCCTGGCCAGGCTGAGTACCCCTGCTAGGCAACTGTTTTTCCCATCTGTGAGAGAGCAGCACAGAAGGCACAGGAAGTAGGAATCCCCTTATAGAGAAAGGGAGAAGTTGCAGTGGAGAGCTACACAGCACCTGAGCAGCAAGCCTGCAGACCATGGGTAGTGTACTTTGATTCTGGCATGGGTTGCAAATAGTGGGCTTGCTCCCATCTTCCTTTGCATACCTGGGAGCAACACTTCTGCCAACACAACTAGCTGGCTTGTCAGAGCGTGGTTCTCAGCAATCTACCTGGATTGTCATGGCTGTGAAACCCTAGAGAGGAGCTTCTTCAGCTTGCCTCTGTTGTCTGCCAAATGAGTGAGCATATGTTTAGGAACATTTCATGCCATGTTTTGTAGCATAGCTTGACAACTGATGGGTGTAATTTTGCCTCAGTGCAGTTAACATACAAAGCAAGGGTGTAAGTGGTTATGAAGGTAACACATTATAAGCTGTAGCAAAATTCAGGTGAAAACCCAATAATTTTTAGCCTCTGAATGCACGTGTTTGTTGCACTGAGTTCCTAAATAGTGTGGAGAGATTGTACCTCCATAAGAAAACAGATTTGAATTCAAGATGCAGCTCTTCAGGCTTCTAACTGCAGGAAGCAGTTGTACCAGAGCTTCAATGACCAGAAAGTGGAGCCTACAGATATTGTAGTTCACACTCGCTGGGTCCAGGTCTGTAGTACTCATGCTCTTGACTACTGAACTTTACTCAAGTTTCTTTCTTTATATATTGAAATAATGCAAATTGAGAGCAGCCTTGTCTTAGACTAAACATGCAAAAACATACTTAAGATCTTATTTATAGGTAGATGGTCTCTTTCTGGATCTTGCCTGCCTTGTTTTTTTTTGTAGCCTTCTGTTTTCTACTCTGAATCTAGTCTCTGTGCTTAATGAGTCACCATATCATTCCTGGATTCTTCTCTTACTGGATTTCAAAGAGCGTAGAATCTATTTCAGCCTTTAGGAAACGTTTGGAAAGGGATGGATAGTTTCAATTGGGGGATTTGAGTGTATTTATAGTAATATATAAATAGAGGCAAGAGGAATACTTGCAAAGCAGTATTGGGCCATTTATAGAAAAAATGTATGATTTATACTTGGATTGATTCAGGCAAACCTTTTTCTATGCCTGTGGCCTGTCTTCTACAAAAATCTTTTCAGTGTTATGAATATTTATGCTGCTTTGTTGTGGTATTTTAAACTTGCCTTCAGCTTATGAAATGACATGTTTACCTCTTTAAATAATAGGAGGAATGGTGGGAGAAAATTGTTTCCTGGTCAGACAAGTCTGCAGAACTTTTATGAAGAATCTTTAGCGTGGTTGGAACAGAGGATAACCCAGCTCACCAACACCCCACCTTTTCCTTTGCCTCTGCACTTGGAGATGTGCACTACAAAGGTTTCTCTACTAAAAAGCATCCTCTTCTGAGAATTTGTTGTGGCCTTTTTTGCTCAAATGTGCCCATTTGCCATGTTTCAAACCAAAACACGTTGCTGTTAGTTTAGCAGGGTGCTCAGGTGAAGTTGCAGCAAATAATCATGTAGAGCTAGTAGATTTTACACTGTAATGACAAATTACACAGATTTAATCCAGGGCAATCACATGGAGCTTGCTAAGACCTTGGGAAGGGAAAAGGACATGCATCTGCTAATGGAATACCCTCTGACTAGATTAAAATGAAGTCCTGAGGCTATGTCAGCCATTTTTGGGAGAGCTCACTAGTGAGCAGATCGGGAAGAGCTGGTTCAGCAAGCTAAAAAAGCTGCTTGCAAGCAGTGATGGGGACCCCCTGTGCCGTTTCCTTCAAAAAGCCTTCAAAAAACTTTACAAGCTAGGTGAATAAATACAGAATCAAAATGTTTAGGAAAAAATCCATCATCTGAGGCTGTGCAGGTTTAATCTTTCTGTGTCATTTTGCTCTCAGTTAAGCAGTTCTCAGTGACTTCCTGGCTCATCTCAGTATTTGGTTCCCACTGGAGGGATCCTTCATAGGTCTTAAGTCTGGGTGAGAGTGTGCTCTGAGCTGAGGAGCATTCCAGACTGACTGACTGTGCTGCAGACTCACTGCAGAGCAAATCTCTTACTCTTCTCTGAACTTCTCTACTGAGATTTTCACAGCTATTTGAACCTAGCTGGTGTTAAGGAAGGTTGTCTCTTCTGTCTCAAGGAAGTTTCACATAATTCTCAGCACCCAAATCAGCAGCCATTTTTTGTTGCTACCCAAGGCTTGCTTTAAGGAAGGGGCAGCATATAAATGCACATTATGACTAACAACAGCTTGCCCTAGAGACGACCCCCCTTCCCTTGAGACAGCATTTGGAGCAATAGTGGACCAGGAAGATAAACATCAGATTAATTTCAGAGTTGTTTCAATATTGTTTATTGTGTACACTGTAATTGCATCTAGAGACCATGTATTAAACCGAAGTTGATGAGATAAATGCACTTGATAGTCCTTGCTTTGAATGCCTACTAGGTTTTTATTCTTCTTATATAATAAATGATTAACAGTGTAGTGCATGGGTACAAAATGTGTGTCTCCCCTTCTCTAGACTTTGCACAGCTCCTGGACATGCTTGTATTGACAGCAAGCAGTGTACCTGGGCAGATTTGTGTATGATGCATCTCAGGCCTCTCTGGGACTTTGTATAGCTCAGGGGAAACTAGAAAATATGTCTGCCAGGCTATAGCAAAAGTTTCCTTGAGCAATCTAATGCAGAGCAATTGATGCTCTGAGGTGTTCTTTGGTCAGCCACAGTTCAGTAGAAAGGGGTTATTATATTGGTGCCCTCCTTCTCTGTAGACTCTGGTTTAGACAAAAAATACAAGGTGTTAACCCAAGATTCAGGAAAATTCCCACGTGTAAAAAAAAAGCACAGAGAAAGATGGCTGGTGTGTGCACAGTTTTTTAATTACTTTCGGTAGAGTGGACAACTTCTTTGTCTCTTGGGTGACCCCAAGAATAAGCATGACCTTCTTCCCTGCCACCAGTGGGGGTCTTTTCAAAGGAGCTGTTGGGGGTTAGATCTGGGGGTTTTTTCCTATAGAATTTTTTTCCCACTAAGTCGCTAGGAGACTAATAACTGGGTGCTTATGGATGCTTGACCAAAACACTTCAAGTGGCTAGGAAAGTCTAACACCAGGCTACACCCTTTTTGGGTCTCTGAGAGTTTTTTCTCTCTGATGGAAAAAGAAATACTGTGAGGTTTTGGGAGGAAAAGGGCAGGCATGGGGACAGCTTCACTCTCTCTTGCTCTTGACATCGGAGAGACGGGTCAGGCTGCTCTTGCTACGGGAAGAGTTTTTCACTGCCATCACCGTGTCCGTTCCTGAGGAAATCTACCATCATTTGCTCATGTACCCAGGAACTCTGAGCTCTCCTCCTGCCCTGCTGGAGCTGGGTCGGCCCTGTCCCACCTCCACTGCCACAGCTTTTCTTGGGCACTGCTTTGGATACGCTGTATCCCTANTTCATGGATTTTTAGCTTCCTCTGGAAGCCAGGCACATGGATATGTGGCTATCACACACTAAGTGCATGGTTTTGGGGTTACATTAAGAATGGTACATTCTGTGAGGAAATGACAGCAGGGGAAGTTTTCTCCCAGCCCTTCAAGCAGTTCTTTGTGCCTACCCCACCAGCTTTTGAAGGGTTTAAACTTCCTCTAGATACTAAGCAAGTGTCACTGATTGTCCTAGTCTGTTTAGCCCTAGT